>OX578281.1:20918343-21505843 GCA_951217055.1 Gerris lacustris
CTGGAGTGTATTTTTCTCTGGTTGTTTCCCGTAGTTGTTAATAATTATAATTTGATTTAAATTAAAATTTAATCTTTCCGTAGTATAAATACTACCAAAATCGTAAAATTGTATTTTTATTAAAAAAATTGTTAGCAAAAGTGGCTTGAGGCTAATTGTCAACAACTCACGGAAGTTTAATGGCTAGACCCCTCCCAAGAAACAGAATGGTTTTAAAGGCACAAATGATAAAAAAATGGTCTTTATGATGGCGAAAACACGGCTGTACTTAAAAAATTTCAAGTATAAAAAGAGATAAATAATAAGAGATATTTTTTTTTTGTTTCTTGAAAATTTCTTATAGTGCTTCAATACTTAACAGTAGTGAAGCACTTCTTTCGATGAATGAAAATTATGATTCTTATCATTTCTGAATTTGTTTCTCTCAGTATAAGAATGAACATTCTTGAAGCCATAAACCTTCACTGTGGAACTTTAAAATATTATTGAGCTGAGCGAAGCAAAGCTCTTATACTACACTTTGCATTTGGTTGGACACATACTCCTCCTGAACGGCTGAACTGATCCGCACAAAATTCGGCATGGTCATAGTGACCAACCACAGGAAGGTATAAATCTGAAATGGTCCAAATTGGTACACAGGTACAGGGTACAAAAGTTAAAATAGTATATGCCCTTCATGATGCATGTTGTTGGAAAGCTCTTTAAGAGTAAAGTTATTGTTGTTAAGTTCACTTTTGTCAATTTTCATTTAAGAGGGAGGTAAAATAGAAAAACAGGAAAAAATGTTTTTTGATTAAAAATTAGAAATATTAATATTTTTTATCCAAATTCAGCAATAAATAAAAATGTTTATTGTTTAAGATTAAAATGCACGCTCAGCTCAATATTGCAAGCAGACAACTGCATTGCACACCTAGTAATATTTCCATCTACAAAAGCCTACATATCGAACAAATGACCACTTCCTGTAAAGTCTTCATCCTTTTTTTCCATGTCTACAATTTAAAATTTTTATTATTCATATATGCTTTTTTTTACAAAAATTTAAATAATCTTTTAAATAAAAAAATACAATATAACAATGCTAATTTAATTATTTATCTTGTTGATTTTAATGATATAGTTTAACGAATATAAAATTTAACAAAATGAAAGTACAAATTTACAATAATTTTTGTTCATTTCGTTGTTTTTTATTTACAAGATATGTATATACAATTTTTTTTTTGCTGTAGAGGGCTTATTAGAATATGTATTAGATAACAATTTGATTAAAATTGACCATAAAATTATTAATACTTTTTATTTATTTACTAATTAATGGTGAATTAAAATAACAATTGGTCTTTAAGAATGAAAATAAGTTATCTTGGTGCATTTTTATTATTGATTTTCGTACATGGTTATTTTTATTTTTTTTAATGGTACATAATGGAGGATTATCTCATTCTATATTTATAACTATTACTTTTTAGTTAGATTTTAAAAAATAGAGAATAATTTAAGAACAATAACAATAACCTTGCAAATTTTAAAGTCTCTCACTTTCGTTAGAATTGCTTATTTTCACACAACTGTTATTTTCTGAACCTCGACTACCTGCTCCCGATTCACTGTCTTTTTCGGATAACTGTCAGGCCAAACCTGTTGAGCTCACCCTACTTCCCCTCCGCCCACCCAGCATGTCAACATAAAGGCTCTAACTGTCAATTATTACACTCAAGAAAGTGCATTAACTCTTGGTTTGTTAAAAGTAACATTCACTTTTTGCCATAAAGATTTCCTCTTTCCCACTGACCATCATCTCGATTGTCCGTCAAGGTTCCGATCCCATGGCTGATAAGTTAACATAGGCTCTACTGTATTATTAATTTGACTCTTATTTCATACTAGATCATATAGTTTAACAAAATGTAAAGTAATAAAATCTAAAACAGTAACAAATGAAATTATCACTAAAATTGGTCTATGTTGTAAATAAATATTAAGTGTAAAATAGAGACACTATAATTACACTAATGTCAAATTCATATAAATAAGTTATTCTAAAAGTAAAATTTGTTCTACGGACAAAATCCATTAAAATAGTAAAGTTCACCTAGAGTAATGAAACATTTATGTTCACATACAATTTTTTTTTCTTGAAAGCAATACTCATAGAAATAACTTTATAAATTTGATCCCCCCAAATTTAAATTAATTAAAATAATTATAACAACATATATTTACAAGGTTAATTTACAACAAATATAATTAATCAAGGTGGTAATAAAAAGTTAACATTTATAAATTTCTTATTTGATACATAGTTTAGAATTGGAACAGTCCACTAATTCATTATTTGTTAAAAAAAAAGTGCATTTTAAACAATTTAAAACCTTTTTAAAATGTGAGTTTCTTGGTAACGATAATTGACACAGTTGATTAGTGAAAGATGAGTAATAAGATCTTTGTACATTTACTTCATAACTTAGGTAAAAAAAAAAAAACTAATTACTTCAGCTGAAATTTGTTATACAGATTTCTATTAAAATGTAATTGATTTAATTTTTTATTTAGGTACTTCCTATTGTAGTTAAAAGGTTTTTTTCTTGTAATTTTTTCACAAAACTAGATCATTTTCTGTATATCAAATATAACTTAAGCTGGCATGCCGAGGGCAGGCTATGGCCATCCAAAAATCATAGCCAGATAGTATAAAGGCAAACTAATTGTTAGTAGCATATAAAGATCATAAGAAAGAAGGTCTCTACTATACTCAGCTATACAGAGCCTAGCAACCAGAGGAATACAATAATTACTTTATCTAATAATGTAGTAGTTATTTGTGCAACTAGTGCACAAAGTGGCACTTTGCTGCACTCGAGAGAAATATTTACGCACGAGCCACAGGCTTCGAGGGCGGAAAGGTTTCTCAAGTGTAGCAAAGACATTTTAAGCTCGAGTTGCACATTAAATTATTCCTACAGTTAGTTTTTAATCTGTAAATAAAATATAAAATAATTGAGTGTTCATCAACATGTAATAGTACATTACGCGTCGAGTGCGGAATATAGCATTTTGCATGCGAGTGTGGAGTTTGCACCCGAGCGAAGCGAGGGTAGTTAAACCACACGAGCAATGCAAAATGCAGTGTTCACACGAGTTGCGTACCGTACTTTATCTACAATTGTTAGATTTAAATAAAATACAGAAAAAAATAAACTTGCTGTATGTAAGTTCGTATCTCTCTCTTGATAAAGATGGCATTAATTCTTGAGTTGTATTTTTTGCCGAATTAATTATTTCTGGAGAAGCATTATTCTCCACATTTTCGTCAATCACTTGATTCACTCATTTTTTTCACTAAAAACTCAATATAAACAGTTGCTTTAATAAAAGAATAGCAAATTAGTTTTGTTAAATGTAAACAAACTCGCTAATCGTGCGTAAAGCTGAAGAATTCCTCTTCTTTACCGCCCTAGGGTGGCAAAGAAGAGGAATTCTTCAGAACTATGAGACGCGCATGCGCAATGAATACAAGTACGTAAAGAATCACTTTCTATGCATCTAAACACAGATACAATGTTTATATTTTGTATCAATCGTAGATAAAAGGTTTTACAATATCAACTAAACCAGCGGTTTATAGCTAGTATTGCCTTTTATTGCTTGATTCAGCAAACCTGACAAGCGCTGTTATTATTTTTCATCACAACATTTACTCATCACATTTGATTCTTTTTTTTTAGATTATTTATCTTTAATTTTTTATATTTTCACATTTTTATATTTGATATAATGTGTTTAAATCATGTAGTTTAAAAAATAATCATTAGTTGTCATTGTTATTATTATTATAATTTGGATTATTTAATCTTTGTTTAGATTTAAGTTCTTTATGTTCGTAAGTTGGAACACTGGAGTGCGGTAAATTAAAACGAGTGCGGTAAAGTAGTATGTGCAGGAATCTGCTGTTTTGCGTACTATTTTGAGTGCAATAACAACCACTTTATCGGTCAACTGTAGGAAAAGTACATTGTGAACAAGTAATTATTTATATTGTTTGAAGCCTCGAATAAACTATTAAATCAATTAAGAACTCAAGGACTTCTTCATCATTCAACTGAGAAAGACAAAATTAAGGAAAAGAATAAGACAAAGACCTATCAACAACACGATAAGTTTATTAAAAATAAAATAAAATCATCCTCTAATTTAATATATTCAATAATTAAAATATACTCATATTGAATGAAGAAATTCAATCTAAAACTAGATTTTTATTTAAGCCTTTAAAAATTACATTTTATCAAGTAGAAATATCAAAAAAACTTATTTCTGTTTTGTTTCAGCACTTCTAGTTACCTATCTAACAAAGCAGAAGCGGATTGGCACTAGTTTTACATTTTTGTTTAATTTCTCTTTAACTTATTTTAAAATTTATTTTGGGTAAAATATATTGGCACTAAATTTTAAGTCAATTTGTAAAATGATTTGTAAATATATTAAAAAATGTTTCTAACAATTGACTATATATTTTATGTTGAATAAGTTTATATATATACTTTTTTTTTTTAATTAAATTATTATTTATTAATAGTGGCTTGAATAAAAACTTTGTTGTATTATAAATTGTTTAAAATGCACTAAGAGTAAAATTAAATACAAGAGTTGTTTTTTTATGACTAAATATATTGATAAAAGAGAAGATTTTCAAAATAAAATTAAATAAACATGATACTATTTAAAATTGAAAATTCAACAAGAAAAATGTTTCCCATTTTAACTCTTTGTCTCTGGTCAACAAACGTGCCAAAAACCAATACTATGGTTGTGGCTAGAAATATAAACCTGCGTGACGTTACTCTCCATAAATATGGATGTGGTTTTATATGAATTGTTATGCATGTTGTTGAGGCAGATTAAGAGCTTCAAACACCTTGGTGCAACAATCTCCTAAACATAAACAATAGTTCCAGAGATTATGACAAAGATTGCCATAACCCAGGAAATCTTTTGGAGAGGAGATTACATCTGAATCTAGTATAGAGTAAGTTTGGGTGTTCTATACAAAACACCTTGACACCTTAACCCTGGGGAGGGCGCATGGGTCTGGGAGGCCGGGGGAGTTTTTTTAATAGAGTTTTTGTGTAGAGATAAGGGTGTAAAACCTCTGAATCACCACCATACCTCTTCTCCAATGTCCAAAGAGTCTCATTCGGCCTAAAGTATCATTCCAGTGGTAGCTCAAGCCTTGACGGTAAGCGTTATTCCTTCTAGATATCCGCTCCAGGTTGCTGAGACCCAGCGCGCCCTAACTCGTACAATTGCCTCTCACTCACTTATTACAGTAAGTATGCAATTTTTGTAAAAAAAAATTATTTAATATATATTCTAAAACTATGTATATACTATTTTTAATAACTCAGTATAGTGAGTAAAAATATCGATAATTTATGTAGCGAGCAACATTTGTGGTTCTCGTTTTAGCCTAAGAATTTGGATGTTGTTTGTCAAATTTTTCATGCACATAAAATGTTATGTAAATGTTGTGTCATTAGTTTATTAGGATAATTGTTTGACAGTAATTATATTTTTGCAGAAATGGATAAGAAAATAATGATATTTGATCTGGAAAATAAAGAAAGAGTTCAGAGACTTTATGAATTGCTTTTTCAACAAAATGATAAAGTTGATTTGGACGACTCTGAATCCGACATATCGACGGACGTGGTAGAAGAAAGAGTAGAGTCGACAGACACTGAACAAGAAGAAAATGAAACTGATAAAGAAGATTACTTTGACCATGGTTCTTTGCATAGATACGGAAGAGACCAAACAACAGCTTGGACAAAACAAACACCACCTAAAATTATTTTGTTCTATTTTAATTTGTTTAAATATTTTAAGTCAAAAATTGTGTCTAAAATACTTATTAATGTTACCTTAATTAATAAAATGCTCTTTGCAACATTTGTTTTCATTATTTCAGCTTATTTAAATTACCAAATATAAAGAAAACGTTAACGGGTCTGTCAGACCCAAGCACTCTAACTCGGGAGTATTTTAGGTGCGCCCTCCGCAGGGTTAAGGCAAAAGAGGACCACCAAAGTATGAAAGACTTTATTAGAAGAAGCAGGTGTCCCACCTGATGGATTATCTTCTCTATCTCTTTTTATGAAAAAGTATTTAGCCTTAAAAAACCTTTCTTATACTTCTAATTTATTAATTAACATTTTACTTATTATTATATTACAAATTTGTTGTATTATTTAGAAAAAATAATGAAGATAAAATAAAAATAATAAATATGAAAAAAATAAGAAAAATAGATTTGATTAGAATGGAATAGGAACACAGTTTTGTCTTGTTTGGACTCGCAAGAGACATGGCTTAGACGTAGATTATGAGAGAGAGGGGCTCCGGCCAGTGTTACCACCTGCTCAAGGCAAGTAGACAGGTATGACTGGAGGCAGTGTTCCCTCACTCTCCTCTCCTGAAAAAGTAAATAAAATATAAAGTCAACAAAAGTTAATTATAATAAAAATTAGGGGGTTCGTCACAAAACATGATAAAAATCCTTTATAGTGGCATTTGACAGCCTGCCTAACAAGCTGCACCCTTATAATGATAATCACATCAATATAATATCCATTTAAGATGAATTATATGAAATCGTTACCAATATATTTTTTTAGTTTGCAAATGTTTGACCAAATTTCATGATCCCTGTCAATTTGATTAAGTTTTAACTCATAACATAGTTACCGTGTCAGAGGGCTCTGTCTGAGTGTGGTCTGTGCAGATGATGACCGAAGGAGAGGAAATCGTTATTTCTCTTCCTCATGATTGTGCCTGAAGTTATGAGCCTTCCAAAGCCTTCTTGATGATCAAATGCATAGCCTGAGCGAATTGATCTTCTCGTCTTACGACTGCTTGGAGTCCTCAGAACATTATGACTGCTACGAGACCTGACATACAATAATACAACTTAGTAATGTTAGAAACAACAAGAAAAGTTAGATTAAATGTCAAATACAGTAGGACCCCGGTTTTTGAATTGTTTGGATTATCGGGGTTTCTGCTTTTATTGTCTATTAACATTTATACAATTGTTTGTGGTATAATTTACAGGTATATTACAGTACAGGTGTATTACTATATGGTACCATCAGTGTGTAATGTATTATTTTTATTTTTTTTTTTTTTGCCCCAAATGTTGTTCGGAAAATTGGGATTTTCGGATTTTTGGGTTTATACTGTATTTTAAATAGTTTAAATTATGAAAAGAAGAAATATGCATTTTTATTTTTTTTATTTTAAAACTTGTTTGTTATCAACTCTTAATCAATTCGTTTTTACTTTCTCATATGAAAAAGGATAATTGGAAAGATCAAGGAATGTCCATTTTTATATTTTAGGGTTAAGTGCACATCTTCACTGAACACAATAATTATATGACAGTCTATTTTCAAAGAGTTAGAAGTAAAAATATCTGAGTATAAGAGCCCGCAACCTACAGGATGGGGACTGGGTACATGGTGAAGCATGGAGAATGGAACTAAAGTAACAGCTACTAAGTGGAGAAGTCCTCAAAAGTAAAGGAAGTAATAGCTGAGAAAAAGAGTCCAAAAGATGGTCTTCCTGAAAAACCATGATGGTGGCCTTCTATGATAAGGTTATTTTTCTAGTTTGGAGGATTAGAGTGGATCTAGAAATTGATTTTAATGCTTGTTATTATTTCCCATGAAGGGAAATAGTAACTTACAATGTGATAAAGACATGGGCTTGGTTAACCTAAGACTAGGATAGAGGCATATATATCCTAGTCAGAATCCTTTGGATTCTGAGCTCCAAATGAATGATTACCTGATGCCGGTGACTCTTTGCTTGAGCCTGACTCTGTCAGATAAGTTAGGAAAGACATCCTTGAAGAAGAACCTCCAGGCAAGTACAGGTACAAGAAGTATTACCATAGTGAGAAGGGTGGTCAACCAGAATGTACTATCTTGCATTGCCTAAACAACAAATCACCTCAAATAATATTTATAATTTAACTTGAAAAATAATAAAGGAATTTTTGGAGATAAAATATGATCTTTCAAACAATAAAATAATAAATTTGTAATTACAGCTTAACCAGTCTCAGCATTAATTTATTACTGTGCATTCTTGTCAGAAATGGTGTGTTTTATTCATCATAAAGAAACTACTTATTCCATATGAGGAGCCTAGTATCAAAGACGGACATTCAATATTTTTTCTGAATTTCAGTTATTGATTGTTTCTTATAGATTTTTGAATGCTGCATCAGATTCTGCTATCCATTTGCATCAAAAACGACCAGAAAAGGGGTGAAAATGCAATAATATTTGAAGTTTTGTTTTAAATATGGACAAGTCAACACACGTTTTGCTTCAAAAGTGGACATAACCAAAACAGCCAATCAGGAGGCTGCATTTTACTAACTCGTTCCTACTCCTCCCGATGCACTGCGGGCTTTAGCATCTGAATACCTACTCCTACCATTTTGTCATACATGTTTAGAAAAATGATACCCCGAGGGGAAATCGAGAAATCAATTTTAGCTCTAAATTTGGGGGCACTACCCCCTAAGAACTCTGAAAAAAAATTATTTCTCCAAAATTATTATTCTAACCATTATTTTCAACGTCATTTTGCTTCAAAAACAAACAAAACCTTCTTTTTGTTTCAAAAGCGGACAACTCCACTTTTTAACTCCATTTAGCAGCTAAAATATCAAAGAAATTCACGTTTTCAGTACTTCTAACTAGTTTTGAGTCTATTAAGAATCTACAGAAAAAAAATCATTGCTCTAGCACCTGTAGAATTTGAGCTACAGTTTTTCGGCTCTCCTGTAAAATTTTGAAATGTGCTCTTGTCCGTCTTTGAAACTATGCTCCTCATATATCAGCTTTCCAATTTATTTCTGACATTTTTCCTTTGTTGACTAGACTATTCGGAACAATTTACTTTAAAAAAGAATAATAAAGGTTGAAAAAAGAGCTTAAGATGAAGGTTTAAACTCTATAATAAAGTTAAGACCACATGGTCTAATGAATGGGTGTACTGCTGCCGCTTATCTGATTCATTGACATCACAATCTCTAAAGAATTATTTTCTTTTCCAATTCTTGATTTTTACAAACTTCTAATAACACTTTAACTGATGATTTGGTTTTTTATTTTTTATTGGCATCTATTTTATATAAGGCTCGGTCAAACAGTAACGACCACGGACTGTAACTTGTGTACCTGAGTACACAAGCGTTAATCAGATGAACAGCCAGAATTCAACCTTCACAAGTGGCAGGTGCTCAAAATAACACAATTTTATCGATCGCAAGAATTCAAATTCAGTTACATACCTTGGTCAGTGAGCCGACATATGGTCCCCCGATAACATAATTGTAAAAATAATCTAGGATGAAGTACCAGGCTAATGAGCCCCAGATAGTGATATGATTGAATACTGTCCAATAAGATGTGTCTAATGCCACCTGAAACATTATTTTGTAGGATTATAATTAGAATTAACTTTTGACTGCGTGGGAAAGTTGAAAAACTGGGGTAGGGCCAATGAGAGTACGAGATTGTGACAACTAGATGGTTGGGCCAACTAGGAAAACAAAATCTCTCTGGTAGAGGGAGGATTGGCCCCCTAGAAATAGGCCTAGTGGATTTATTCTTTCCCTCACATAAGTTGGCCAATCTGAAAAATTGTAACAAAACTGGAGGCCGATTCTGTAACTTTTTTTTATATATAACCACGGTGACATTATATATCAAAGTGTTGTTATATAATGTAGTGAATCTGTTAAGTGATGCCAGCGCTGTATGTGGCCGTATACTGAACTACGAATTGACAGCGTCCTTTTTATTGGCCATTTTATAGTTATTTCAGTTAGAAAACAAGAAAAATTAATGAAAACATCAATAATGGTGTCATTTTGTTTTGGTTTTTAGCATTTGATATATAACAACATAACCTGACGAATTATATCAACAACAATTTTGAGTGGATATATATCAAACCTTATATATCAATTTCTCCTTATATAAAAACAAACAAGTTGCAGACAAAGTTATAGATTCACGTTGACAGGTTGCGCGCTCATGTTCATAACAACAATTTGATATATAACAACACGAAAAGGGAGGTTTCAAAGTTACAGAATCGGCCTCCTGTAGCATAATTATGTAATAGTAATGATTGATTTATTCATTTTTTCTTTCAATGTATCTTAATTCAATTTACCTTAAATTAAGCCAACTTTCTTTCTTTGTTAAATTTCAAATATGCAGGGGAGATTCCCTCACCTAAGACACTTAGAAAAAAAATCAAATATATTGCCAATAACACTGATATGAGAGCTGGTGAAGGCAACAAGGTTGATAAAACAGTGTTGTCAGAATCCGCTTGGACAAGTAATATCACAAGAAAAATGTCCTGTCTCCCTGGAATTGTGCTGGAGGCATGTGTCCAAGATAAGGGAACCTTCCCTACTTAAAAAACAATTAAAAAGTGAAAGTGGCATAGTGCAGTTCTTTATCAAATAACTATTTAGTACAAACGATATTAGAAAAATTGATTACAATTATATCTCTAAGATATTAATTCGACCCTTATTGATAGTCAACAATAACATAAAATAAGAAAAGCATGCATGCAGAAGAAATGAATAGTACCTGGGCAGTTACTATAATAACTAATATAGTCGCAAGTACACTGCTCAACAACATTAAATCCGATGCTGTATCTCCATTTGGTGATAGTGCATCCCGGTATGCTCCTGAAATCATCAAATACATTAATATACAGCTATTATATAAATACAATTAGAGAAAAGACAACAAAATAACATTATTTTCCTTTGCTGCAGATTTAATTCAAAGGAGAGGCAACAGGCAAGATGGTTAAAGGACTGGAAATTTTGCTAACGAAAGATTGACTGAGTCAAAGAATTCTCTTTGATATTTGAGTGACTTAAAATAATCATCAAAGCTGTCTTTAAGGCTGAAATGTATTGTATAATGTTTAAGAATCTTTGGCACGAGCATTAATAAATGATATGCTCAAATAGCCATCAATAATTAAAGCTCTCAGTGCTACAAGTGCAGCTCTGCACCCGTGTACACAGAAGATCTGGAGCTTCTGGCTGAACTAAAGAAGGAAAAACTGACTGTCCCTGTTTACAATTATCAGTTAAAAAAAAGTTGATATTTCAATTTGATATGACACACATACATACCATATGCGATGAAGAAGAGCACAAAGGAAGTGTAGAAACCATAGAAAGCACTTCGAAGGAATTCATTCTTATTAAAGAGAAGGTTGGTATGACCTGGAGTATAGAGTTTAGGATAGGCAACACTGTTCTTATCATTCACATCCTGGTCAAATACACCGATAGATAATACTGGTAGTGAAGTATAAAATAAATTATATACAGCTATAAACATAGGGTCAAATATTGTCTGCAACAGAAAACAAAAATAATAATTAAAATAAATATATATAATTAAAAATATTTGTTTAGAGGATGATATAAGGATTTGTGTAAGTCATATAATATTTTGTTAAATGTTAAAGGTAACATTAAAGAATAGAAATATTATTACTGTTAGGTTCTTTCCCATGCCCTATACTCTTAGACTACAAGTGTGCCAAGTTCCAGCATTTTTAAGTCTCGGAAGGCTGTGTACACACTTGGAAGTTGATTCAGAACTTAAAATGTTTAGTAGATACTTAATTATTCTTCAGGGTGTGGGAAAAAAGAGGATCATGGTTATGGGAAAAAGACAAATTCAAGATAGACTTAATATAACACTAATAATTATGATAGTACACTATTATTAAATTTACAGGCAGGTCATTTTTATAAAACAACTAATTACAAACAAAAAATGAAATGTATTATTACCTGAGCAGAGAATCCACAGAAGAATCCGTACCAGAAGTGCACGAGAGTGAAAGCAAAGTTCTTAAAAAAGAAATACCTGAGAAACTTGCACATCCTGTAATAAGACCATCGTCCATGAACAAGAAGAAGTCTCTCGAGGAACCTGAACTGACATATAGAGTAGTCTGAAGCCAGCATTGCTTGGTTACCTTCCATACCACTGATACCTACTCCTATATGAGCAGCTGAAACAATAGACAATTATATTATCTTGTTGTAAATGAAAAGAGCCATGCTATGTTCATGCATTTAAACATACATAAAATTTAAAAAATATATTTTCTAAAAAAAAATTGTGGTGAGGATGTTGATATGATTTTAGAACACTTTCTTGAAAATCTAATACAGGCTCAAATTAAATTACATATTCATTATTGCATTTATAATAATATGCAGGGACTTGCATTTTTTTATTATTCTTTTTTTGATGTCGACAGCGCTTGACATTATTATTTATAATTGTTAAAAATATATATTCGCTGTTTTTCCTTTCATATCAAAGTGTATCAAGTGTATCAGTACCCGCAAAGTGGTGACCCCGACACAGAACATTCCTTCTGAGACAAAGACATCGAAATCGTGAGTCAGACTTTACTTTATTGATTACTTTAACTTACAAATTTTTTTTTAATCAAATTTTTATTAAATTTAAATAAAAAATTGAAATGTCTAACAATGAATCTCTCATAGACATGGATGAAGTATTACCACAAGAAGTTACTACAGTGGCTGTAAAGTTGCCACCATTCTGGCGAAATAGGGCGGAACTTTGGTTTATTCATGCTGAGTCAAATTTTGAAATTTCAAAAATTAAAAGTGACATTACAAAGTTTCACTATGTCATAAAAGCTCTTGAAGGAGACATGTTAGAGCACGTCTCTGACATTGTTTCCAAACCTCCAGAAACGAAAAAATATGAAACAATTAAATCTGCATTAATATCAGCATTTTCAGATAGCAGTGAAAAGAAAATAAGACGTTTGCTGAGTGACATTGAGTTAGGTGATCGTAAACCATCGCAGCTATTACGGTACATGAAAGAACTAGCTAATGGCAAAATTGGTGATGAGGTTCTTAGGTCACTATGGCTGCAACACTTACCTAGCAACGTACAGTCCATTCTGTCCATAAGTAAAGAAGATCTGTCTAAACTAGCGTCCATGGCCGATAAAATATTTGAAATTCAAGACCCTACAATACTTTCCAAATCCATAAATTCGGTAGCAACATCGAGCAAAATACGAACTAACCAACATTCACTGAACCAAAATGATCCCATGACGACTCTAATTGAAGAAATGGCATCTCTTAAGACAGAGATAGCTTACCTGAAAGGACGTTTAGCTCGAACCAGGTCCAAATCTAATTACTCGCGCTTTAGATCGACAAGTAGAGGAAGGTCACAAACACCACATAGGAGCACTACAGGAAACTGCTTCTTTCATGATAAATTCGGAAAAGAAGCCAGAAGATGCAGACAACCATGTTCCTATAAGAACCCGGAAAACTAGATAGCCAGTCGCAGTCCGCGGCAGAAGTGACGGGCAAATCTAGAAGCCGCCTATTTATTCGAGACAAGACAACAAAATTAAACTTTTTAATAGACTCCGGAGCAGACATATCAGTGGTACCACCTAAAATTAAATTTAATAAACGATCTACGACACTTAAACTTTTTGCAGCGAATGGTACTCCCATCAGAACTTATGGTGCAGTAACAATGGACATAGATATCGGACTTCGACGTATTTATAGGTGGACTTTTGTTATTGCAGATGTAGGAAAACCTATTATCGGAGCTGACTTCTTAAGTAAGCATGGCCTTCTTATTGATTTAAAAAGATCAAGACTAATAGATAGCCTTACAAATTTAACTGTTACTGGCGAGACAATACAAACACCTCCAGTCACTATTAGAGCTGTACAGAAAACCAATAAATATTATGACTTACTTCGTGAATATCCTGAACTACTTTGTGAAGAGGATGCGTTCCGAGCACAACCTAAACACTCCACTACGCATCACCTACTAACAAAAGGCCCTCCGGTATACCAAAAATTTCGGCGACTCGACCCCGAGAAGTTAAAAGATGCTAAGAAAGCTTTTGAAGAAATGGTATCACAGGGCATCTGCAGACCTTCACGAAGCAGTTGGGCTAGTCCCCTCCACATGGTGCGAAAGAAGAACAACGAATGGCGCCCATGTGGAGACTACAGAAAGCTCAATTACGTCACAATACCAGACAGATACCCTTTGCCACACATCCAGGACATCATATCGAGCCTAGAAAATAAAACAATTTTTTCAGCTATCGACCTTAGGAAAGCCTACTATCAGATCCCAATGGAGCAAAAGGACATTGAGAAAACTGCCATCACTACTCCTTTCGGCATGTTCGAATTTGTGCGTATGCCATTCGGGCTGCGCAACGCCGCACAGACGTTCCAACGACATGTCACCGAGATGCTCTCAGGTTTGCACTTTGCACACCCCTACATAGATGACATCCTTATAGCATCAAGTAACGAAGAAGAGCATATGACACATTTAAAACTCGTTTTCCAACGTCTAAAGGAATATGGTATAACAGTGAATGCCGACAAGTGCGTGCTTGGACAAAAACAGGTAACATTTCTGGGTCACGAAATATGTGCTGATGGAGTCAAACCAGTGTCAAGTAAAGTTGAAGCCATAACAAGCTTTCCGAAACCAAAGACAATTCAAGAACTGAGAAGATTTATCGGTATGGTCAACTTCTACCATCATTTCATACAGAAGATAGCACATATTCAAGCCCCTCTCACAGCACTGACTAAGAACGCGAAGAAGAAGGACAAACGCCCAGTAGAATGGAATGCAGAAGCAGAGACTGCTTTCGAAAAATGTAAAGAAGCACTGTCTGATGCTGCTGCGTTAGCTTATCCTTCAGCTACAGAGCCAATGACTTTGATGACGGACGCATCGGATGTCGCTATAGGTGCTGTCTTGCAGCAACAACAAGCTGGCGTGTCAAGACCAATAGGTTTTTTCTCAAGAAAACTAACACCCTGCCAAAAGAGATACAGCACTTATGACAAAGAGCTCCTTGCCATATACGAGGCGATAAAGTATTTCAAACACCTGTTGGAAGGTCGAGAGTTCACAGTTTATACAGACCAAAAGCCGTTAATATACGCGTTCCAACAAAAATCCGACAAATGTTCTCCCAGACAGATGAGATATTTAAACTACATAAGTCAATTTACAACAGATTTAAGACATGTATCGGGTGAAAAAAATATTGTGGCTGACACACTATCACGTATTGAAGAAATTATTACTTTGAAAGGAATAGACTATGACGCGTTAGCAAAACTACAAAAGACTGACCCCGAACTGGACAACTTAATCAAAAATAATATCAGCATTGTGAAATTGAAACTTTTAAAAATACCTGGTACGAATCAAGAAATTTACTGTACAGAAGACGGAAGACCATACGTTCCAGAACCACTGAGAAAACAAGCTTTTGAATGTGCTCACAACTTGTCTCACCCTGGTCGCAGAACAACATCTAGAATGGTAAGAAAAATGTTTTTTTGGCCAAAAATGTGTAAGGAGATAGCAGCAAGAGTACGGTCCTGCATCCTGTGTCAGAAGGTAAAAGTGCACCGGCACACCAAAGCTCCACTTGGAGAATTCGCCGACGCAGATAGATTTTGTCATGTACATATAGATTTGGTTGGACCACTCCCTTCATCCGACGGTTATAGGTACTTGTTGACATGCATAGATCGTTGCACACGCTGGTTAGAAGCAGTTCCTCTAAAGGATATTACGTCAGAGACAGTTGCAGATGCATTTTTTTCACATTGGATCGCACGGTTTGGAAGTCCAGAGACGGTGACCACCGATCAAGGACGGCAGTTCGAAGCCAAACTGTTCCATCGAACGCTTGAACTGTGTGGAATAAAGAAAACAAGGACGACAGCATACCATCCTGCCGCCAACGGCATGGTCGAAACAGTGCATCGAACCCTGAAAGCAGCCTTGAAATGCCATACAACATGCAGATGGAGCGAGGCATTACCCCTAGTCTTACTAGGACTAAGAGCAAGTTATAAGCCAGATCTACAGGCTAGCACTGCTGAGCTCACTTATGGTCGAGTACTAAGACTCCCAGGACAATTCTTCACAACATCCAAAGAAAAAGATACTGGGGAAGAATTTGTGAAAAAATTAAAAGACAAGTTAGAAAGCATACGGCCTGGACCAGTAAAGAGGCATGGTTCAACAAAAGTATTTGTCCACCCAGATCTAGCTACCGCAACTCATGTATTTGTGCGTGTGGACAAAGTGAGAAAACCTCTGGATCCACCATATCAAGGACCTTACAAAATTTTAAAAAGAGGTGAGAAGGCTTTTGAAGTTGCTTTGGACAGACAGAAAAAATTAATAACAATCGACCGGTTGAAGCCTGCGTATATCTGGGAGGAAGAAAAATATACCTCTGGTGAAGTAAAAAAAATAGTTACATTCCAAGAATGAGAGTCGTGCCTGCCCTACGGGAAGTCACTAGGGGGGAGGAATGCAGGGACTTGCATTTTTTTATTATTCTTTTTTTGATGTCGACAGCGCTTGACATTATTATTTATAATTGTTAAAAATATATATTCGCTGTTTTTCCTTTCATATCAAAGTGTATCAAGTGTATCAGTACCCGCAAATACATTAATTTAAAAGAAAAAAAAAACAAGAATAATGGAGGTACAAAGGCTCTTCAATACCATGTCTTATGGAAAAACTTAATAATATAAGACTAACTTAATTGCATACTAACTTAATTACTTAATTGCATACTACAAGTGCAAAGTATGATGTCTTCAAAAACAAGCATGGGTTAATTTAGAACATGAAATTGCTTACTGAGGTGACAAATTACGTTTTTTGAAGAAATAAAAGCATAAAGGATATAAATAAGTAATGAGAAAAAGTATAAATTATGTTTAAGTGTAAAATATTTCAACTTCAACTGGTCTAAAGGGTATTAATTAAAAATAACAACTAAGTTTAAGAGACCTAAGAGACAAGGGGGGTGGCTTAGTTGGTAGTTCCATTAGATGGGGAGTCCGACACTCTGAACACAGGTTCGGTGTACATGTTAGTGCGTAAATGCATTCCACCTCCCTCCCAAAAAAAAAAAAAAAATAAAAAAAATAATAATAATAATAATAATTAAAAATAACAACTAGGTTTTGCGATATTTCGCCTCCTCTCAAGGCATCTCCTGGCCTTTATAATTTGTTTCCTGGTTACATTAATCTTTTAAAAACAACTATACTTGCAACATATTCTAATTCTTCATCTATCAGTGCGTCTACACATTGTCATAATATTTTCGTTTTATACATGTTAAAAAATAAAAACTATGAATTAAATTAATTTTCTCGAAGAGAAAACATACATTTTATTAGTGCAATAAAATTTAGCAAAATGTGGGGCTCAAGATTTCTTATGTTAGAAGGCCTTATTCTTGTCGAAGAATAACATTTATTTTATTTTATTTTTTTATTTACTTTTTTCTAATATTTTTATTCTTCTTTTCTCTATTTTAATTAGTGTTAAAAATAATTGGAGTTGAACAATATATTATGGGGAGCCAGTGGGGCATAGGGGCTCTAGGCAGGTGTCCAGCTAACAATGAGTCGAGGCAAGTCAAGGTCGTGGGTTCGATCCTGTGCCACGATGCTCTGATTTAAATAGCTCACTAATGACCACACCATAGCCACTTTGGCGGTACAATGTACAGGTGTGATGTGGGGGTAGCTGGAACTCTTCACCACAGGGTTCCACCAGGGGGTGTCGCCGCTTGATTGCTAAGTTCGAAAAAGTGGCTAGTCCTCACCGTCTAACCACTACTACTAATGTATAAATTATATTCAACTCATGGTTTATTTAACTTAATAGAATATATAAAATAAAATGCATAACAGTAAGAATTAATATATTTAAAAATTTGATAATACTGTCAAATTATCTAGGGCTTACAATTAACTCTGCTTTAAATGGTCTGATAATGCAATAATTTAATTTAATTATTAATAAAATTCTATGATACTTTCAAATGATCTAGTGTTCAAAATTAACTCTGCTTAAGCTGGTATGCCCAAGCTTTAACTGTGAAATAAATTCACTTGAAATAATTGATAAAAAAAAAGAACTGGGAAACAGAAAATTGCCACAGTAAAACATTGACGTCTTGTATTTTCTACAAAATTAAATCAATTTATCATTATATTATAATTGGCCTTTGTACTATTTCATCTCAATATAATATTTCACTAATTATTTGACCATTCGAATTGTCCGCCATTCAACCCCTATAAAAAATCTGGCCCTGTTAGGTTCTTTCCCATTTCCTAGACTGTGCCATTTCCTAGTGTGCCAAGTTTCAACTTTCTATTTTTAGAGGGAGCTTCTCTAGATCTCGGAAAGACATACAGACTCACGCTTTTTTCATATAAATAGATTTTAAAATTATTTTCCACATAAATGAGGAAGTTTTTGCAAGGTTTTAAATATTTTATTAGTTTACCTTTAATCATGGATACATCATTAGCTCCGTCACCGATAGCTAACGTCACAGCTTTCTTTGTTTTCTTAATTAATTCTACAACCATAGCCTTCTGAAGAGGCGTCACTCGACAGCATATCACAGACTTGCCTGAAAAACCATATACATATTAGTAAATTGGAATAAAAACTCTGTTTCCACTTCAACACAATTTATTATTATACAATTATTACTTTTTATCTCTTTCCTATGACTCGATATTATTAGATAATGCTAATTTTGATTAGTTTTAATTATATGATGGTAATTAATAATGAATAAATTTAAAATATTCCAAATAATCAGAGAAAATAGTGTAAACAGTTGAATTGTCTATGTTCTAATTGTGCTCAAGGCTTAACACTAGTCTCATCAATAGATATGTAAAGGTTTACTAAAGCTCTCATTAGTTTGACTAATTGATTAGGATTTCAAGAATCCAAATCTAAAACTTAGGATTAATCTGAGTTCGATTCCCAGAGAGCAGAGATAATTTTAATGAATGTGTTGATAAATTAATTAAGTAACTGATCCTTTAGTCTTGTTATAGTCTAAGATCTACATTATATAGGCTTTATGCATAAAAACAAACAATAATTTCAATTTTGTATGAACAATTTTTACATAGTCCAGGAGATAGCGTGCAAAAAAGTGTCTGACTAACATCAAGCTAGAATTTAGTATACAAGTCAATCTTTTAGCGCCTTTTAAGAATATGAGGTCGGCTAAGTTCGTCTGCGGGACATAGCTTGGCAATAGGTGTTTGAAAAAAGCAAACCGGTGGAGAGCGGCCATATCTCACCAATTATGGTGGACAATGTGATTTTCATGATCCTAAGTACAGAATTAGTTAGTAGACCAAAAACCAAGTCGATTTTATTTTCACACTTGATAGGTTAGTCATTCCAATATTACTAAAAATCAACGTGGTCACCTGCCAACAGACAAACTAACATCAACTTGATTTTCGGTCTACTAACTAATTCTGTACTCAGGATCATGAAAATCACATTGTCCACCATAATTGGTGAGACATGGCCGCTCTCCACCGGTTTGCTTTTTTCAAACACCTATTGCCAAGCTATGTCCCGCAGACGAACTTAGCGGACCTCATATTCTTAAAAGGCGCTAAAAGATTGACTTGTATACAAAATTCTAGCTTGATGTTAGTCAGACACTTTTTTGCACGCTATCTCCTGGACTAACAGGACCTGTTAAAAAGTTTCCACTTTTCATATTTTGTAATGAGTTTAACTGATGAGAAGTAAGATGTGTTTGTTATTTATTGTACATTCTGATTAACACAAATTTAGATTACTGCAGGATGAAAAGATTAGCCACAACATCTTTGGTATTCAAAATTAATGAAATAGACTTGTTGTAACTGACGAGTTTAAATGTTAACTCAATAAAAAACACACTTTAGATATTTATTATATAAAAATAATACTTATAATACATAAATAATAATAATGTTAGTTAATTATATAGTAATTGTGATAACTTACACATAGTGCTAATTTCTAGAAATAGTTTTTCAACTTTAGGATTGAAAACATGGACAAGGGAGTGTCCATTGATTACAAGGGCGAACAGGAAACTAGTGTCCTCTTCTTGCTGGGCTTCATTCTCTTTGAAATCTGAATCACTGCAACACAATAAATGCTATGTAAATATAACAGGTCAAATGATATGAGCATCAGCTGTTATTAGCAACAATAAAAAGTAATTAACAAATTCAGCAGAAGCCGCTAAATGATGATCACTTTGAGACCTATTAAAGTGATAACATTAACTGACTGATAATAATAGCAAAAGATACCACAGGAGGAAGTAAAACTCAAATTTACGTTCAATTGTATGTAATTAAACGTACATGCTCACAACGTTTAGAAGGGCTCATTCTTCGTTTAAAAATTAAACTTAATAAAATTTTTTAATTTAAATCAAATTATAATTATTATTAACTACGGGAAACAGACGGAGAAAAATTCACTCCAGCGCCGGGATTTGAACCACGCGCCTCTATATTTCCTGTGTAGCGCTCTACCAACTAAGCTACGCAAGAGAATGAGTTTCTCTGACGTTAATGATACCTTGTCCCGAATTTAGTTGGTAGAGCGCTATACTGGAAATATAGAGGCCCGCGGTTCAAATCCCGGCGCTGGAGTGTATTTTTCTCTGTCTGTTTCCTGTAGTTAATAATAATTATAATTTGATTTAAATTAAGATTTAATCTTTCCGCAGTATGAATACTACCAAAATCGTTAAATATGAAATTCTTAATAACAAAACAAATCATCTTCGAACTTATGTAAGTTTTTTGATGAAAGAATACGAATCAGTGAAATAGTAAACAACACTGAGTTCTGAGATTTAACTACATTGGTTCGTAGTAATGGGGGAAGGTAAGGTGAGGTTTACTTTCTGAGAAAAAAGGATGTTCACCAACACACCAGTGCCACAGCTCTAGATGTTTCTCCGAGAAAAAAAAAAAAAAAAAAAATCCAATGATCTCGACTTTGATCAAAATATTGATAACAATTCACAGAAAATTTTTAATTTATTGTTAATTACAATATTTATTAGAATAACCTCAGCCTTTTTCTTTTGTTATTTTTAGCCTTATTACAAAAGAAAATGGGGAGAAAGGGAGTGAATCAACTTATAAAAAATTTTAATCACAAATGATGCAATCAAAATTTGTAAGTAGGTATTTGTCAGTATTTTGAACTGATAAAAAAACAAGTATGAGGTGTGATCAAAAAGTATCCGACCTTAATTTTTATTGGTCAAACAAAGGAAGCTGTGGGGCGAGGCTTGGTTGCAGGCATGCCTAGTGTGAATGCTCATTTTTTTAGAACGAAGTTCCTTATGGCACGTTCTGGAGCCCGGGAGTGAATCCAAAAAAAACGACCAAAATCACTGTCACAAAATAACCCTCACAAAATCACTGTCACAAAATCACCGTCACGCTAAAAGCGTCACGAAATCTACGGATGACGATAACTTGTGTAAAAGTTGACCGACTTAGTTGAAATTTGGAATAAATGTTCATTTTACCAATGCCCAGGACAGGTTCGTTGGACAACGTTATCCGCCCAAGCGTTCACTCGCGTAAACGTAAGCTTCAAATTTAAAATTGGAATTTAAGGACGGGAAAAAATTCTAACTTTTTTCTAATGAAAAAAGTTAGAATCTATTTCTAGAGTTCTATTCTTAGTTCTAATCTATATAATGAGACAAACAACTTTTATAAATAATTTTTTTTAGTAAAACGAACACCGACTCTGCTATGAAGTGATAAAGATCGCTAAATTTATTAAAGCGGACCTAAACGTTTTAAATAAAGAAAACAACGTTTTTACCGATATCTTACGTTCTAACGTAACGATTTAAATGAAACTTTGTATACATCACCTATAGTACAATTGAAACAGGCATGCATAATTTCAACCTGATACAGGCAGAAGTTTTTGTGAGTTTGTGATTTATATTTTTATTATAATATTTAAGTGGAGGAATATGCCGACAGAGTCTAAGAGGACAGTTCTTTTTCGTCTCTACAACCATCTACTTTAACTATAAATTCATCACTAACTTTTTTCTCAATATACAAATACATTATTTATTGAAAGACGCTAGCTTCAAAGATAATAAAGAGCTTTTCATTTAATTTTGCCTTAACTCCGCTAGTACAAATAGTTAGTTACTTTTAATTTTGTCTCTTTTCTAACTCCACCATGCGTATAAGTAGTTAGTATCGTATACTAATTTTGGAACTGTGATTTTATAATAAAAAAAATGATTTTATAATTTATATTTAATGAAAAGCGTATGGAACTTCGTTCCTACCGGGTGTCCCACGACACCACATGTATTTTTTTGTACCTCTGCAACACGAGTCAGTCGGCTATTAATTAGTGAGCCAGTGCGAGTGAGGGTCGTCGGAGTTTTCTTTCTGACAAAATGACAGATAAAGTCGAACAGCATTACACCATCAAATTTTGTTTTAAGCTTGGTGATTCTCAAATGGAAACAACCCGGAAGATTTTAAGTGTTTGGGAACGAAGCGATGGGCACCACACATAAAGGAGTGGTAAAACCGCTCCATAAGGGTGAGTAGTTAAAACTAAAACATTTTCATTTTAGTTGACAGACATTCGGCTGTATTTCGCCTCCACCAAGGCATATACGAGCTGGAAATGCAAATTAGTCTAATACATTATTAATCTATTAATACATGAATTCTTCACATTCTCCAGTGAAATTGGATTTGTTTCATAATGTTCAATTTTCAACTTTTTATTAATAATATCTATTTAAATTAATAACAATAACTAAAACAACAATTTTTACAATAATGGACATAATCAATTTTGTAACTTGATGTAAACTGGAGGTGTAATATATGGGTGTCCCAAAATTAATGCAAAATTTGAATTTGCTGCCATTTTTGCAGTAAATTGTTGGTAACCCTAAAAAAAATCGATTTGACAGCTGAGAGTTTAGGGTTAAGTAAAAATGGAGTGTTACTCGATGAAACGTGTTTTCATTATTGATCGTGATTTAACATGATTTTATTCACTTTATTATTATTTTTTTTTTTTTTGTTATTATTCGCTTATTATGATTTATTTATTTAATTTAACCCTTTAGATCGTGTGATTTAACATCATTAGATTTCTTTTTATGGGGTTATTTGAAGTGAAAGGTCTACATCAACAAGTCAAAAAAATCAAGTATTAAATATGAAACTCACGTGAAAGTTACAATGGAGACAGCCTGGAGGTGATTGTTAGTTTGTGCCATAGGATGTCCTCCAAGTTTCAAAGTATCGAGACACCTCTGCAGCTGTTTTGATACTTCGTCTAATGTGTGGCCGTCCACAACTAGGATCTCCATTTCATCACTCAGAAGATGACATGAGTAACCAATGTTTATTGCAGTCTCTGCAAAAAAAAAAATAAATAAAAAAAATAAACAAAAATAATAACTATGAAAGAAATAAATAGGCATAATTTTGTAATGGTTGTTTAATAGGGCTGACAATATTCAAGCAGCTGAGGAATGGTTAAACGTGGTCGAATTATCTACTAACCACTATAACAAATATTTATCAGTTACATAAGTCTTATATTATGATCATGATTTAAATAAATTTATTCTTTATTGTTTGAATTTTATACAATGAACGTAAACACAAATAATTCTCTGTTCTGGGAACTGGTAATTGTGACACAGAATACTCCCTCAGATTTGTTTATAAATTTTAACTTTAGTGCATTTATTTTCGTAGCTTTTCATTAATATCCAACATCAAGTTAAAACAGTGATAAATGTTGTTTTTTCTTTCAAAATCTGAAACCAAATTGTACTCCAGCTATTAAGCATAGACAATTTGACATTAAAATTTTGAATTCTCGGTGTACTAGATTTATTATTATTTATTTATTAATTTTGTTTTTTTCAATCTCATTTTTTCATTATTCAGAATAAATAGCCTAGGGAGTAGACTAGTGGAGAATACTCAACTACAATAGGTATAATTCCCAGAATGTATTTCATACTAATAGAGACAATTCATTTCATAGATATTTTGTAATGGGATGATTGGATGAATGGAATGATTTGTTCGCTCTGTAATGACTATTATTACCAATTAAGACATAAATAAATACATCTAAACAACTTATTTCATTGATAGATACAATACAATGTAATTGTTAAACGAATACAAATAATCTTGTCAATTACGTATTATATGTTGTACTGAATTCTGCCGATTATAATAGTTTTCATCACCTAGAAAGCTCAAAGTTTCGCAGATTCCTAATATTCTCAAAGCGTGTTTTTTTTTTTAATTATATATTTATCGATTTTTTCTAAGGGTATAAAGGTATTGCTGGCATGCTTCTGGTTATTTTTAGGCGGCTTTCACACCGAAGTAGGAAGCCGCAGGTTGGAAGCAACTTAAACACCGGACTATCTAAGGAGTCGAGATAATTGAACGAGAGCCTACACACCGAAGATGCAAGTGCGACGTGCATCCTGAAAGCAAGTGGCCACTTGCTTTCAGGAAGTGCACTTGCATCTTCAGTGTGTAGGCTCTCATTCAATTACCTCGACTACTTAGATAGTCGGGTGTTTAAGTTGCTGGCATCCTACTACCAGGACAACCTGCGACCTGCAACTTGATACTTCGGTGTGAAAGCCGCCTTAAACCCTTAGTCTGGCAACATTCATCTTCTTGATAGATAAGTTCTCATGTAGAGGTTTTTGAGAGCTAATAGTATAATATTATATATACTACATATAAAAAAATCATCCTTTTTAGGAAAAATTTGAATGATATAAAACATCTATTCATATACCAAGAACAGTAACAAGAATTATGATTCTAACAGATAGAATGGTAATAAGTTGATTTAAAAAATATATATTTTTAAATACAATCTTTTAATTGTATTCTTCTCACCAAACACATCATTTGATACCCATATCATGGACACGCTTAAAAAATAACTAATCGGACATCTTGGGCTGCCCGCCATATTGTATTTGGAATGACGTCACTTAGCTAACCATGCATTGTCATCCAAACTAAACGTTAAGGCAAAATTTCAATTCAATCGGTTGAGGATAACTGCTTTAAAATTTAGTTGCAAGATTGGACCCGAACATACATACAAACAATGCAAGTTAAATAAAAGCTTGTAAAAAGTACACGGTGTGGGAAAGCCCCACTAGACAGAAGTCTAAGGTATAGACTGCCTAAGGCTACACTTTGATAGCCTACACTGTTTTCCTAGAATATTCTAGTCTTGGCTACCCAGTTAAAATCCTACTGACTTAAACAAATTATGAATCTTTAAATTTAGCCTTTAAAATTCAAACCAATGAGCCTACAGCAGAGAAATTATCTTCATCTGCCTACATATAATCCAAATTATTTCAGTCCGATAGATACTTTTTACTAATTATTTGGACACATAGGGACTAAAATAGTAGACTAGAATAGATTCATGGTAATAGTAACAACACCTGGCATAAAAAAATATTATTGCAGAGTGTTTTTGGATACATTATTACCAGTATTTCTCCTTTAATTTGTAATTTTAAAATTATTCAAACAAAATTTATTACCTTGTTTGTCTCCAGTAAGGACCCATATCTTAATACCGGCTACTCCTAGGTTTGCTATAGTCTGTGGCACACCCTCTTGTAGTTTGTCCTCTATAGCAGTCGCTCCTACTAGTGTAAGGTCAGTCTCTATCTCATCGTAGACAGCGTCTAGTTTGTCTTCCCTGTTCTTGATGGAGGTAGCAGCCTCATGATGTTTCTCCTTCCATTTGTTGAAGAAATTCTCATCTATTTCTCTAATTGCAAGGCATAGCGTTCTCAGGCCATCCCCAGCAAATTGCTATGTAAAATAAAATAAATAAAATAATTTGATTGCAAAAAGAGACCTAAAACAAAATGTGTTATGTGAGTTACACTAACAACTTTACTATGATGATTACCTTAAATTATTTACTTAAAAGTAAATATCTAAATTATTTTAAGGACTATACATAGTTAAGTTTTCAAAATTACATAAATTGCTAAATAACTTTGCAATTTATTAGCTTATTAGAACATAGAAATATATCTCCTAATCACCCACCCCTTCTATATTCTATCTAGACTCAATACCATACCAGTAGACTCATTAATTCCCTTGACATTATCAATAAATGCTAAACGTTATTCTCCGAGCAAGAGATCAAAATTCAAAAAAATAAAAGTTCTAAAAATTTAAGTTTTAATTTTCAATCAAATCTTAAAAGAATCAGTATTATGAGTATACTGATTTAACTGTAGCAACAAATAAATAATTTAAATAATTTAAAAAGTTTTCAACAGGCGATTGTTTACATTACATTTTCAATTTTCACCTAAATCAAATTTATTTTCAAAAATATCACGGAAATTATATTTTTCGAAGGAAAATGACTTATATGGATAGATATGTATATAAAAAGATTAAGATATAGACTTTTTGGGGGTCAGAGGAAAATTTCTAGAAGTAACTCCACCAAGCCACCAGAACATTGCTATTTTTGTAATTTTTAGATCAATAATAATGCTCAGGATAAACAACTCTTTATCAATAATACTCAATTTAATTGTCAATCAAATCTCAAGACGGTTTGATAAGACAAATCCAAAACCACAATCAATTTGATCATCATTCACTATCAAATTAGGCAGTATATAAATAGCATACTTACATTTAAATGTTCCTGAGTAAGTATTTTATTTTCGTTGGTCTGTTGGTCCCCAGACCTGAGTCTCTCGTAGATCACATTATCAGCTCCTTTACAGTACAGTTTAATTTTGCCGTCACGGCGTAATATCACAGACATTCGTTTCCTAATATTATTAAAATCTAATATACAAAGTACCTCGTAAACCTCCTTTACTCCCATAACCTGTGGACAACAAAAGAAGTTAAAACAATATTAGACACAATAAAATAAAAAAAAAATAAAATAAAAAATAAAAATCAAATTATAAATATCTATAACTACGGGAGACATACAGAGAAAAATAGACCCCCGCACCGGGAATCAAACCACGGGTCCTCCTATTAATCCGTTACAGGTGCTCTTACCAACTGAGCTATACACGAGAATGATTTTTCTCTGTCGTTACTGATACAAATTCCCCGAATCCAAGATCCAAATCTAGAGAGCCAAATATTCACGGCAATAGAAAAAGACTGAGAATTGATGCTTATAATTATAAAGTACTCAATTAGTACCTGTACCTATTAGTACCGTAGTTATAGATAATTATAATTTGATTTAAAGTAAAATTTAATCTTTCCGTAGTATGAAAACTACCAAAAACTTAAAAATAAACTTACAAGGGTCTGGATAGCTGGCTCTTCATAACTATTGCAGTAAATCAATAAATAGTTTAACTAGTAGTAGTAGTAGTAGTCTAGTACTTCCTACTAGAACGGGTAGGACGAACCACTGGTTCGAACCTTCCAATTAGGCTAGATTTTAGGCCCTTTTTACGCCCTGTGGTGGAGAGTACCAGCTACTTCACACATCATACATTTGTACATTGTACCGCCGAAGCGAGTATGGTGTGGTCATTAGTAAGCTATATAAGTGAGCGTCAAAGCTTGGGAGAAGAGCGCCCCATAGGGGGTGTCCCTCGCCCTGCTCCGTCCTCGAACCATAGATTCAATTCAGAGTATCATGGCTGGGGATTGAACCCAGACCTCGAGTCGCTTTGACTTATTGATAGCTGAGCGAGCGCCTTATTCCGCTCGGCCACCCTGGCTCCCAATAGTTTCACTAAATATTTACTCAGTCATTAGAACTGCATGTGCAGTTAGATAATGCAGTTGTCTAAGATACTGTATAGTTTAGATAGATTTGCCTTAGTGGTATAGTTTCACATCTTGCTGAAGTGAGCAGTTAATTCCCGACAATTTACTAAACTAATTTTATCTTTGACAGTCAATATCTTTCTAAGGATGGTCATGAATTTATCAATAAAATCTGCTCAAATTCTGATTAAATTTGCTCATAAGTGTTAAGTTGAGTGGTCAAGAGATAACATATATACTAAGTGCATCAAATATTTTAATTGCTGTAAGAAATATAATTTTCAAATCAAACCTCTATAGTAATACTGTTTGGTGTTCTGCCTCGAAATACAAAGCCAAAATTTCTGGCTGCCGATACCAGAGCAGCTTCATCTGGTGATTGAGCTTGGTATGTTAGCTTCCCTGTAACAAATTAAGACATCGTGTACAAATTATAGAAGAGACAACACAAAAGATTTTTATTTTTACACGCTTATATTTAACTTCACTTGTTTGTGAGGTACACATTTTTTTAATACACTTTTATCCCACTTTCTGATTACCTAGAAATCTAAAACTTTCACAGAGTAAGTATTTACGATGACCATGAGGTCCATTAAATTTGTTGTAAAAATGGGGGATTACCGTACATCAAATAAGGTGGTTTTGATTTGAAGATATGTTGTATATGATGGATGGCCAATGATAAATCTAAGTTTTCAACCTCAGCAGACCTCCAGATCATTGTGAAATATTTAAAAAATTACTAAATTTTCCAAGTTTTTTAGGTTTTCATAAATACCATCTTCTTACCATGAAGAACCCATTTTACGTATAAGTACATACTACATTCTCTTTTAAAGAAGACTAATTTTGAAACAAAATGAGACTAAAATGGTTTCTACAAATCCAATACTTTCCAAGATACAGCTGTTTAAAGTTTTGAACATTTTTCCAAAATTAGAAATTTAAGTTTTCTTTCAGTTTTAGCCGTATTTGGCACTGAAGAACCTATTTTTCAAAAATTTGGCAAAAATAACTACAATCGTCAATAATATGTTTACCATTTCTGTCGGCAGGCATAACAGTGTGACAGAGAGCTAGTAGCCTGAAGAACATGGCAGCCTCATGATCTCTGTTTCCCTGTACTGCTTCTAACAAGTCCCTGTCGTAGAAATTGAAACCCTCCTCATGCTCTGGGTTAAAAGAGAAGTCCACCCTCTCCGTAAACTACAGGAAAAACAAATGATATTTTATTACTTTAATTATAAAAAATAAATAGAGCTACAAAAGTAAAATAATTGGGTCCTATCCAAATAGTGAACCTAACTCTTGAAATCGTTATACAAGGGCTGTATGGGCGATTTTATTTGATTGGAAACACTTGTATTTGAATTTGAATAAAAGTATTGTATACATGTTACTTCTTTTAAGAGCAAATGGTAGAAACAGAGGAGGCCTCGAGCATTCCCACCCTCCTGCTTGATATATCGATTTAGAGTATCGACATCGATATCGATACTCACCTTAACAAGGGCTAAATATCAATAAAAAAATCAATAAATTTAAAGATTTACAATAAAGCAAACATTTTTCTCCTTTTTCAAGTTTATGTTTCTCTCCAAAATAGGATTAGCATCACAGTCAATCAATCTTCTCCCTAGCTAGTCAGAATCTGTTAACAAAGGGGGAGATTTAGGAAGTTTCACATACACATGTGAGGTCTTTTTGCGGATCTGGTTTAGCAAAAAAGTTCTCATGGTATTCTATCCACTCAGCAGGTCTTAGTGGTAGCAACCTTAGTTCTTCAGAGTGCAGAATAGTTAGCCAACGCTGAAATAAGGAGGAAGGAGTTTTTGTTTTCTTCCTCATAGAACCTAGACATGTTATAGACCATCTATTCCATATTCTACAGATATCTTAATGTAAGAAAGTCTTTAAGGATATTAAGGGAAGGTGACACCTTGCAAGTGTACATAGGTTCCGAACCAATTTTAGCTATCTCCTGTATTTCTGTACTGGAAATACAGGAGACCCGTGGTTCAAATCCCGGCGCGGGAGTGTAATTTTCACTGTCTGTTTCCGTAGTAAATAATCATTATAATTTGATTTAAATTAAAATTTAAACTTTCCGTAGTATGAAAACTACCAAAAACTTAAAATTGAATTGTAAATAGCATAATTAACTAATAACCTCATCAACTTCCAGAAGTTCTCCTGTTTTCTTGTCATATACATCACCATACTTCTTCCCACCTATTGAGCATTTGTTGAAAGTCATAATATTCTGAAACGAATTAAAAATAAATAAATTAGTGTATTACAGATAATTTATTGTTATTCAAAATTAATGCCATTCTACCCAAATCTAAAGAATCTTAACCCTTTGACCACGGCAGGACGCACCATGTGCGACACATATTGCCTCTTCAGAGAAACTGCATGGCGCCCACAGTGGGTCATGGATAGAAAAAAAGCCTCTCTCAATAAAAGGAATGGGGGAGCCTCTGCCATATAATATCGGTTTGGAAGATGAGTGGTCATGTTGGTACTAGTCCAGTAGTTGTATGGAGTGAATTGTTCACGTTTCCTTAGTTAATATTCTTAGTACCACGAGTTTATGCTATCTCATTTTTCTGGCCCCTCATCACGCTACTCGCATAAGGTAAATTATACAGCATTTTTTTATTGATAAAAGTAAGTCATTAGCTAGCATTACTTGTGTTTTTAAGCTTTATTAGGGTTATTATTTGACGTGTTAACATTTATCAACCAAGGCAATAAACATTGCTTTCTTCAAAACGACATGACGCACATGGTGCGCCATCATGACACACATGAGTCATACCCGTTTCAGTGATAAATTGTCCTTTCTGTGGCTGCACGATGCACACATAAGGTGCATCATAAGTTGTGATGCTAGGTGTACCCTGATATAATATTTGTATGTAGAAAGTGGATCCTTAAAGGGTAAGAAGAAATAAAACACTACTACATGTTTTTATGTGGCGACGTTTCAGCTTTCCCAGCCATTTTCAAGCCTAAAAATAATCATAATTTATTGTAAGCATGACAGTTGTAAATGGTTCAGCTAACATCAACCAAGTGTATGCATTAAGAATAAAAGATATTACCTAAACTCTCTACGTTAGCCCTTAAGCTAAACAGTTAAACATAGTAAGCAAAACTAGTCTCTTAGGGAACTGGTCGTTCACCACGTCAATCTCCTACAACCATTAAAACAAACAATTAATTAGCAGGTAGGCGTAACTTACATAACGTTTAAAATTGCACCAGATTTATCCCTTAGGGGAATTAAATCACTCCAAAATACTAAAAATCTATGTGGTTTACCATGTATAAAACTTGGTTGATGTCAGCTGAACCATTTACAACTGTCATGCTTACAATAAATTATGATTATTTTTAGGCTTGAAAATGGCTGGGAAAGCCGAAACGTCGCCACATAAAAACATGTAGTAGTGTTTTATTTCTTCTTACCCTTTAAGGATCCACTTTCTACATACGTGCATCATAATGTTTTTGTTATGTTTATAAACAATAAACATTAGAAAAACGATTCTGATCCAATTTCATGCATATCTGAGTCCAGACTAACATTAATAAATGAAAAAAAAAAAAAATCCTTTCCCAGGAAGTACTTTTTTCTCCCTTCTATGCCGCAGTCAAAGGTTCAATAGAATCTGAAAAAGAGAGTACTACCCTAGAATTACCTTTAGTTTAAAATTATTGAGTTACTGTGCACCAGTCTCACATCATTTTGCTTAAAATACATTCCAAATATCCACCATGATATTGTATTATTTTCCTTTTTATTAAACCATTGAACCTAACTCTCAATTCTCTTCCAATAAAAGCCTATTCTGTCCCCCTTCTTAAATAAGTTGCACCTATGTGAAACAATCTTCTAATCAAATCTGAAAGCCTTTGAAAAAATCCAACAATTTTATAGCATTCATTCAATCAAAAAAAAAAGGTAAGGTAAATTCTATTATTATTATAATAAAAATTAATGAAATAGTGACCATTTTATCTTTATAACTTATATGCATAAAATTGGACTGATTAAGTGAAAGCTCCATTGAATTTCGAAAGCTGAAATTAATTTCGTCAAGCAATTAGATCATTTCTGCAACTTAAATTTTAAGTAAATTTTTTCATTAAAAATTGATAAACAATGCTGATGACAAGGCTTCATGTCGGAGATCGATGTAAGACTCCCTAGTCTTATGTCGATTTCTGACATGAAGTAGGCTCACCGCTCACCTTTCTTTTATCTTTTTTCCTATTATAATGTTACTCTATTTCTTCTTTATATTTCGGCACAGTGGCCTTATGAAGGCTGAAAGGTGCTTTGGCTGGTAAAAAGTTTATTTTACGTGGAGAGACAATTTTTATTTTCCCCTAAATATCAATGTGCACTATTTTTTTTTTAAATTAAAATGATTTTGTAATTTGTTTTGTCTAAATATCTTTATCACCAAAAATGGGACTTTAAGGCAAACCTCAAGAGTATTACATAAGCATACAATCGAACTACAATTGATGTATGGAGGAGGAGGCAGAAAGGGCAGGCTTTGACCACAAGCTTTGTGCCCTTTTTACCAAACCCATAATCAACCAGTTTATATATGAAATATAATTTATGTTTGATTACATCCGGCATGTATCCTTATTTTATTCCTTGTTTAGTATGTCTAGAAGAATATTATACCTGAGTTAATGTTCCAGTCTTGTCTGAGAATATGTACTCTATCTGTCCAAGCTCTTCATTGAGTGTAGTAGTGCGAGCCCTGGCAGCCATCTGTCTCTTCTCACAGAACATTTTCTCATCCCAGTTAATCAGAAAACTCTGCATTAACCTTATAACTTCAACACTGTAACAACCATAACAGTGAAATTGATAACAACTCAACCTTAATAAAATAAATCAGAGAAATGTGTATTCTTTTATTAAATTAACAGTGAAAAATAAGTGAAACTTTTGTTGAATTCTAAGTTTTTTTGTGTGTTTTTTATTATAACAAGACAAATTTTCTCTAGAGAAAATTTATATTTTTTATTAGAATGTTGTTTAAAAAATAAAAAATGTATTTTTAAAATGGTGACACTGTTGTGTAAGACACAGCTGAGAAATGTATTTTTATTTTGCTGAAGGATGTGATATTAAAATTTAAATGATTATACTAGGAGTTAAAAATGAATTCAATTACAGCTTGATAATGACCCAATGATGTTGGTGGGGTTGAAATAGAGCAAGAAATGTTTTTTTAAAAATGAAGAATTCAAAGTTTTTATAAACAACCTACCCATCAGACCATTGGAAATTAGATCCTACAAAAATATTATATTATAATTTCTTTTACTTCGGGTCTTCAGGGATGAAAAAAGGTTGAAAATAAAAATATTTTTTCATTTGCTAAACATTTTTGGCTATATTTCACCCATACCTGGGCATCTTCAGGCCTTGAATGTAACTAAAAGATTATATTTTTCTGGTTTGGTTTGGAGATAGAAATAATCTACTAATTGAGTAACCTTCCTATAGTATAGTTAAAGAGTTACTCTACTACTTAGTTAAGGGTAACTCTTTAACTATACTATAGGAAGGTTACTCAAATAGTAGATTATTTCTATCCCCAAACCAAACCAGAAAAATGTAATCTTTTACATTCAAGGCCTGAAGATGCCCAGGTATGGGTGAAATATAGCCAAAAATGTTTAGTAAACGAAAAAATATTTTTATTTTCAACCTTTTTTCATCCCTGAAGACCCGAAGTAAAAGAAATTATAATATAATTAAAGGGATCAACCAAAGAAAATTGACAAAAATATTTTAAGTGAGACTGTCGGACTGATGAACTAACTAATAATACAAATACTCTTAAGGCCCCCCAAACACAATCTGTAAAAAGAGATCTGGGAAAATCTATATTCTATACAGATTTTCAGGATCAAGTGGGTACCTTAAGGCCTTTTACTGAGGGCTGTACCTGAAAATCACTGGTTTCCTACTTTTGGAACGAAGTTCCTTATGTCAAGGTACAGCGTCTGGAGCCCAAGAGTGAATTAAATAAAAAAAAACCGTCACGAAATCGATTGATGACGATAACTTAAGTAAAAATTTACGGATTTAGTTTAAATTCGGTAGACATGTTTAACAATGCCCAGGACGAGTTTGTTAGACAACGTTCACGTAAAAGTAAGCTTCAAATGTAAAATTGGAATATTACGACAGGAAAATATTCTAACTTCATCTATTCAATAAGACAAACAACTTTTTTAAATATTTTTTTTTAGTAAAACCAACAACAACATCGCTATGAAGTGTTAAAGATCGCTAAATTTATTAAAGCTGACCTAAACCTTTAAAATAAGGTTTACTTTTACATATTTATTGCAAGACGCTCACTTCAATGATAAAAAAAAGTTTTTCTTTTAATTTTGCCTTAACCCTGCTCAGTACAAATAGCTAGTTACTTTTAATTTTGTCTCTTTTAGAACTCCACCATGTATAAGTAGTGAGTTAGAATCGTATACTTAGCAGTATGATTTGATAATTTATATTGAATGAAAATCGTAAGGAACTTCGTTCTTACCGGGTGTCCCATGACACCACACGTATTTCTTTTACTTTCTCAAATAGAGTAGTATTTGTGAAAAAAAATACAGTATTGGGAAAATGTCTCCTGCATCCAACAAGTGGTTTTTAAAAAATGACAGCCAACAGTCAACAGAACCTACTTAAATGACATTTGGTATTCATATTCAGTAAGGGGCTTAGGTAAGTAAAAATTAATTTTAGCTCAAAAATTAGAGGGTGATGTCCTCTCACAAAAATGGTAGAGTAATTCCTTTCAAACACTAATAATAAGTATGTGTAAATGAGAAAGTTCCTTTGAGTTGTTTTACACCAGTTTATTCATTTAATGCTTGATTTAAATTCATTGAACAAGTACTAAAGTACTGTTTTGAATACTCCACAATTGAAATGCAACTTTAAAATTAAGTTACTGGTTGCACCTAAATCAACTAACATTCAATTAAAATTTCTTAGTAGAAAGCTTAGAGAGGAGCAACCCAGTAGTTGATTATTAAGGAGCTTGGTACCCTAAGGTAATAACATTATTGTGGGTAACAGCTCTTTCGAAATTGTATATCACATAAGTTTAAGTGATCTACATGTAGAAGACTAAATCTTTAAAGAAGCTGCCTTACATATCAAATCTAATAATTAAATTTAAATATTTAAGGTGCTTTAGAATATCTATAATATTATATGTTCATAAAATGTTTCTCAGTAATATTAATCTTCTCTAAGAATAACAGTATAAGATGTGGTCGGAGAAAATTATCTAAGTGATTATTAAAATATTAAAAAAAAAAATCTCTAGAATGATAATTACCTGACATATAATGATATTGGCACAACAGTATTGAGTACTATAAGGTATGAGAAGAAGACTAGAAGTGATATTATAGTGGCGCCAGCTAGAGGATCTTCGGGTATGAGCTTATCCCACGGTAGTATAGAGAGGAAATGCCTCCCGTACAGTGTCTCCCATACTCCACATGCAACCATGCAGAATAAACACACGGAAATAAGAAAGAATACTATCTGTAACAAACAAGCAAAACAGAAAAATAATTATAATGAAATAGAAAGTTTATATATGAATGATTTAGAAGACTTTTTTAGGGTTGGTAGGGAAAAATGAGGACCTTTATACATTCTTACGGTTGTCTATCTGTCTGTCTGTGCCACACCTGATCTCCGAAAGTTTGGTTCTGACTCTCTCATTGGTCGACTCAATAGGGAAGCATAAAGAGTTATGTATGAGCTGCCTAAAGGTGGGTTCGTAACTGCGGAGGCCTGAAGGGATTCATCTATGGCAACGCTTTTGCGGCAAAGCAGAAAGTTTATTCCAAACCATGTTTTCCGTTGTTTAAAACCTGTATGAAACCTTCACTTCGTCCTCTTCTTGTTTCCCTTCTGTGTTTATATAATATTTAAATAGTTTTATTTATATTATATTTATATCTGTTCCTACATTATTTTTATTACATCTGTGTTTATCTATGTTTTTTATCTGTGTATTAAATGAGTGCTTTTTACTGGTCTTATATTACTTTGCTTTGTAAGTTTCATCGCACGTTTCCGTTACCCCGATTTAGAACCACTTCCCGTTTTTCAATCTTCCCCAAATTTTGCACATGGAAACAACTAAGGCAAAGAATACAGAAACCAAAAAAAAAATTGCACATGGAAACAATTAAGGTAAAGAATACAGAAAAAAAAAAAAGTTGAAAATAAGACTAGTTTTCAAAAATGGTATTTTTATATTAATTATTATATCTGTGTTTATTATAACTGTTCCAACATTATTTTTATTATATACCTATTTCTTATTTATATATAATAAGTCTTAATTTATAATCTTATTGTATAAGTTTTTTTAAGCAAGAGAACTAAATTCAAGTTGGAAAACCGATCTTATAATTGGCTTTGTTTATAACCTGGCCGACAGAAACTCGAGGGGAGGGAAACAGTGACTCCGTCTCGGCGGCTCCTGAAAATATATTGTTATCTATATAGCCCTCCGCAATTACATATCCACTAGCTGTGAACCCACCTTAACCATGAAAGTCATTGTTTTTTGTGAAAGACATTTCATGATACCATCTGCACATGAATAATCTAGCTAAGCTTTTAACTGCTTAGGAACAACTACAAATCAAAGACTTAAGATTTGGGGAGGAAACCAATGAATCCAAAATTATAAATACTACTTAACTTCCAATTTATTTTATAGCTATCTATTATTCATACATTTTTCACGAAATCATCTTTCTTTACACCCAACCCTAACCATATACAATGACAATTACATTTCTACATTTCCTTTCCTCATAATCTTGCATATATTTTACGAGAAATTCCACAATCAATCTCTCCAGCCACCATAACTAAATTATTTAATTATAAGTAATACAACTATTAATATCTTATACTTACTCCTATAATAATAAAATTAAGTAGTTTATCTATAGAGGTTCGTTTGAACTTAGTTTTTCCTGAGTTCTGCATGAGCTTAGTGTCCTTGCCAGCAAAGACTACCACTCCGTAGCACCAGTCGGTATTCCTCAGTATACAGCCTCTAAGTATTATCTTATCATTATCTAAACTATACCTGTAACAGATAACACAATAATAATTATACATTTAATAAAAGTCGACTCAGAACCATTAGCCTAGCCAGACCATAAATATATCTTTAAAGGATCTTTTTTTCAAAATAAACCACTCCTACTTCCACATAGCTATATTTTTTCCGCACTGCTGACTTAACTACTTTACTCAAGCCCAGAATAACTGCCAGCGTATAACATTACACTCCCACAACAGGATGTATCTCTAACATCAAAAAACAGGCAAAAAAAAAATTGAAAATTGATTATCGGCAATTTAAAAAATTTATTTGAGTGATACACAGCAGATTGATAAAAAATAATTAAAGTCGACCAGCCGATCAACCATTAGTATCTTGGCGACTTCAATTATCCTTGTTCACAAACAGGTCTGGTTGAAGGAAGCTGTAAGTCAGATGATTACACCCTTAAAAGGTTTATGCGAGTGCTCACATTTACAAACAATAATAAGTTTATCCTTATACATTTTTGAGTGGTAGCAAATAAAAATGTACAAAATGTAGAATGAGAGAGGACAGTAATGGTAAAAAAAAATTACTGATCACAGTGAAGTATAAACAATGTTTTCTACTTTTATATTGAGTGCCACAGAAGGTAATATTAATATTATATATATTAACCGAGGCATGTGCTCGGACAAAGAGAACACAACTGCCTGAAGGTTTCCTAACGCTCCGGTTATGTCTATGTCCACCAAGGTAGTGATTCTGAATGAACCCTAAGTGATTTAGTCAAGATGCTACGATTAATTCCATTACAGGCACGCCTAACCAATTAACGCTATCTCTAATAAGAAAAGTATATAAAATATAGAGAGTACAAAGTAATATTAATAAAATAAGCAGGCTAAAATTTAAATCATAAAATTATAATTAAAGAGGAGATATATGCATGGGGTGTCTTATAATAATTGACTATGTCTCCTATTTTCTCCCTCTCTTTTTTTAATAATAATTTTATGAATAATAAAATATAATGTAGTAAAAGATAATTAACAGTAAAATAATAAATAATAAAAATATAAAAGTTTTAAAGAAATGTTAAGTTTTTATCGACTATACTATTTAAAAATAGAACACATAAAAGACTTAAAATTAAATGCTTCTTTCTTAATTAAGTTCTTTTAATTGTAATACCCACTTTTTATTTTCTGAATGAATTAGTGATAGACTATGCTTTATTATAAGATAATTGCAGCTATTTGGGATGGTTTTAAGTCAATATGGATGTGTGGAAGTTGTTCAATTTTTGAAAGCTTGCTCACGGATGAAAGCCTTATTATATAGGAAAGTAAGCAGATTTTCAAAAATCCAATACTGGTGAGTAATCATGCAATAAGAACAGGAATTAGAAATAAGAACAGGAAATAAATGTTCCATACCTATTCTCTTTCCAAATGAGAGTTCCGTCAAACTTGTTAAGTAGGTTATTGGGAGGTTCACAGATGATCTCCCCGTCAAATTTCCCAAGGAGTCCGTCATCCTGGCCCATCACTGCTGTCTCTGTCAAACACTGCTTGCTTTTCAGATTAGTTTCCCTGAAATATTAAAATAAATAAAATAACTAGCAATCCTATAAAAAAATCTAATAAGATTAAAATATCAGAAGACAACTAATAAGCCTTTGAAATGAAACCATATTGCGATTGGAACTAAGCCAGCATTAGTGTTAGAACTAGCTACTGGAGCTACCCTTTCGTAAACCTAGACCAGAGATTGAGCTCTTAAACAAGGTAAAGAGCTCTGCATGGATAGGAAAATATTAAATTGTACCTTTATTTCAATAATTTCTGGCTGGAATTTACCAGTCACAACACTTATGATCCTATTAATGTAGATAAATCACAGTAATATTAGTTGAGTCTGAGCTCAACAATAGAAATAAATAATGTTTCAACATTGCAATAATATTCTAGTTTGAGGAATCCCTTTACTTAATAAATAAAAAGATACAGTCTCACCACGGAAGATAATACTTATTTATTTATCAATCAGCTTTCGGCTTTTATAAAGCCATCATCAGTGCCGATTTCAGTAGAACTAGAGATACATTATAAAGAAAGTATGTAGTGGGCGTGTCATACGATGTCGGAGACTAACCCTTTACTTAACTTACCAACTTCCATGGCTATATGGCCCTTGGCCTCCTTAACAACTTCTGCTCTTTTCTACTCTGTCTTGAGTCTTTCTCCACCGACATCGGACTCTCATTGAAGTAGGTCTTCCTCTACATCATCTCCAGCCATCATTTCCTCAGTCTAACACCGTTTCTCCATCCTTCAAATCTTTCGTTGTATACTTTTTAACTGAGCTATAATCCCAAATATCACAGCCTGCTTTTTTAATTTCTAAGATACTTTGCTCAACAGTACTTTGAAATTATGGAGGTACCTTAAATGCAATGGGTGTACAGAAGTAGACCAAAAGTAGATAGCCACAATGGAGATACCATATAAAGAGAAACTGGTGTGGTTTGGTTACCTGATAAGATAGAAGCCAAAGCAGTTTATGGAATCATTTATGTTGACAATATTAAGTTCAAAATCAGAATATTGACTTCTGTCATAAAAGTGTGAACGCAGGTTCAGGAAAAGAAGCTTGAAGGAGCTTAAATGGAGACACCAGTTACTCATATGATCGTATGTGCTCCTCGGAATAATAATGATGTGAACGCAAAATTTTGTGAAATTAACCTTATGAGTCCAGAAAACTTGGTCATCAAATAGAAAAATGTCGGAAAGATAGTTAGCATCTTACCTAAAACACTATTTTTTTTTTAATGTACATTAATGCTAATTTTCTTTACAAGTTTTTTGGCTCCCCTGTAAAATACATAACTTAAATGCAATTACATTGTGGTTGTTACATCAGTGAAGCATTGTTATTATGATAATATCGGGCATTTTAAGGGGAGAGAAACAGCCTGAACAATGGCAACTGACAGGTTGACCAGAAAATACACATCTCCAGGCTAACAGACCAACTATTCAGTCTAAACTGACCAGCCTGTCAGATTGAGTGGAACAAGCTTAATGTTATAGAAATTATAAGGTACTAAATACATACCCATCAAGTTCAGCTGTTTCAATGAAACAGAGGCCGCTCGGTTCACTGGTGGACAGAATAAGTACATCAGCGGCCACAAACTGATCATTCTCCATCCTGATGATATCTCCTACCTTGACTTCAGACCACTTCTCCTGAACCAGCTGACCATTCCGAACCAGCATACTCTTCCGGTTGTTCACCTGGTTGTCATTTATATGCCTTTCCTACAAGATTAAAATAAAATCAATATTTTAATACATCACATGTTGGAAATCTAAACATTATTAAACGACAAATCTTAATAATCCATTAAAAGTAATAAATTAAAGAGACTAAAAATTAGTTACCTGTTGTTAGAACGTATAACATTGTTAGGAGCATATTATGCTTAATATCTTACAAAATAAAAATTACATGAAGAACCAAGCTATGGAACCAAGTCAATTTACATTTATTTTATTTTGAAGAAACTCAAGACCTTACTCAAACGCGCTAAAAACTTAAAAAAGTGTTTAAACAGGGTAGACCAATAGACGTTGAGTTCGTTTTAATTCTTCTTTTTCCTCTTATTAACGGAATATGGCGGAGAAACAAATCAATTTGAAATTGTTTTAAAGTTAGAAAACTATAATTTTATAACTTTCTATTTACTTCTTCTTACAATTTATCGATATTTAGTTTATAATACTTCAATTATTCAGTATTCTCAGGGCAGACGCTACGCAAAGGCGGCCAAACAGAGGGCGGCCGATGCTGATATTTGATGTTGATATTTTGTTTTTAACTTTGTACTTGACTATTAGTCTTTGTTTAGGCTTTTATAACTAGATTTGGTTTTTATGCTTTTTTCATAACCTTCAACTGTTTTTAATTTTCTGCCATGACTCATGACTCTTTAATTTGTTCCTTTATATTAAAGTTTATAATCTAATTAAGTTTTAAAGTATTGTAACTTCATTGCAAGTGTATTAATATTTAAATTTTAGTGCGATATCTTAAAATAAAACGGTGTTGAACTCATACTGCAGTCTTTAATTGGTAAGTAAAAACACTTCAAGTTTTACATTTTCATATTTCATTACGTTAAATGTTGTATTATTTACTTAGTCTTTATTTATATGCCTATTTATAGCGTTTTGTAAAAATTATGTAGTCAGATGTGCTATATGATGAAGCCGGTACTTTAATTATTGAATATAATTAAGCCTGTTTCTAAATAATACTGTTTTTGGTAGAGGATTTTTTTCTTTATTCCGCTTAACTATCTTGCTTTAATGTTGAAACTGAGACATTTCATCATTGTACGAATTTGAGGGTTATAATAATTATCGATGTGTCACAATATGATAGAGGTTAAAATACCTCTGACATCAAATGACACTCTTCACTCGTGTTTGTGTAAGATAATTGAATGGACAACGAACAAACAAGAAATTATTATTGACTGTCTGTAGAGATTTTAATTATCGTTTTCTTTGATAAATGCGCAATAACGGGGGTAAAATAGACCAAAATAGTGTCCGAAAAAGACAAACTTCGTCGATTCTTGAAACTTGGTTTATGAATTCGTCTTGGTAGTGGAATACATATTTGAAATAGTATTTGTATAATTCGTATTTGAAGAGTCCCCAAACTTTTAGGGCGTGTAACTATGATTTTTTAATTTAAATTAAATTAATCAATTGAGATGTCCATTTATTCGTATTTTAGAGCTGAATCAAACGAGACCCTTTTCAGGTCGATTAAATTATTCTTGATCGAGATGTGATGGAGATTTCGAGGAATTATGTAATTATGTATTTACCCAAATAAAACCTACTATATCTCGATAAGAAGTTAATCGACTTGAAAATTATCTCATATGATTCTGTTCGAAAAAATACTTGTAAAATGACACCTCACTTGAATAATTGCAGTTAAGATTTTACCTCCTTGAGGCAAAAATCGTATAGTTACTATAATATATATTTTTCTTTTTTCAAAGTGACAGTAATACTGATTGAGTCATGAGCTTGATAATATGAAGCAATTAATAACATTAGTCATAAGTGGATCGAAATTTACCAAACCTTTCATCGACTTCAAAATGCACAGACGTTTTAAAACAGTAATTATCAATGTAGAGGAAACTTTATCTTATAAAAATAACTAAACAACTGTACTTACGACATCATCATAGGCGTCCTTGATGGCTGTAAGGCAAAGTACGCCTATGAGTGGTACTGCCGTGGTGACCGGCGTGAGTGATGAGATAACGTTAATCATCTGAAGCACCATTAGACACAGGAAGTAGAAATTGGCCAACCTCTGGAACTGTTCGAACAGATTCAGAGGAAGGAACGTCACCATGGAATACTTAGACGTCTTGATGTAGTTATTCTGAAAGCAATAAGAGAATATTATGTAGACAAATTAAACAATTAGGTTTAAAATAGTAGGAAAACATTAGAACGCAAAAGAAAGGTGAAGATATTTAAAAGGGCATTGCGAGGTTTCAACGCACAAACATTTTGAATAGTTAGGATCTAACTAATAATAATTTTGGATCAAACCACTTGTAATTTATTGATCTCTTAGGATTTAACTCATATAGTAATTTACGCAAAAGAAGGGTAAAGATATTTAAAAGGGCATCGCGAGGTTTTAACACACAAACATTTTGAACTTGTGTATCACGTGACTAATTACTAGAACTCTTAGGATATTCATAATCTGCTAATAATTTTGAACTCTTAGGATCTAACTAATAATAATTTTGGATCAAACTAAAATATAGTAATTTAGGATTGAATTTTCAGGATGTAACTATTAGTACTTTAGGGCTTTTTGGAAAGCATTTGTTTGTTGGGTCTATTAAAGTAGGTAAGGGAGGTTTTCTTATCTTGGACAAAGAAAAAAAATCAAATATCTTTGATAACACTGATATGATAGCCAGTGCCGGATTTACCATTAGGCCGACTAGGGCCGCAGGCTTGGGGGGGGGGGGGGACAGATATGGGAATACATTGTTACGGCTTGCCGCACAGCGCCTTTAACGCAGTATATTCTAAGGAGTATTTCTTGAATTTGAGTATGATCCTGAGTACTAAGTTGGTCAGAAGACCAAATATCAAGTTGATTTTAGCTTGTCACTTGATAGTTTAGTTTTTCAACTATTACTCCAAATAAGAGTGGTCACCTATCAAGTGACAAACTAACATCAACTTGATTTTTGGTCTACCAACACCAACTAATTTTGTTCTCAGGATCATGAAAATCACATTCTTCACCAAACTGGTCCGGAGATGGCCGCTCTCAACCGGATTTTTTTTTTTTTTCCAAATGCCTATTGCCAAAGCTAACAAGCTTATGTCCCGCAAACTAAACATAAATACACATCTAAACAGAAAACTACGCATCTAAACAGAAGCACAATGTTTATATTTCGTAACAATCATAGATAAAAGTGTGTTTTTAGTTCGTCCGAGACAACTCATCTTTTTTACTTTCTCATATAAAGAGAAAGTATTGTGATGGCGCGAAAATTCGATTTTGAGATATTGATGGATTTACACGTTTTGAGGTCCCCTCAGTCCAAAAAAGTGGTTTTTAAAAAAATGTCTGTCCGTCGTCTGTCGTCTGTCTGTCGTTTGTCTGTGCAGACGCCTGGAGCCTAAACTATTGTGCCGATTTTGAAGAAATTTGGCATACATGGTCAGAAAAATCATATTAATTAAACGTACTTACAAAAACTAATAAATGGAAAACATTGGCTAAGTAATTATGAACTTGTATATGAGAAAGTTTGTCTCGGACCGATTTTTCATTACTTTAGTTGTGATGATGCATTCCTCTGAAACTCGATTATTTTTTTTTTTCGGGAAATATTATTTTATCATAACATAATTGAAACATTATATAAGATTTAATTAATATTTTCAAGGACTGCTTTTTAATTTTTTACATTCTCATATAAAGAGAAAGTATTGTGATGGCGCGAAAATTCGATTTTGAGTTTTTGATGAATTTACACGTTTTGAGGTCCCCGGAGTCCGAAAAAGTGTTTTTTAAAAAATGTCTGTCTGTCGTCTGTGCAGACGCCTGGAGCCTAAACTACTGGGCCGATTTTGACGAAATTTGGCATTCATGTTCAGAAATATCATACCCCGAGGCAAAATCGAGACATGAATTTTAGCTCTAAATTTGGAGGCGCTATCCCCCAAAAAACTCTGAAAAAACATGATACAAAATTATTTCTCGAAAACGGTTCCGACGATTTTGATTAAAAAAAAATCTAAAATAAAGTCCTTTTGAATACGAATCCAACGATATAAGCCGTTTTCCCGGAAAAAATCTAGTTCCTGAGAAATTAGCTTAAAACGCGGACGGAGAGAGCCCGGGTTCGATTCCCCGCCCAGGAGAAGTTAATTTTATGATACATTTTGATGAAATGTTCAATAATATTTAAATGTACATTTGAAAACTAATAAATGGAAACACTGGGCTAAGTAATTATAAACTCGTATATGAGAAAGTTTGTCTGAGTTGTCTCGGACCGATTTTTTTTTAATCAAAGTAGTCGAAACTATTTTTTAAGAGAAAAAGAAAGGTCGATTTGAAATTTTAATACATTTTACTATAATTTCAATAAAAGTGTAATGGTCTCTTGACTTTTTTAACATAGTGGTTTTAAAAAAAATTATGTGCATTGTCTGTGCAGACACGAGGGACCTGGACCTGAACTAGTTAACCGATTTCTATTCATGAGTTATTAGGTCAATTAAGAAATTAAACATGCGGTTAAATTCCTTAACAACAACACAACGAAAACATTTTCTGATTTCAATTGTTTGGTATACATTTATTATTTACGAGGCTAAATGGAAAAATTAATTTTATTTAAGAAGTAAGATAAAACTAAATGCCAGAGAGTACGAGTTTTATCGTTATTTTTTACTTCACGTTAAATGATAAATTACTTTTCCTTTTGTTCGGTCACTTTTTTATTTTATTTATAAATCCTATCTTATACTTCCTTTATTCGAAACATTAATTTATTTATCTCGGAGCTTGTGAATAGATTAAACTTAATTTAGGTTTCGTAATATATTAAGGAAGTAAGCAGAAAAAAAGTAATGAAGAAAAACATCAATTTGATATTTTGTTATTTTGAACGTCTTTAAACTAGGTTGAAAACATTTGCGAACATTAAGATTAATGTTTTTTGTTCTTTTTTTACATAATAATTTCAAAGATTTATCTAGTGGTTTTGGTCATGTGATTGTTTTAATGTTTCTCAAGGAATTGGGGTTGGAAGGGCGAAGTTTTGGGTTTCAGGTCAACAGCACATTGTGTATTTTTATTGAATGTGACGGGGATTAGAGCGTGGCGCGGGTCAGTCTGCGTGTTTAGACGTTGACCGTCAGTCAGCACGCGATCTCAACCCTTCTCATACTCTTTACTCCCTAAGATAAAAATCATCAAGAACTGAGTTACAAGAAATGTCCGAAAATCTTTTTTGCTCTATTAAAAGCCGATTATTTAATTTACTTCTTTTTAAAAATCGTAAGTTCGTTTTCAATACTAACTACATATTAACCTAAACTTACGAAAATCCGGACTAAAGAAATAATTTTGTATATTAAAAAAAATAAAAGATAAAATATTTAATTATCTATGTGGTTTTGCTTCCGAGCTTACCGAAGGTAGCGGAAGCTATGTGATAGTTCTGAAAAACGAAAATATTTTGTCTACGATTTTAAAAATTCGAAGACAGAAATCCGATTCAGACATCAGGGAACATTTTTGGTTCCTTGTCTTTTTGGAACCATCATCTTTATTTTTGGATTCGAAGAATATTGATGAAAATATATCTGTTTGAGCATATAGCGGACTATTCACGATCAGAGGATTGGCAGTCTTGACAGAATGTTCGATAAACATAAAAACAACAATAAAAACATTGTAAATAATTATTCATTAAAATATAGTTCAGTTGCTTTTTAGGGTTTCGTTGGTAAAACCAAAAAAAGAAACCCTTATAGTTTCGTTCCTGTGTCTGTCTGTCTGTCACTCTGTACGGTTCCAATAACTTCTGAATAAAAAAAGATAAAAATATGAAACTTTGCAGTATTAAAGATGGTTTTGACGCGCACACAGGAAAAATATAGCGAACTCAATATTATCAACCGTTCAAATCCAAAATGGCGGATAATACATGTCACTCGAAATTTTTTTTTTTTTTTTAAATTTTGTGTGGGGTATCAAATGAAAGGTATTGAAGAGTAGATTACAAATATATATACCACTTAGGGATAGTGTTTAATTTTTGGCGTCATTTTGTCAAAAAACATTGCAATTTTGCGTGTCCCCCCCCCCCCCCCAAAATCGTATTTCCGCTGTTACTAAAAATAGAGAAAAATATGCAAAATGCGCGGGTTGGTGGGCCATAGAAAAAAAAAGATTAGCAATTTGATCTGATTTGCTGGGAATCCAAGATGGCGGATAATTCATGCCACTCGAAAAAAAATATTTTTTTAAAATTTTGTGTGGGGTATCAAATGAAAGGTATTAAAGATTAGATTACAAAAATGTAAAAACTTTTTTTTTAATTTTATTTTTTATTGTATTTATAAGTCGAAATATACAAAAATACAAATGTCCCCTTATCAACTACCCTATAACGGCTATTCTTAAAAAATTGAAATAATTCACGCTTATACCCTAAGGTGGACCGATGAATATTTCCGGAAAGAAATTAATGTACCTTTTCGTTATTACCGATAAAAAGCATCGTGACCCCCTCTTCCTCTGCAACACGTGAAAATTGTTTAATTTTCTGCAGTTACTAGAAGTAATGTGATAAATAATAATATGCCAAATAAATAATAAATAAGTAATATGCCAAGCGGCCTGCTGAACCCTAGGAAAAATTAGAATAGCAATTTTATCTGATTAAATGGGAATCCAATATGGCGGGTAATTCACACCACAAACAAAAATAATTTTTTGAAATTTTGTGTGGGGTAACAAATTAAAGGTATTAAAGAGTAGATTATAAAAATGTATATATCACGTGTTAATTGTTTAATTTTCCACGCCTTTTGCCAAAAAAACATCAAACATTTGCGTCCCCCCCCCTCCTTAGTATAACTTGTTTTATGTTAAGGATACCAACGAAACCCTTTATACGTGAGACTTCACGAACAACTTTTTATTCTTATTTGATTCATTGCAATTCAATTATTTGTAGGATATGAACCTTACAGACTCAATCACGAGCGTCAATCTCTGGAAATTTAAGGGATTATGTATAGTGGTATTCATCAGTCTTGTATTCAGTTTTATTGATAAAAAGTTAATTTCTCTTCTTTAAACGTTTTGATCAAATGTAATTGATTCAGCGATCTTTATCACATCGTATCCACTCTTCTTCTGCTGTCCAGGGCCTCAATATAATGGCTAAAGAAGCCTTTACTTTATTACTCGACATTGCAGACATCCGCACTTGATGAAACCTCGCTGTTGACAGAGTTGAAATTACTTCATTCTGACTGTTAGTATAAGGGTGGGGACCTCATGGTTAAAGTCAGGAGTGTTAGTCTGCCTGAACTGTCAGACTGTCATTCCTAACTGATCGTGAAAAGTCCGCTATAAGCTCAAACAGATATATTTTCATCAATATTCTTGAAAAAAAGAATTTTTCAGTTTTCAAAAACCACATTTTTGGACTCGAGGGACTTGTTTGCCATCACAATACCTTCTCTTTATATACGCATATGAGATAGGAAAAAGGAAGGATAGAAGGCCCTACTAGAGGGATAATCTGTATAAATGATTGTGGATAAAATAGATCATCTATTAGAAAGATATTGTTTTTAATTTTAATTCAATTAATTAGAAAAGTATTTTCATAGATGTGAGTGTTGTAAGAAGAATTGTAAGTTCGAGAAGGGCTAAATAGTTTAGGGAAATTTGTCTTTGGTGTGGCACAATATTAATAGCTAAGTTGGTGATGGTTTGGCAACACTGATAAGCTTTACTGAGTTTGAGATTAGACTTGTAAACCTAATGACTGCACTGATCTCTCTGCTGGAAATATCCAAGAGAATTCAAGTTAGGGAATTTCCCAGCAAGTTTAACATAACGATGTAACAGTATCTTAAGCAGACTTTCTCATTGTGTCATGGCTATAAGCCCAGACTTATGTGGCCTTCATTAATCCCGCATAGTCTGAGAGTGAGAGATGATCTGTAAACTCTAATAATACTGCATAAATAACTAATCCCGTAGAATCTGAGAGATGATAAAATCCAAGCAACATAACTTCTCCAACTATAATAGGTTAAAATAAAACCTCTCTTTGCAGATATTCTCCCTTTGCTCGTATTGTCTTCGTGTAAACCCTATTTTATCTTTTTTTATTGCTTGACAATACAAATTGTCACTCTTTTATAGATTATTAAAATTTTTGTTTCATAGTTATATTAGTTTCTTATAGTTAGAAATATAATCACTTGCATTTAATAATGTTTATTTCGAATTTTGTCACCGAAATTTATCCATATAAATGCGGAAATTTATTGATTTATCGACTAATACAAACGATTTTGTAAAACTAATGAATAATTATTATATTTTCATAAGAAAGTTTTCTTGGTTGTCGGGAAGATGGTAAAAATTTATATTAAAAGATTTGGAGGCAAGTGGATTTAAATAAAATAGTGTAAAAAAATCGTTTGTACGCCATCTCGGAATTTTTCCTTACCAAATAATACCAAAATGGGGGAAAAATCGGTAAATCTATCGATTTTTAATTTTTTTTAAAACATTTTGCTGACTCAGCAAAATGGGTTAATGACGTCACAAATGTATAATTATCCGGGCAGCACAACTGCATATGTAATATGTAAGGGTAAGAACTGATTTTTGTACCAAATTTTTTATAGATTTAAACGTTTTGAAGTCTCTTGAGTCCAAAAAAGTGGTTTTTAATAAACGTATTTCTCTCATCAGTTGTTTGTTGTTTGGGCAGACAATTGGAGCCTAAACTACAAGGCTGATTTCAGTGAAATGTGGCAATCATGTTCAGAAAAATCATATCCCGAAGCGAAGTTAGGAAATTAATTTTAGCTCTAAATTAGCAGGTGATATTGTGCTACCCCCTTAATAAACGCTAAATAATATTATTTATCGACAACACTTTTGACGACTTTGATTCAATAATTCTAAATCTATGTCTCTTTAATTACGAATCTAACCAAATAAATATTTTTTCCTGGAAAGATTTAGTTTCTTTAATCCAGGAGGTAGCGTGCATAAAAGTGACTGACTAACATCGATTTAGAATTTTGTGTAAAAGTTAATATGTGGTCGGCTAATGACGTCTACGGGACATATAGCTTGACCATAGGCTGTTAAATAAAGAAAACAAATCAGTGAAGAGCGGCCATCTCCAAACCATTTTGGCGGACAATGTGATTTTTATGATCCTGAGTACAAAATTAGTTAGTCGACCAATAATCAAGTTGATGTTAGGTTGTCACTTGCTATGTGACCACTTTGATTTAAAAAAATATTTGAATGAAGCCTATCAGTGATAAACAAATATCAAATTAATTTTTTGGTCTGCTAATAAATTTTTACCCATCAGGATAATGAAAATCACACTGTCCGCCAAAATGTATAGGACATGGCAGCTCTCCACCGTTCTGTTTTTTTAACAGCTTTTAACCAAGATATATCCCGCAGACAAACCTTGCCGACCAAAAGAAAAGGCACCAAAAGAATAACTTATACACAAAAGTCTAGATTGATGTTAGTCAGTCACTTTTATACACGCTATCTCTTGGGCTTTTAGTTCCTGAGAAAATATAGCTATATTCGCAAAGAGTAAGGGGATAACTTATATTTATGGTAAATTTTGATAAAATTATCAATTGTATCGTAAATATGTATTTTCGAACATTTGAAACAACTAATAAATATGGAAAACACGGGACCAAGTAATCATAATCAAGAACGAGTTGTGTCGGACAGATTTTTTGAATTTGATCTATTTTTATAATATGGATATTTATAATCATTTAACAATTCAATGTGAAACTGTAAATAGCTAAGATACTGACATACTTCGTGGCGTTATCATAAGCTCTTATTATTATCTTCTTTTTTTTTCGACCTTGATGAAGTCTTTTGAAATTAACTTCTTTACAAGCTTAAAGAAACATTCGTTACAGAGATATATACATAGGTTTTATCTGCTTGTAAATTAGCAATAATTCAGTTTTAACTTACTGACATTTTATATTCATTATCTATATCTCTGTTAGTATAGTTTGCACTCGTCAAACTATAAGTTGTGGTTGTTCAATATCGAAGCGGTTCATCTACTCTCGTGTCTGCCTTGTTTACCATGTTCGTTTGCATATGCTTCCGAGACGGAGCAGCATAGAATAGCATAAAGGCCCCCATACACAATTAAACATTTTGCGCAAAGATGATGTTTGCGCAAATGATGTCGGGCAAATTTAGGCCATACATGTCAAACATCATGTTTGCGCAAACATTTTGACCGTGTATGGGGGTCTTAAGATAAGCACGTAGTGCAAGCATGACGCCAATCCTTGCATCCGTTTCACTATGAAGCCTCCATCACGTCTAACAAACCCCAGATTGAGCCAAAAGATAATTCATGCAAGCAAAATTCATCAGTTTACAAATTCCACCCACCACTATTTAGAATACATATTTATAGTAAGAGGAACATGTATACCAAACTATTTCAACTAAATCGGTCAACTTTTACTCAAGTTATCGTTACACGCGTAAACGTTACTGACAGACAGACAGACAAGATGCATATTTCGTTGAATGTAAGAAGCTCGCTTATGCTCGCTTCAATAATGAGGTGATCAGTGATCAACCTTAACGCGTGTTTTTTTTTTTTGCTTTTTATGCATTAGATAGTCTTGGGAAATCTGAAAACCCCATAAAAGTTGAAGGGTACAACCCTGAATATGCGAAAAAGCGAGTTTTTAAGATATGGTGGTTTACAATGTTGCGACAGACTGACGATTATGTTGCGACGAAAATTATCCCCATTGTCAGAAACGAATTTCTACCTGTTTTTAAAAAATTTGACTATCATCTATTTGTAGCCATTGTTTTAATGTTGCTTTTTTAATTATCATGTAAAGTCTACCCGTAGAGGAAAACAACCTGAAATGAATTTCATTCATTATTCAACCAAGAGTAAATTGAGCTCAGTGATTTTTTTTTTTTTTGTTTCTCTCTCGAGAAGGATTTAAAATTAGTTAGGGCCAGGACTTGGGATCTCTTCATTTTTTCATGTTTCGCAGCCTGAATAATTCTCGCTTTTATTAAAAAAAAAAAAAAAAAAAAAAAAAAAAAAAAAAAAAAAAAAAAAATATATATATATATATATATATATATATATATATATATATATATATATATATATATATATATATATATATATATATATATATATATATATATATATATATATAATAATAAACTGAAAATTCAGTTCGAGGTCAAAGAGAGGAAAAAAATAAAAATTATCGTGTGGTTTTTAATTTAGATGTTTTCAAGTAGAAGGATTAGTAACTTTATTTTTATTTATTTTTTTAGGAAATCATAGTCTGAACCTTTTTAGATTGTTTTTTTTTTTTATATAAATTAAATAATGTGTAATGGTGAATAATATCTTGGATTTCAAATTTTGGTTTTTCCTTTTTTTTCATTAATTTATTTATCCACTATTATTAGTCTGTTATTACGCTTTAAATGTTCAAACTTTTTAAGATCCACCATCTAAATTCAAGATGGCGGCAATTTGTACGCGAATTTCGACATGTTCTTCTCCGGAACCAATTTCACTATAGAACCTTGAAATTTTGAATTTAGTTTCTTTTTACGATATAAACAACTTTTGTGAGAAGGTTTTCCAATCGGTCATTATAATTTAAGATGACAGTCATTTACGCATTTGAAACCAATAATACTCCTCATTTGCTAAGAATTTGAAGTTTAAATGAATTAAATGTTATACTTACAGCGTAATTGAATTGAGAGTTAAACTGCCTGTCGTTAGCCTTGATCCTCCTCTCACTCTCTGCAACACACAAAAAAAACATGTTATTATAACATAAAAAAAATGTATTAATATATAGTTTTAAATTTAATTGGGAGCAGCAACTGGGAATATGTATAATATATTATTTTTAACTTAGCTTAGACCGAATAACTTTACCTTAAATGAACAGCTGTTCTCCTTTTATTACTAATATATTAATTTATTGCCAGTAATAGGTTGTTGTATAAATAGTAATTATTATTCGTAATATAATTGGTGAAATAATTTACTTTGGAAAATAATAGTTATTTATGCACCTAGGGAGTAAAGTAAGCCATTCCCTGAGCGAAAAAGTTGGTTCTTGAGGCGAAGCCGAAGGGACCATGACCCCTAAATCCCGAGGCGAAGCCAAGGGAATTAGAGTTTTTAACCCTAGAATACTAACCACACTTTGTAGGCGCTTAACACTAACCTTCGTAATTTTTACGAGTACTGTATTAGAACGTTTTTTTTTATTACGTTTTAATTTTTTTATGAATTTTTTTATGGTTTAATTTTAATTTATTTGTTTATTATAATGTATTTATTAATGATTAATAGCATTATGCTATAAAATAGTATCACATAATATGAATAATACAAAATCAACTAGAATATTTTGAGTGTCAATGAAAAGTAAGAATTTAAAAACAATATTCGAGTATACATTTCTGATACATTCTACAATATTCTCGTGTAACTCATCCTCTTCAACAGGATTGAAATCGGGATCAATATCAGGATCGTCATTTTCATTATCCTCTGAGACCTCATCTAGTTCTATACGTGGTCCTCGTCGCTCTCCGAGTCACTGGCTGAGTCTTCCTGCATAACTCGCCAAATCTCGTCAAAGGTGGTGTAAACTGTATTATCCATGACGCTATAGAAAATAGAATGTATATTTTATCTAGATAAAATATAATGCGGAAAGAAATTAAAAATAAAATAAAAATTGAATTTTCACATATTTACGAGGTAGGAAAGATATAATAATTTAGTGCTGACTAATTGAAGTACAGTAATTCAAATTTATTAAACACAGTAAAATATGCAGACTTGAGAAAATATTATTTACTTACGAATTACTCGTGAAAAAAAAGATGAAAGTGCAGTTTTTAAAACTTATTGTTCATAAATCACATTAAAAAAAGTTACGTTTAACACTAACCTTCGTAATTATTACGATTAGCTCCCAGTAAAAAGGGCGTAAAGCGAACACTAAGATTTTTCTGGCGGAACTTAAGTAAGCTTGTAGGCACGAGAAGAAGGTAAATAAAGCACTGCAGAAGAGTGGGGACCCTGTGTTTTACAGATCAAAGATAGTTCACTCTTAATGGACGATAGTCGTAATTTTTACGAATGGTTAGTATTCTAGGGTTAATTCCCGAGGTGCAGCCGAGGGAGATAATTATCGCGAGGGGAATAATGGTTCTTTACTCACGAGGTGCATACAATATTTTATCTCTAGTAGGGAGAAATTATACATTTTCGTCCATTGCACAGTTTACATTTATTATTTTAATAAATAACAATAATTATTAGCACTTTTAATAGCAGATATAAGAGATTCAATATTAAAAACGAATAAGAATTGGAATTAAACTCAAATAGAAGGTTATTTAGATGCAGGTTATAAACAAAGACAAACAAGGTCGAAAATGCAGTGTCGCCAACCTGATTTCAACAACTTTATTACATTAGCCATTCATTTTCTACTATTCATAAAATAATTAGTTGGCAATCCTTACTTTTTCGCCCTACATTTACTTTTCTCCCTACTTTTTGAGTTCAGGGAAGAAAAGACTTACTTGAGTCCCTCTAAACTAATCCAAAATCATAACTTTTTCTCCCTACTGGAGTTAAAAATAATTACGTGCCAAGTTTTAAAGTTAGGCGTACTTCACGGGGCATTAACCATGTGACTTAACTATTCATATTCGTATACAAATTTTTTTTGGTACTTAAGTTTCATACCTGGAAACTTTGTTCATCTAAGGAAACTATGTGTTAAAGTATTTAACTATAATGAGCTCTTTCTTATGCTTTAATGAGAATTTCATTGATTACTTCCGAACTTCGCAAAGGTATACGGTAAGCATTGTGAACATCTTGAAGGGCCACATTTTTTCTGTCTTCAAATTAAAAAATTCTTATACTGATATGTATTCGTTTTAGACGAATCAGGAAAATATTTGGTCTCGTGTTACTTTGTCGGCTTGCCGACATTATTTTTGCGACACCACCGTAACTACATAAATCTACTCGTTCGTTTTTTATGAGTTTTTGATGATGGGTTGCAATTAACTCATTGTCGGTCCTATTTAATATTAACGTTTTGAACATATCAATGATTATTTTACTAACACTTATATCTTTAAAAGTATTCATCTGATTTTAACGAAATTTGGATAACGTTTTGAAAGTAGCCCATAAATCATCCTGTATTAATTTCAACTGTGTGTGGGAATTTAAATTTCTTAATTAATTTTATTCATGCAAAATACAAAAAACAAAAAAACAGATGTGACAATTTTTTTTAAAAAAAATGGGGGATTAAATAAATCATCGGAGGTAAAAGCAAAACATCATTGTAGTTCGTGATAAGACGCGAGGAAGCTATGTGCCACACTAATTGGAGACTATTTATACAATAGATGGATTGTATTATAATTTATACATTGAGTATTAGGTACCTCATCATAAATTAATAATTATATAGGATTTAAAAAGAATCTTGGAAGAGTGTAATAAAAGGTAGAAAAGTGTTGTATATCTACATTATACATAAAAATACATATAGGGCTGAGAAGGGATCGGAGTATAGTTACTAAGAACAAAGAACCCTAAGGTTGAACGAGCATTTAGATAGAACGAATCGAATACAGAAATTCTAGGAAGAGTCAAAGGAAAAAAATAAAAACGGAGAAACATTCAATGCTTGCAAAACACCGGATAGCTTTGAATTCCAAGGAAAGAATTTTACACTGTAACTTTTGAATACGTTTATCGAAGAAGCAAAACAAAGAAAGCTGTTATGACTTCAGCAGTCACATTAAACACTAGGAGCAAGAGCTATTTCAACATTGAACAGAATAGGAGACTTTTAAAGCTGAACCATTTATCTTAATGAAGAAGTAGAGAAATCTGCGTCCCATTTCATCTTTTGAAAAAAGATAAAATGGCTATTATAGCGCTGAATGATGTCGTACACTCTTTTGTAGACGACATTTGTACTAGTTCAGAACGCAAACATCTTTAGAAGAGATAAAGTATACAAAGAAAACCAGAACCAATTTAAAAAATCGGTCCGAGACAACTCAGACAAACTTTCTCATATACGAGTCATAATTACTTAGCCCAGAATTTACAATTTATTAGTTTTCGTATGTAAATTTAATTATTTAACATTTCATCAAAATGTATCATACAAATAACTTCTCCTGGGCGGGGAATCGAACCCGGGCTCTCTCCATCCGCGTTTTAAGCTATTTTCTCAGGAACTAGATGTTTCCCGGGAAAACGGCTTATCGTTGGACCCGTATTTAAATGGACTACATTTTAGAATTTTTTAATCAAAATCGTCGGAACCGTTTTCGAGAAATAATTTTTTTTCAAAAATAATAAGTTTTTGGGGGGTAGCTCCCCCAAATTTGGAGCTAAAATTCATTTCTCGATTTCGCCTCGGGGTGTTTTTTCTGAACATGTATGCCAAATTTCGTCAAAATCGGCCAAGTAGTTTAGGCTCCAGGCGTCTGCACAGACGACAGACAGACAGACACACATTTTTTAAAAAGCAGTTTTTTGGACCCAGGGGACCTTAAAACGTGTAAATCCATCAAAACCTCAAAATCGAATTTTCGCGCCATCACAATATTTTCTCTTTATATGAGAAAGTAAAAAATTACTGAATTCTATTAGTCAAGATAATGTATTCATTTTATTAGGGTAGCTATACAAATATATAATTATTCATAATATATGTACGTTTTAATAGTTTATCTACGATCGATATGAAATATAAACATTGTATCTCTTTTTCGATGCGCAGAAAGTGAGTCTTTACGTACTTGTATTCATTGCGCATGCGCATTTCATAATTCTTCACCTTAACGCACGATGAGCGAATTTGTTTACATTTAACAAAACTAATTTTCTGTTTGTTTAATTAAATTAACTGTTTATATCGAGTTGTTAGTGAAAAACATTGATGGATTTATGTCATTATGACGAAAATGAGGTGAATAATACGACTCCCGAAATAATTAATTCGGTACAAAATACAACTAATGAATTAATGCCATCTTTATCAAAAGAGAAATACGAGCTTACATAGAGGAAGTTTATTAAATATTTTTTTCTTTATTTATTATTAAAATCCGACAATGGTAGATAAAGTACGGTATACGCAACTCGTGCGAAAACTGCATTTTGTATGCTCGTGTGGTTTTACTACCCTCGCTGTCGCTCGGGTGCAACCTCCACACTAGCATGCAAAATGCTACTTTCCACACTAGACGCGTAATGTACAATTATATTAAGAGTATTGCATAGTTCACGGGTTTTTTATTAAGGGTAACTACGCCACATACCTGTTTAGTATATTGACATGAATTGAAAGAAAGTTGTCTACTAAAGATGATATTATAACAATATTAATAAAAATAAGAATATACACTTGTAATCTCTCTGAAGTTTAAAGCAGATCAGTCATCGCAAGCTGTAATCTTTGTTTCAAGTGAATACGTGTTTTATGACTAATCGACAACACCAATTGACATTTTTATATTGATAATATAAATAAATAAGCCTTTTAACAATCCATTTAAATAATTGTTTTTACATACAATTGTTTTATCTTCTTTTAAATATAAATACAAATTATTAAATAAACAATAATTGAACTTTTATTTCAAGAATTTCAAGAAACAGAAAATTTATCATTTTTATTTTTAACAAAAATTAATAATAAGTAATCAAAAACAAAATAATTTTTTTCTCGAATTCATGGATTTGCCAGCCCACCGCAGGCATGGGCTTCTGCCATAATATTCCAGGCTTTCCTATTGAATGCTGATAGATGCCTATAGAAGCATTTATATAACACAACAGCTTATTTATGTAATAAAACATAATAAACAAACTCACAAAATTAAAATTAATTCAATTAAAGCTTTAGAAAATGGTTTATTAAACTAACAAACACAAACAAGTCCCTGTTTAATTGACCAACATTTGATCTGTGTAGTGTCCGTTAATCTTTTAACATTATTTATGAATTATGATTACTACTACTTCGTTACTCCTCGTTGAGATAACGAAAATGTAAGGCAGGAAGTGATCTAGGCGAATTTACCAAAAAAAAAACAAAAAAAAAACAGCCAACTTTTTGTAGTTTTGAAAAATTGTTTGTTGTTCCTTTACTCCAGCGTGGCTGGCAGCAAGCTATTATACAGGCCAGAATTTTGTGTTTATCTCCTAGAAATTAGGTCCTAAGAGATAAATGGGGGTGAAAGTTGGCTAAAATGTTTTTAAAAGGTTTTTACAGGTGTGCACACACTGTAGAGGACTCGCATTAAAAATGAAAATAAATAAATAAATAAAAGACTAAATTCGTGTTAGATCTTAACAAATCTTACTTCAATTTATAACAGAGAAATAACACGAATCTTTTTTGTTAACTTTCACCCCACTTTATCTCCTAAGGCAAATTGTTATTGTTTAGCAGGAAATAATTATCTATTTTACTTTTGTAAAGAGTTATCCAAACGGCATACCTAATTGTTTTCGAAATATTGACAAAAAACCGCATTTCAATAGAACAACGAAATCAACCAATTTTTAATGCTACCCGTGTTCATTAAACTGGACTTATCTAGACTAAACTTACCTTAAAAAAACAATAGAAAGTTCCCAATGGGTTATAATAATAGGTATATTTACAGGGTTCCAAAACTTTCCCCCCCTTGCTGATCCCTGTTGTCCCAAAGGCACCCTTTGTCAAACTCTAACAGCCCCACTTTAATAGTGAATACATGTATACTTTTTAATTTTTAATTTGTAGTGGTTCCACAAAATGTTTGATTCTTGTTGGGCGCCAACTACATAAACAAGGGCTTGTTTATTCCTGCGGTTGCAGAGGCCTTCTCGTCAAATTTGAATTCCTAAACTTAGCAAATAGATAAATATAGATTTTTTTTTTTTTTAAATAAATGGGTTAGTTTAAAGTGGTTTTCAAAAGTTTTCGATTTTGGGCGCCCTTGCTGATTCCTGTCAATCGACTTTAAAAGTTGATTGATTTTCAAAAAAGAGCTAGGTACAATGAATTTAAAATGGAAATAAAATATTGAACATTTTGTAGTTTATACTCTGTGAGGAAGTTGCTAAAAAGTGAGAAAAAAACTTCTTGGCTAATTTGGCGAATTTAAATGTATATTACTAAAACTAATCTAAATTATTAGATAGGTACTTTTGATTATTACAGGATATATTAAAGTTTAATTAGTAATGTAAACATATATATTATTTATATAATGTTTATTATCATTTTTCACATTTAAGTACTTCTGATAAAAATATATATTACTATAACACTTATATTTAATTTAAGTGGTGTGTAAATCATGTTTTTAAAAAAATGTTTGATATCTTATCTGCTTTATCTTATCTTATTTTATTTTAAGTTGAATTGAGTAAAAATAAATAGATACCCAATCAGTAAGCTGTACAAAGTCATTTTATTTGCTCTGGGAAAATTAAAATTAAAATTGAAAAGAGTTATCAAAAGTAATTTCATTAAAAAAAAAAAATTAAACGTCACTTAACTTAATCGAGTCCCGCATTAACCGTCGGTCTAAAAAAAGGTATTTCCTATCGTGTTATGAAATGAATACGTGTAATAGAAGCTATAATAATAGAAGCTATAACTAATTAATTTTCTTCATTATTCATTTTCAATTTTAGCTCATATTTGAAAATCCATTTTTAACTCCTTTCCTGGGGATCTAGATAAATCAAAATTATAAGCAGTAGAACCAATAACGAACTATAATACAGGGGCTGAGGGGTTGTCCGCTATTATAAAATTCTGTCATATATAAAATAATTATTTTAAATAATAATGCGAATGGGTGTTACATCAATGGAAGTACAGCAAATAAAATATACCTTAACATAGGTTTAATGAGTAATTTTTGAGGAATACTACCAAAACAGAATCGGATGCAAGGTCTTGTGTCGGGAGGTAAATTTCATAGAAAACCTTATTTTTTGTTCGCTATAAGCGACTTCCTCTATAGAAGGGTTCGTTTTAGTGAGGTTCTACATTATATTTTTTGCTTATTTGCTTCTTTGCTTATTGTTACTTCTCATGTAACGAGAAAATATTGTGATTGTGCCAAATTTCGATTTTAATGGATTAACAAGTTTTGAGGTCCACTGAGGTAGGCTGTAAAATATTAACTTTAGAGCCTAAGAAACATAACTAAAATCCATTTTTTCATTACGTGGACTTGAAAAATCTTTTCATTACTCCTAGCTGTAAAGAAAAAATGTTTACGTCCTAGGAAGAAAAAAGTTTTTATTGTACTGCTGGCAGTTGTCAAAACTTCCGTTAGTAGTGCTGCAGTCTTTGTAGTAATGCTTAGTACGATTTAATTCCGCTAGATGTCAATGCGTTTTATTTATCTTTTCTTATAGTGTAACCTCTTTTTAAGGTTTATTTTTTAAATATTAAGTATGTACTAATATTTGTTATTATTATATTGATTATTTATTAATATTTAATGTTTTTTCATTGTCTGCTACCTCAGAAAAAATAGCATATGCTACGCGACTGTGAAGTGTTTTTTCTTTACCTTGGCAATATTTACTGTCTCGCTTCGCTCGACTGTATATGTAATTGCCGCGGTAAAGAAAAAACTAACGTCACAGCCTAGTAACATGATATACTATTTTTTCCGTGGTAGGCTGAGAAATAGTAACTTTAGAGCCTAAAAAACATACCTAAAATCCATTTTTTCATTACGTGGACTTAAAAAATCTATTCATTACTCCTAAACTATATTGAAAAAAAAAATTACATCCTAGTAGTAGTTATCAAAAGTGCCGTTTTTAGCGCTGCAATCAAGTAGACATGCTTCTTAGTACGATTAAAATCCATTAGATGTCAATGCGTTTTATCTTTTTTTTATAGTGCAACCTCTTGAAGGTTTCTTTTTCTCAAAATCTTAAGTATGTACTAATATTTGTTATAATTATATTGATTAATATTTAATGTTTTATTCATTGTCAGCTACCTCGGAAAAAATAGCATATGGTACACGACTGTGAATGTTTTTTCTTTACCTTGGCAATATTTACTGTCTCGCTCTCGCTTCGCTCGACAGTGAATATAATTGCCGCGGTAAAGAAAAACTCACTTCACATCCTAGTAACATAATATACTATTTTTTTTAAAAATTGTCGGCCTGTTGTCTGTGCAGACACGTGAAGCCTAAACTACTGGGTCGATTTTGACGAAATTTGGCTTACATGTTCAGAAAATTCATACCTCGAGGCGAAATTGAGAAATGAATTTTAGCTCCCAATTTGGGGGCGCTGCCTCCCAAAAACGGTAAAAATAATATATTTTTTGAATATTTTTGAAATATTTTTTTGAAAACGGTTCCAACGATTTTGATTAAAAAATTCTCAAATTTTCTGCATTTAAATACTTAACCAAACGATATAAGCCGTTTCCCCGGGAAAATTCCAGTTCCAGAGAAGATAGCTTAAAACGCGGACAGAGAGGCCTGGTTCGATTCCCCGCCGAGGAGAAGTTATTTTTATGATATATTTTTATGAAAGGTTTAATAATTATGAAATGTTCCTACGAAAACTCGAAAACTAATAAATGGAAAACACTAGGCTATGGAATTAACTCGTATATGAGAAAGTTTGTCTGAGTTGTTTCGGACCAATTTTTTTATTAATTTTATTGTACATATGGAACAAATAATGATATATTCAATTATATTAAAATTATGTATTTGATATGACGTATGTTATATTATTTATATAAAATAGGGGAAAAAACTGTATTTATTATATGTATATAAAGGTACATATATAAATAATTCGTATATACAACTTTATTATAAAGGGTTGCTTTTAACTGCCGAAACATTTTTTTTATAACGGGTATAACCGGTTATATTCTTAATGAAACATTTATGATCTTTTACAACTTTTTGTTTATAACAGTAATGTTTATCGTTCAAAAACAGATGTAAGCAGAGTAAATAAACACTGATACATCATTTCACTCTTATTACACTATCATTAAATAACGCGCTCAAAAACAAATTAGCTCTAGAGGTCATAAAAACAACTAACAGCCTGTAGATAAACAGCTCGTAAACTAAAAAAAAAAAAAATATATAAAATAACTAAAAATAAATGTCTTCCTTTAAAGTCTATTTATAGTATTATGTTAAGATAAAATACGTAAGATCCCAACAAAAACACTAGTGTAAAATAAGCAAAGTCTCGCGTAAAAAGTTGTAACATCATAGGTTTAGCCAAGTCTCCCACTGTCCGAGTAAGTTCTACTAGGTCTAATTTATCCAGTGCAAGTACATGATATATTATCATCTTGATATATTATATCTGTCCCTTTCTCTATTCTGTTCCCAAATTACTCTATGCGTTTAAATTTAAAAACATTTTCTGACTTGGCAAATACACACCACAAACTTAAATCAAATAATAAATATTATTTTGTCATTTTAGCGTCGCAGCACAAGGATACAAATTTGTATACGACACTGCATTTAATTTTAGCCCCTTTTGGGTGGGTATTTGCCAAGTCAGAAAATGTTTTTAAATTTAAACGCGTAGAGTGATTTGGGAAAGAGAATAGAGAGAGGGACAGACATATATCATGTACTTGCACTGGATAAATTAGACCTAGTAGAACTTACTCGGACAGTGGGAGACTTGGATAAACCTATGAACCCACACTAGTGTTTTTGTTGGGATTTCACTTCTTTTTGTAAGTAATTTTTCGTTTTTCTTCCTTTGTTCTTGTTTGATGATTCTTGAATTCTTGGGTCTTTTATCTTTCTTTGTTCTTGTTAGGCCGCTCCCTAACTAGTCGGTACGGTATCGGTAATGGGTATGCGGTATTTTCTGCTTTACTGACAGCTTACCGATACCGCCTTCATCTCCCCCACATGTCGGTATACTTTTGGTAGAATCTTGCAGTCACGGGCGTGATTATGTCGTCGTCAGAAGAAGATACTATTATAGCGTGTTACATTTATTTGCGATTGCGTAGAAAAAGAAAGAAGTACTGGCGATATCCTTTAATATAAAATTTTATATTATAATTTATAACTTTATATAGTAAATACCTAAAATTTTTGTTTTGTGTGAAATTTCCGACCAAGCTTTCTCCCTCAGGTCCTTTCTAGCGCATATTCCGGTAATTTATAATTGTACAACAATGGATATTTCTCAATTTCTGAGACCAAAATAACATGAATATCTCTCTCCGTTGCCATTTTGCGATGACACCTCGCCCACCCTCAAAGTTAGAATGATAGGAGTTTATTAATCTAGTACTTTTTACCGCTTCTGTTTTTACTGCTTGTTCTTACCGACTCTCGGTATACCGATTCCTTACCGCACCGCTCCCTAGTCCTTACCGCATGCGCCCTAGTCAGGCCGCTCCCTCACTTGTCGGTACGGTATCGGTAAGCTCTCGCTCGGTACCGATTCGGTACAGATGCTTTACCGGGCGGTAAAGAATCTGTACCGAATATTAAAAGATATAGGCGCTCGGTAAAGAATCTTACCGCATCGGCATACTAGCTTACCGATACCGTACCGACAAGTCAGGGAGCGGCCTTAATCTTTCGTGTAACTTCTTCGTCGGTGGCTTTGATGTCGGTGGAATTGAACTATATAAAATTATTTGGAGTAAATATGTTTACACTTTAAGATAATTGTCAATCAATGTTGTCAAATTAATCTAAACATTTTAAAGTTTTCCACTAGGTAGCTCTAGTCTAGTGGCGCTGTTTACAATTTTTTACATTTTTTTTTTTACAATATTTTGAATAGGCGGTTTTTTTTATTAGCCTTGAAAGGGACAAAGAACCAGATTTTTTCATTTTTCCTTTATTTGTACAATAAACTCTACCTGTATACAAAATTTGAAGTTTCTAGTCTAGGAATGTTAAAAATGCCTTAGAATTATGATGAGTGAGTCAGAAGGTGACGAAATAACAAAACCTTTGGCTTATATATCTTATGAACTACTATGGGTAGGTGTGTGATTTTTTTTATTTCTGGCTTAGTTTGTCGTGAACTTTAAATTAAAATTAATTTTATAAATCTAAGTATCTTTAATAGGATAATAGAGGGGGGTCCAAATTGCCGTGAGTTGGTTCCAGTAAAGGATGGTATGGCTGTGCTCGACTTGGCGGGGGCCGTGCCCCCAGATTATACAATATATTAATTACTTGAATAATACTTTATCAGGTTGATCAAAAGTTATTATATATATAATTATTTGTTTGACATTTTGAGACGATACAACAAATTGTATTGCATAAGTCGCTAATTATAATTAATGTGTTGTAGGTTGGGATTGACTGAAACTTATATTATACGACAGCTAAGACAAAATGTATCATAAATTTATTATATGCGCGCCTGCGTCCCACTCTTTTATTATTGTATGTTTATTTATTCTGTCTGTCTATTTCTCAGAAACTTGATTTTTCCAGAATTTTTCAGTGTTATAATTGTTACAAATTGTAAAATTTAATTTATGAATAGTTTTATTTATATACTACATTTGAAATGTTCTTAATCAAAATTGTCGAAATTTGGGCAAATTTGAAGGAGAGATAAATCACTTTGTGACTTTACAATTGTTTAAATGTTGTAACGTTTAAACTATATTTAGAATGTCAAATATTATGTTATCTCGGTGGTGTTTCTTAAAATAAAAATGCATATTCTTTTCAAAAGAACAGCTTTTCCAAAAATGGCGTTGAGGAGAAGTCTGGACGATTAAATCCCACGGTTTTTCTACACTGACCTTTCAGAAGGCCCAGGGAAAAATATCAATAATCTTTAACATGTCAAATCTCGACAGTAATTTTATCGACTTGACGACTAGGAAAAAAAAAAATCACAACGTTATAAGAAATCGATTATAGACTACTAATACAAACGTTTGTAAATAGATTACCTTTTCTTTTATTGTAGTAGTCTTTTAATGTAAGCTAGATAATAGAGTTATATATATATGTATATAAACTGTTTTAATGATTCAAATAGGCCTGTGATATGAATAATTTGAGTTTGCCCCGATTGGAGCTTTTGCCATGGTGTGGTGTCTAAAATTTTTCCGACTTTTTTTGGGGTTTACTAAATAGTTTTGATCCCATCCATCGGAGAACAAAGGTAGTTATTATCAATTTTGCTAACGACAAAATGTGTTATAACTTTTGTATTTCTATTTTTCTCAACATTCGTTCCTCTTTTTAAAACGTTTAGATACGATTCCTTATCGATGGACGTGTTTCTTTTATCAATGCTCTGGCTAAGTTCGTTAGGGAGTGTTATTCGTCAAAGCGTTCGCTCACGACGCTTATAAAAACTTGAGTTTAAAATTCAAATTGGAATTTTAGGACTCCATTTGAAAATATTCTACATTTATTTATTCTTTGAGATAAACATTTGTTATAAACATTGTTCCTAATCATCGGAGAGGTAAAGTAGTTGTTATCAATATTGTAGAGAATTGTTACAAAGTTTGTATTTATAATTTTTTCTCTGATTTATTTTGAAATGAAGAACTCAGATTATGCTCGTTCAATTAAAATTAATGAGGAAGGGAGAAAGACAGATGCAAATATACTCCACCCGCCGGGCATTGAACTACGGAACTCTGTTTTGGAAAACGCCGGATTAATTTCATACTTGCATTTGAAAGAATATTTTAGAATGGACACTACCATAGTAAACATATTATGTATGGGAATGATTTCTTGAATTGACTTATGTTTCATTATACTTTTTCATTAATTCGTGAGGTAGTGTGTTGTAAATGACATGTTTCCATGGCAATCCCCTTTTTTCATTTTTTTTTTTTATAGGAGAAATATCAATTGAGAACAAGAATAATTAAGGAAGTCGGTGTCAAGAATTGCTTGCTTTTTATCTTATCATAAACTATTCAAACGTTTGTTATAAATAGAAGTTTTTTTAGGTCAGTGTAAATGATTCACTATTAAATTCTCTAGAGATGTTTACTTTTACTTTCTGAAGTATTTTATTTAGTGTGGTCCTGGATTTTGTTGTCATTATTCTGTGTAGTGCTAGATAGAACATTGACCGTGAGGTTAACCTCGTGCCATGACCTCGGTATCTAGTCAAATATTAATTCGCTTCTTTCTTAGCTACTACGCCTCCTCCATATACCACCTATTTCACTTACCTCAACCCTGTTTTCTCATACATAACTTTCATCTGTAATCTTTAATATATATCCAGTATTACAACTATTCAACCTCTAAGCAATTATGATCAACATATCGACGTAGAAGTAGCAAATATGAAAAATATGAAATTTGAACTACTATATATCTTAATAAAGCAAAATTTAACTCTATTAGCCGAAGTAAACTCAAGACGGGTAAAATTTAAGACAGCTAAGGAAATAATAGTACATTACGTGTCTAGTGCGGAAAATAGCATTTTGCATGCGAGTGTAGAGTTTGCACCCGAGCGATAGCGAGGTTAGTAAAACCATACGAGCAAAGCAAAAAGCAGATTTGGCACGAGTTGCGTTCCGTACTTTATCTACGACTGTTGGATTTTAATAATAAATACAGAAAAAAAATGTAATAAACCTCCTGTGTGTAAGTTCGTATCTCTCTTTTGATAAAGATGACATTAATTCATTACTTATATTTTGTGCCGAATTAATTATTATTTCGGGAGGCATAATATTCTCCTCATTTTCGTCATAATGACATACATCACTCATTGTTTTTCACTAATAACTCTATATAAACAGTTAATTTAATTAAACAAACTCGCTAATCGTGCATTAAGGTGAAGAATTCTTCTTTTATAGCGCACTAGGGCGGAAAAAGAGGAATTATGAAACGCGCAAGCGCAATGAATACAAGTACGTGAAGAATCACTTTCTACGCATCTTAACCGAGATAAAATGTTTATATTTCGTATCAATCGTAGATAAAATATCTTCTTATTAACTCTGAAAATTTAAAAATGTGTTAAAGGAATCCACACAGAGAGAAATGAAATTTATAAAATGAAAATATAATAAGAAAAAAAAGATAAGCAAATTGTTGTAAAGAACAGCAAAAATGTCAACGGAGTTAACATTGGACACGTTTGTGTCCTTTCAAAGATTGAAATAAAGAGAATAAATCAAAGGGAAGAGGTTGTAAGAAAATTATTGATAAAAAGATATACGATAGAGAAAGAGAAGAGGATTTATTTACAGTTGGTGATCATTATTTCTTTGATGATTACCAACAAACGAAAATAAATTATAATTAATTACATGAAAGAGAAGAGGATTTATTTACAGTTGGTGATTTGGTAATCATTATTTCTTTGATGATTACCAGCAAACCAGTGGCGCACCCAGGGGGGGGGGGTGCACGGGGGGCACGTGCCCCCCCAAAGCCAGTCCTAAAATTTTAGTATGCAACTCCGCAGCACGTGTCAAAGTAATAGTGTTGTGATAGTAAAATAAATAAATAAATAAGTAATTATATACCTAGTTTAGCCCGACATATTTTTTTTTTTGGTGTTTAAAAAGACGTCCCCCCCCCCCTCTTCCAAAGCCATAGACTTAAAATTTAAGTATGCAAATAAGTAAGTAGTTGAAATAAGTCAGTATCACTTAATAAATAAGTAATAATCTATCTAGTTTTGCCCGACAATTTTTTTTTTTTGGTGTTTAAATAGAAGATGAAGAAAAAGAAAAGAAGTAAGTTAAGTTATCAACCCGTTTAGGTTAAGGATCTATAAAATAGGGATGGAGCTCCTGGATAAAAAAGTGTCGTCTATTGAACTTGGAAAAATCTGCATAAAATTATGACTGCGCATGGTCAGAACTTTTTAGTGGGACGAATTTCTTTCCGACTATTATCCATTGTTTATTTTGAATGAAAGGTTACAATGTAACATTTTTAAATCAAGTTTTAATTAAATTTTTCTTGTTTTAAGGGTTTTTACTTTAATCTAAAGTTTTACTTTAAATATTAATTAAATTAGTTAGAAGAAGTCATTAGAATAGTTTTTAATTATCGAATAATTAATATTAAGGAATTTGGAAACTGGTTCAATTGTAGAATAAGGTTTTAAAAATTGCAGATACCCGACCTTTCGCAAGGAAGACTATTTTTTGTACTTTTTGACTGGATTATTACATACCCTACTATGTTTATTTTTAACCTAATACTATCAGCTAATTTCTGTTAAACTCAAAACATTTGGCGTACGGGTTTTTTTTTTTTTTTTTTTTTGTTAATTCACATAACTAAAATATTTCTAAAATGCACCAATTTATTTTTCTGGCTACTAAAATAAAACATTAATCTATTATATAATGTACAACTTTTAATAATAAAATATTATTAGTATGTATATAATTTTGTTTAAATAAAATACCCCGGTCTTCATGTCCCGTACTTAAAAAACTTAAATATATTTGTATATAATAACTAATAAAATTTTAGATGCTCTTAGAATAGGCTAAAAAGACATTTTCAAGTAACGTAAACTATAAAAATTTCCCCGGGGTAAGACCCCCGGACCCCCCTAAAAGAGAGCCCAGCCCCCTTTAAAATTGGCTGGTTCTGCCCTTGATATGAAGTAATTTAAGAACAAAGAAAACCAGACTGGTTAATTGTCTGTGATTATGTTAAGCCCACATTACACCCCCCCCCCCCTTATATTTTTATAATCTGTGCCCCTCCCAATAATAAATCCTGGGTGCGCCACTGCAGCAAACGAAAATAAATTATAATTAATTACATTTAAAAGTTTCAAAAGAAATTATAAACAGAGCGCTTTTTGATGTTGAAATAACCAATAAACGATCTGTAAGGAAATACAGTTCTTCTTTCGCATTATGCTATTAGTTTTGAATTAATTAAATTTACTTTAAAAATATCTTTTTTTTAATGCAAAACTTTAAAAAAAAAATTAAATTAACTGTGATAACAAATGAATCTATTATTAGATCTAAATTAAAAGCACATACATGCTTAAAGCTGATTTAATAATATTTTCATGATATTTTGGATAGGAAAAAGCGCAGTGGACTTAATGCACATTTTCATACAAGTGTCTAGGCAGAATAATATTATAATATTTATATTGTTTGAACTAGTTTGAGTGTTGGATGTTATTAGAAGTCCACGCAAGAGTAATTAGTGGAAGGTAATTGAAGGTTTTCAGTTTAATAATGGATTGGGTGTTGTGTACTTTATCACCTTCCAACAGCAAAATGAAGAGCTTAACTTTGTCCTTTGGTTCCTCTGTCCTCCCCCCCCCCCTTCTCCGTCTAAAGTTATCAGGCAAGATCGATTTGTCCGGGGTTTTAGCAAATCAATATAATTTACCCTTGACTTACACTGTGGGATTTGTTTGACAGTACCCTTCAAAATAAAGGTCAGCATAAGATTTAAAATGTGGCCATGAAAATATATTGAGAAAGAAAATATTCTTATATCATAAACAATTTTATGAATTTAGACGTTTTAATGGCGCTAAAATTCAATTTAGAGATTTTTTTAAAGGATTAATTCGTTTTAAGGAAGAAAGAAAAAGAAGATTTTAAACAATATCTTTTTTTGTCTTTTTTTTCACATAACTTAATAACAATGATGAAAAATGTAACATTACTCATTTTATCTTGTTAAGATAGGCTACCAAGTGACTCATACCGGAGATTAAAATAATATATTTAATTTAATTTAGAACATTGGATGTGAGTGTTCAGTAAAGTAGCAAACCTCAAAAGCGGAGAAAAAAAAATCTTTCTGACATTTAAATAATTGATTTAATTTAATTTAGAACATTGGATGGGAGTGTACATGGGTTGTGTGTGTGTGTGTGTGTGCATTATAGTAGCAGATCTCTACAGTGGAGCAAAAAAAAATAGACTGCCAACTGGTGTGGCACATAGCTTCCTCGCATCCTATCCACGTACTGTATTGGTTTTTATACTATTTTTACCAGCCATTATTATCTAATTTGTTTAATTGTTTCCCCGTTTTTTAATCTGTCAAAATTGTTTTAATTTTTTACATGGATTAAAGTATCAATTTAGCAAAAGTTAAAGAACGCCGACGGTTCACATTAAGCTTGGGATATCTGCGGGTTATATTCGATAAACTGTAAAAGTTTCATTCAAATCAGATAAATACTTTTCAAGCTATAGGTGTAAATAGATGTATGTTTGTGCGCATGTGGAAGAGAAACAAAAAAGCGTAGAAGGTGAAACTTATATGGGACCAACAATGGGCTAATTATGGCCTACCATCTAAATTTCATTAAAATCGGATATGTTGGTTTGCAAAAATCAAACTACAGACCGACAGACAGACACGAAACCAAAAATGTTCCCTGATGTCTGGAACGGATTTCTGTCTTGGAATTTTTGAAATCGGAGACCTAAAATATATTCGTTCTTCTGATCACATAGCTTCCGTTACCTTCGGTAAGCTCGGAAGCAAAACCGTCTGACATTTGTCAAATACGCGTTAACTCTAAATTACTCTCGTAATTTTGATAAAATTTGGTATTAATTGTGAAAACCAAAAAAAAAAAAAAACATACCCTGAGCCAATTTGAAAAATAAATGCACAGTACTTCACCCAGAAAAAACAAGAATTTTATAAACATATTTGTTCATGGACTTGAAGGGCCTTAACACTAGAATACCTAACTTTCAAAGTAGGCGATATTTCTTATCATTAGTCATTTTGACTCACTTACTGAAAAATCAAAGATTTTTATGACTATTATTTCAAATATCATAATTAACAATTACTAATGAGGTAAGGTGAATATATTTGAATAAATATAACTATATTTAACTTAAATATTTGGTAATTTATAGGCGATATTATCAGCATCTCACTGAAACAAAAATAACGTGTATTTCTTAACATGAGTCAAACTGACCCACTGATGTTTACTAAAACTTTCCTAGAGAGGTAGTGCGTTATGCGCTGATGTTATCCCATTGGAGGTTGGAAGCCAAGTGTTTGGTGATAGCATTCCTGACAGGTAGAGTCTCTCCCTCTAGTGGCGGATTAGATAATTAAATATTAGTTCGTCAGTCAAAATGACTCATGATTGGTATTCTAGTGTTAAAGCGTGTGAATTTATCAAAATTTATACGCATATGCCTCATATATGTCTGTCGGTCTGTCAGAAGTAGTGAGAAAGCATTTTTATGTAAGTTATGTTTGTTAATGGAAAGTACTGTGGTAGCAAAATAATCGATTTTAATGGATTTAAACGTTTAAAGGTTTTCTGAGGAGACTAAATATGGTTTTTGAAGCAAATGAATTTCTGTCTTTGATCTATCCTCTGTGTTGTCTGTGCAACCTAAACCACTGAATCAATTCCTATGAAAGTTAGTATTCATGTTAAATATGAATGTTCAAAAGCATTCCCAGAGGTTGAGAAATAAAAAAGAAAGTAAAATGAAGATAAATTTATTTCATTTAAATATAAATGATACCACATAAGGATATTTCCAAAGAAGAATCTAGATATAGAAGAAATCCTTTTTGAGATAATGTCGTACAAACAAGGATAAAGGGAAATTTAACAATAAACAAGTAAGGCGCGCTTCACGTAAGTACGTGAGGGAATAATCGACTTTTTCTGTACGGTTAAGTTAAAAATTTTAATATGTAGTTGCATAATCCTTTTCTACACTTCCAAGACCTTTGAATTGATGCATAACATGTCATGGTGACTAAAAACTTTTGTTTTAGTCGCCCACCATATTGGCCGCCATCTTGAAAATATTAAGTGTGAAAACCCCAAAAAGTGTACAGTTGCCACAAATGCCGAGATACACCTGTATGCCGAATTTCATGTTCCATGTTCCTAACCCTAAACTATAGTAGTTTATGAATTTAAACATGCCAACGGACAGACACCAACGGACTGACAGACATAGAGACAAACAGACAGAGCCGTTATATAAGGTTTCTTTTCGTACTTCAAACAGAAACCTAAAATATGTTGATGAAAAATGAAGTTACAGAATAAACACAATTTAATACGAGAAAGTTTTTCCAAATTGTTTTATACTGAACGATTTATTATTTAACCTGATAAATACATTGAAAAGGTTCTAAAACTCGTTCATAACACTTTTTAATGTTTTTCCGTACAACAGTCAAGTGTTCTTAGTGAAACACCTTTAGCGATTATATTTATTTTACAATTGTTTAATCAATATCATTTATCTTTTACAAATATATATTATATTATGACACTTGTTCAAGGGAACGGAAGCGAATTGACGCATTTGAAAAAAAAAGACTAACTAACATTTTCAAGTGGTTTTAACCTTTATCCGATAACGCTATGATTTCATCATTAGCTAAATATCATTTAAGTGCGACTTTAATCCTATATGATAAGATTTTTATATATTCAATATATTGGTTTTACTTTATACTGGATATAAAGAAAAGTAATTATCTCAAAGTGCTATCATTGTTCAATTATATAAATAAAAATATTAATAATTTTTAAGAAAAGAAAAATACTGACAATTTCACGTCACATATAATAATAATTAATATAATGTCACAAATTACCTATATAACTATCTATAATTCCAAATATAATCAGCTAAAGTAATAACGCAAATATGCGAACTAGTCTATAGTCTGTTTCAGTCCTATTCATTAGTACTGTAGTGTATGCTATGTTACTCACGCTGTCGCTCAAGACGGAAAATTATAGTACGTTTTCTCAATGTATTATTACATAGTAAAAATAAATATTTTTATCTACGATTGATACGAAATTTAAACATTTTATCTCTGTTTAGATGCGTAGAAAGTGGTTGTTTTTGTAGTTGTATTCATTGCGCATGCGCGTTTCATAATTCTTCTTCATTTTTCACCTTATCGCAACTAATCTGCTGTTATTTTAATCAAAGTAACTGTTTTTTCTGTATTTATTAATGAAATCCAACACTGGTAGATAAAGTACGGTACGCAAGTCGTGCGAAAACTGTATTTTGCTTTGCTCGTGTGGTTTTACTACCCTAGGTATCGCTCGGGTGCAAACTCCACACTCGCATGCAAAATGCTACTTTCCGCACTAGACGCGTAATGTACTATTTTATCCATTTCATTAGAAATATTGAGCAAAGAACGGTAAGAAGTATTAATCATTTTGGTTTTTTCCTTACAAACTCTAATTATAATGTATTCAAAAGACTCGAAGAACCGCTTGTAGTTGTGATTTAAAAGGCCTGAGTACCCTACTCATTGCTAATCCTTTTAAGCTGCTTTTTCAAACCAAATTCCACTAACTGTACCACTGAGCAGAGTCGTTAATTTTTAATCTAAAGTCATGATCGAACAGGTTAAGGAAATTCTGCTTCTTTTTAACTTTATTCCTTACTACTTACTAATTTTCGTGTCCAATATACTCTCACACCCTCCATCTGCTTCGCAGTATTTACCTTTTGCTGTTCTCGTTAAGTGAGTGAATATAGATCCGTTCAATTAAAACCCTTTCGTTTGTGACCCTTCCGAATAAACAAGGAGCCAAGTCACCGATTCATTTAGTTGACACGTTCTTTTTGGTGGTTCCTTCAAGAACATTTAAATAAAACGAAAAAAAAGAGAATGTAATTTTTATAGTTATATTTTCTTGATATTGGGGAAAAATATGTCTAGAAAAGCTTTCTTATATTATTATATAGCAAGACTGAATTTTAATGGAATAATATCTTATTGGTTTATAGTTATAGTTGGTTATTTTTTCCAGCTAAATAAGGTTTATTTTCATCAATATCTCGGAAAATAGATTTTTCCCAGGAAAACTTATGTTTAGGAACTTCAGGAATACACCTATATATGATTAGATTCGGATTTAAATGGACAACATAATTTATTTATGTAAATTGTCAGAACCTTTTTCGAAAAATAATATTAAACACGTTTCTTCAGAGTGTTTTTGGGAGCAGAGCCCTCAAATTTGAAGCAAAAATTCATATCTAGATTTCATCATGGGCCAAATTTCAACGAATTGGGCCTGCATTAGGCTCTGCTCAGACGACAGAAAGACGTTTTTAAACTTGGAACTTTCGTGACATTAAAATACTTCCTCTTTACTGTTACTACTTATGAGAAAGTAAAAAAACTATTATGCAATTAGTTTTTGAACGACTTGTGCTACTGACTTTTAATTAAAATTTGATAAAAAAAACTTAAGTAATTAATAAATTAATATTAATTTGTTTACTATTCTTACCATCTTTACTAGGTGTAGGAGAATATCCTCTAGCTTTGTCATTCAATTCTTGTTTTTTATCACTATTTTTATCATCTTCAATATCACCTGTTTTCTCATAATCGATAACACTACCTTCAGATTTTTCCGATTCTGTATCACTAGGTAAATTATTTCCACCGGGAATCAGTCTCGTATCGATACACGACTTTAACTGAGTTTCCTCCTCTTCTTCCTCATTTTGAGTCGATTGAGGATCTAAATTAATCAAACTCACATCGATACAGGTCGGTAAATTTTCGTAATTACTCTCGCCCGGTAAGTCATTTAAAGTTGAAGGCACGTCGCTATTTGTCACTTGCCTACGAGATTTGAAAAATTTCATTTATTTATTTTTTATTATTATTTTTCACGATAAAAAAAACCAAAACATCCATTAAGTAACATTCATACTTGAAGTATTAATAATTACAATATTTTATGTTCATTTGCTAAGTTTACGGGCCACTTTTTACTATTGCCTAAATCAAGCGTTGCAATGTTTTGTTCTCAAAACTACTAATTTTAAAATTGTTTTTTACTTTAAAAAAAAATTATTGTTATTTTTAAGTACATAAAACTTTATTATTTTTTTATTGTTGTCGACAGAACGAAATTACATCTGTTTAAAAACTACAGCTTTTATGATTTAGCCGGCAAAATAAGAGGTATGTACCAAGACGTGAGTTATGAATTGGACGCGTGTCGATATCAAACTAAGCCTGATAACAAGTGATAACTCTTCAGACTGTAATCAGTTTGTTAGATTACACCGTGGGGGAAAAGTTAGCTCGAGTAGGAAGCCAAACTAAAAACCTGAGAACCACTAGATTTTTTTTATTTTTGCTCTCACTCTTATCACTGATAAAAAAAAATTCGCACATATGTGGACCATGTTCATATCCTAATATTTGGACCTCTAAAAAAAAATTGTATCAAATATTAATATAATAATTTCAACATAAACCATCGATGATAAAAGTATATAATAATTTGAACAAACATCGTCGATATTTACCTGTTTGATAATGATATTACTTTTCCGCGATATTTTCATTATTATTAACTTATCATCTTTTATATAATCGAGTAGTGTCCCAACAACGGCGACGCACCTCGAAATAATTTATAACGTTAAAAATTGATGAGCTAAAACCTAGATATGAACCTGTGACCTCCCTCCACCACGCAAAGCATCGAGTCTACCACTGGGCTATCAGTTCGTAGTAAACACTCCGGCCTAAAACTTTCTATTTAAACAGTATTCATTATAAATTTGATCAAACTCCACGCGTCAGCATAGACTACAAACGACAGATAGACATTTTTTAAAAGCGATATTTTTGGACTTAAGGGGACTCAAAATATGTGAATCGCATTAAAATCACCAAATCGAATTATCGCAGAATCAAATATTTCTCTTTATTTGAACTACGTATTTGAAAAAGTAAAAATAAACTGGCTCCAATTAATGATAAAAACCCATTTCTCGATGTATCCTTGGGATATGCTTTTTCTGAATATTTATGTCATACTTCATCAAAGATATATATCCCCCCCCCCCCCGTAGTTTATATAGCCTCCACTCAGACGCACAGAAGACACACGAAAAAAAAAATTATTTAGAAACCAAATTTTGGACTAAGAGGACCTAAATATAACTAAAATTTTCGCTGGTCCAGAACAAGACTGGCATAACTCAAAAAATGTCGGAAATGAGTTAGTCAAATGGTCTAACTCAAAATTTCGTGCTGATTCTGATGGTAGAATAGTCACATTTATATCTTTATTAAAAACCGGTAGAGAGCATGGTGTTGTACTGTCTTATCTCATAAGCTGGTATAGTATAACTTAATTTCGTCATATAACAAGACTGACATATTATCTGTTTATGTCAAGACACTGGACTAGAAGCGTGTTTCTTTCTGTACAAAACTGTATTAACTCAAAAAAATGCATTTACACTAGGTTTGAACTCTTTTTGTTATTTTTTATAAAACATAGTGCATTATTTTAAAATAAGACTGTATTGATTTGATTAGTCTTAAAACAGAAATAGAATTTTCTTTATTTTAAACTGGCTCATTTCAATATAATTCAGTTGGACCTTAAGAGGAGAATTTTGTTATCTTAGTTTCGATTCAATAAAGTCATATTTTGAAATAACCCTCTCTTGAATTTAAAATTATCAAATAGACATTTTTTATTACAACTATAATGAGGCCTTATTTTGAGTTAAGGCTCTTTTTTTTTTAAATCATAGTGGTTAGAATTAGTTTTATCTCTAAAATGTCTCATTTTAAAAAAAAATATTTGGAGGTGAGACACTCTTGTCCTTGATATTTTCCCAGTAATGTTGTATTTTTCTATAATGTGTCAGTCATGCGCAAACATTTGAGGTGGTTAGAGATTTTTGCTTATTATGAGGTCCGTTTCCTTAGGCTTATTATCTATATATATAAAACTAAGAGTGACAGTGATTGACTGACTGACTGATCACTAATTCTCCTACAATTTATCCTCCTAAATTTGGTACATAGATAGAGTGTACCATAAATAGAAAAGTGCTTTCATTTTCATTTCGATATATGGCCACCATATTGAATTATAGCCGCCATCTTGGATTTATTCACATTCAATTATCTCAGCTTCAAGTGGACCTAGAGATCTGAAAGTTGGTGCATTGGTACATAGACTTATGGTACCAAAAAAAGAAAATTAAAAGTACTTTCACTTCAACATATGGCCGCCATATTGAATTATAACCGCCATCTTGGATTTAATAACACTCTATTACCTCAGCTTCTAAGAGACCTAAAAGACCTGAAATTTGTGGCATTAATTCATTAGTTGTATTTTGTGCCGAATTAATTATTTCGGGAGGCGTATTATTCTCCTCCTTTTCGTCATAATCACTTAAATCACTCGATATAAACAGTTTATTTAATTAAACAAACAGCTAATTAGTTTTGTTAGGTGTAAAAAAAACTCGCTAATCGTGCGTAAAGGTGAAGAATTTTTCGTTTTTACCGCCCTAGGGCGGAAAAAAGAGGAATTATAAAAACGCGCACTTGCGCAATGAATACAAGAACGTAAATAATCACTTTCTACGCATCTAAACAGAGATACAATGTTTATATTTCGTATCTTATATGTATGTTTTGTTCCTGGTAGTCGTAAGTGTCTATAGTAAGTCGAACATTTAATTTAAACTTTTTTAAAATGTATTGAGAAATATAGCGCCTCTAACTATGTGACTAAAATTAATTATTTCGATTTTGTTTCGGGTAAATTTTGCTGTATATGTATGTATGAATATACATGTAATATGTATATGGTTTAGTATAGATTGGCTGAACGCGTCTAAAGGCAACAAACTAAACCACTTAAAAACACATTTATTTCAAAGCACTTAGGGGGGTCTTAAACGTGTAAACATCTCTAATCTTAAAATCTTTTATACTCTATAAATATACTACGAATATCGGAAGGCAAAAATAAGAAAATGTACATTTTCAATTGGCTCGTAACAAGAATAAGAGCATCAACAGATTTAATCAAGTTTACAGTTCAAAAACATATAACCAAAAACATGTTTAAAAACGCAACACACACACATGTTTATGTTTGTTTTGGTATCATGTTTAAAAATAGTCTGCCAATTAGTGTGGCACATAGCTTCCTCGCGTCCTATTGCGAATAATTAAATTATGATTTAATGCTTTTACTAGCTATTTTTGTCGAATTTATTTAAATTCACCCATTTTTTTTAATCTTTCAAAATTGTTTTGATTTTTTTTTTTTTTTTTAATGAATTAAAGTATCAATTTAGCAAAATTTATGCGTAGAAGGATGAAATTAATCTGGAGCTACTTTCGACAAACCATCCAAATTTATAAAAATCAGATTAGTAAAATGAGATGATATAGGTGTAAATAAATTTGTATGTTTGTGGGCATGTGACTAACAAAAATGGGCCAATTATAACCCATCATCCAAGTTTTTAAGATATGTAGGTTGATTGAAATTGAGTGAAAGTCCGACTAACGGACCGACTGACAGACACAAAAATGTTCCCTGATGTTTGAAACGATTTCTGTCTTAGAATTTTTTAAATTGGAGACATAAAAAATTATAGTTCTTTAGAACGGAAGCTATGTTCCGTCACCATCGGTAAGCTCGGAAGCAAATATATCAAACAGATGAGAATAAAATGGGAAATAATAAAAGATGAATTAGCTAATGACTTCTAAAATTGAAATCCTCTAAATTATAATATATTTAAGAGATAAGATAGAAGAAGAAAAACTATTTTTAAAAATGAAACAGACGCAAAAATTGCCTTCATAAATATAGACTAAATAAAGCTATTTTCCAGTAGAGAAAATCGAGAGTTCTAATAATATTTTTGGAGATAAAAATCTGGATTAAACCATACATTTATGCTGGATTGAAAAACAAGAGATTATAATTCCCCCTATAAAATGAGAATGCTCTCAATTTTATTTAATAAATGGTAAAATATCAAGAAAGAGAAACATAAATGAAGTAGTTATTTGTTATTTGTATTTTTAATAATGTAATAGTGGTCTCTAAAAAATGGAATTATATTACAAAATTGTTTACTAATATTTTTTTTTATCATAAATTTTATTTTATTTAAAAAACTAAGAGGTTATGATTAACTCAATTTATGTAACATTTATTATAAATCTGACAAATTTATTTAAGATGTGTTTTTTTAATGAAATAATATAGAATTTATACCTCTTGAAATTATTTATCGAGAAATAACATTTCCATTCACAGAAATTAATCTTGAATTTTATTATTTACATATTTATCATGTGTACAAAACGTGTTTTCACTTTATTTTTTAAATGTTTTGGTTCATTGATTAATAATATTTATTTTCACTTCTCATAAGTTTTCTTAGAAAATAATGTATCAATATTCTTTATAGGGTTTCGTTGATCATCCTCGAAACCCTAATGGCGAGGGTGATGTGTCTGTCTGTCCGTCGTACTTAAGTTCATATCTCCTGAACCGTTCGCGCTATACATGTGAAATGTAAAATACTGGTATAACTTTATGACCCGTATCTAGGAAAAATATTGAGAAGTGAAACGTTTAATATGCGCATGCGTATAGTGTAAAAATGTGCAAAGCTCATTTTTTTAATTTTTGAGATTCGTTTCAAATGAAAGTTACTGAAGAGTAAATTACAAACATATATAATGCATTCTATGACTATTGTACATTTTACCGCCAATGTTGCTATTTTAGCGCCAAAATTACACTAAAAAAAAGTCCCCCCGCCCAACCATCCTATAGCGGCTAGTCCTAAAAGTTTGAAATAATTCATGCAAATTAATGCCTTATGGTAGGACGATGAAAATTGCTATAGGAAAATTATTTAACGTTTTGTTATTTCCTATAAAAAATATTGTGACCCCTGACCCCCCGGGGGAATCGAACTTGGGACATCTATTCTACTATTCTTACTCTACACTCTACACTATTTATTTATTCTTATGCTTCTGGGCTTACCGAAGGTATAACGGAAGCTACGTGATCGTTCTGAAGAAAGAAAAATATTTAGGTCTCCGATTTCCAAAATTCCTAGACAGAAATTCGTTTCAGACATCAGGGAACATTTTTGGTTCCGTGTCTCTCTGTCGGTCAATTTTTGCGAACCAACATATCTTAAAAACTGCACGTCCAATTTTAATGAAGTTTAGGTGGTAGGTCATAATCAGCCCATTGTTGGTCCCATATAAGTTTCAACCTTCTGTGCCTATTTGTTTCTCATCCACATGCGCACAAACATACATTTATTTACACCTATAGCTTCAAAAGTACTTATCTGATTATAATGAAACTTTTATAGTTTATCGAATGTAACCCGCAGATGGCCCCAGATTAATTTGAACCATCTGCGCTCTTTACCTTTTGCTAAATTGATACTTTAATTCGTGTAATAAATCAAAACAATTTTGACAGATTAAAAAAAAGGGGGAAACAATTAAACTAATTAAATAATAATGGCTTGTAAAGCATAAAATCAATAAAGTGCGTGGATAAAATGCGAGGAAGCTATGGTCCACACCAATTGGCAGTCTATTTTTTTGACCATTCATTTAATGTTTTTTTTTATATATTTTATTTACTTACTAGGACGGAAAGGGGGAAATAGTGAAATGTTATTTCAGCACATAATTTCGATATGCCTAATAATCTACGATACCCTAAAAAGTCACTTACTTGTAATTTTTTCGAATTATTTTAGGTCGTTCATTTTTCGAACCTTCTGATGAAAAAAATGAACTAGACATAAATAACTTAGGCTTCCGCGGGTAGATTCGTCATAAACAGCTTGGGTTTCCGAGAAAATCCGCGTCACAAAGGGGTTGAAATCCGACGTTTTGCTTCCACTACTGGAAGCATCTTCAGGGATGTGGTGCATCGTGATGTTTACTCGAAGTATATCAGTATAATATCCTGTGTTTGCTTCGAGTCAACACCACGATGCACCACACCCCTGAAGATGCTTCCAGTAGTGGAAGCGAAACGTCGGATTTCAACCCTTTCGTGACGTGGATTTCACCGGAAACCCAAGCTGTTTAGACATAAATACTATATTCTTTGTTATTCCTGAAGCAAATATGATGGTAAACGAAAATTATTTTGAAGAGAGCTTATTTATAAAAAGTGTGAAATTTAATGTAAAGAAAAAATTGATAACACGTCCCAAGTGTCCGTAAAACCTTGTGTGTCAAATGGAACAAAGACACAATGATATAGTTTGCATCTTATACGGCGCAAACAAACTTCTTTTTTTCATAATATATATCAATTGCAATTATTTATCGTTAGTTCTTTTGCTCCCCTGTAAAATTTAATCATGGAATTTCATCGTTGTTCCTCCGGAGGAGTGATATTACAAATGTTTAAATTTTATCTGACATTCAAATTTTAGAGAGGTATAGTGAACTTCTTTAGAATTTCAAACTCAGAATAGGGTATTTATTTGGAATAAAAGTCCTTTTTAAAAAGGATTTTTATTACATCAAAGCTTTCACCCAGAGAACCTGAGCTTCTTCAGTGATAATCTCAAATACATAAAATAGATAATAATATAAAGATAGACATATTATTTATATTATTATTTATTTTTATGTATTTGTACATTATCACTGAAGAAGCTCAGGTTCCCTGGGTGAAAGCTGTGATGTAATAAAAAATATTTTTAAGAAGGACTTTTATTCCAAATAAATACCCTCTTCAGAGTTTATCTGAAATGTTGTGTAATTTTTTATTAACACAAAAAATGCCTTGAAAAGAGTTAAGCTCGCTTACCTCATTAATATAATAGTTAATTTCTCTATGTTCTGGTTAAAAGTAATGATTATGCATCACAGGATAAATGGATGAACCACATTTACCGACACATTTGGGCTGGATTTCCTTAGAGAAATCCTCATTTATTTGTTCAGAATTACTCCCCAGAGGGGGCTCAGCATAGAAGAGCAGTTGGTCCCTTTTATACATAAATTTAAACTGCATTGGATGTGCTTACATATTTGATAGTGTTCACAAATCTAGGATCAGTTCTCTGACCTGGCCCCTCCCCCCCCCCTCATTACACATATAGTTGCAACATCCATTGCATTTATAATTGTATGCCCTTTGGCAGCCATAGCTCCTCCACGCAAGCTGTTGCGCCACGGAGTCAGTTAGTTACTCCACAGAACTTCTGGCGGAAAAAATCTACCTTAAAATATGTATTTCTCTCTATAATACAACTCTCTTGCAAGCCTATTGTTATAAATTTAGCCCCCCCCCCCCCCCTCGTTTTAAACAACTCAAAAATTTGATTAAAAAAGCAGAATAATAAAAGAAAGTTTTAGGTGAAAGTAAATAGGAAAAGTTCTGGAAGAAAAGGATTTGTTATATAAGGTAACCCCTGAGAGAGAGAATTAAATTGAAAATTGGGGTAGATTTACATTTCCCACTCTTTTCTTCTACCTTCCCCTTCTCTACACCTGCCTGAGTTAAGTACCTTCATGAGTACCTTACACTCCAACAACGGTGTAATTACATTAATAAAATACCCTGGTGAATAAGAACCGAATATACACCCCTAGCTTAAAATTAATTGCTTAAGCCAAAGTAAATGCAGAATAAGTACCGTATATTAGAGCAAACAATACATATTATTATATCGGTCTTGAGGGAAAATTAGGACGACAGAGAAAAGTGGGATATAATTATGGTAATTTATAAAAACAGTTTTTAATTGCCTCTTAAATGTTATTTAAACTAAAGAACAAAATGGTAAAATAAAGTGTAGGGTTCTTCGTTGATAATAAATAATCTATAATTAGGGAGTCTTAATTATTTAAAATGAGTATATTGGAAAACTTGTTCCTATGTAATGCAAAATTCATTATGCGAGGTAAACGAAAAATAATAGAAGAAGAATCAAACCACGAGGTGAAATGGAGAAATATATTTTTCTATATACATTTTAGAACGCTGCCCCTTCAACAAGAGTTCTGACAATTTTGATAAGAAGAATTTGCAATCTATATAAATTACTTTTGATGATCACATCGAGTATATCAAGTAAAGTGGCTGGATCCCCTGCCATATAATAACCTAATAATGTGTAGATCAGGACGTAAATAAAACAGAAAAATAAGCTTCTCCGGAAAAATCTAGCTTCTTAAAATAACTTAGGCCGAAAAACGATTTTGGTTATTGTATTATAATTTAATCTTTTGTTATTTATAAAAAGACGTACTATATCATTTACACTCTTTTACTTGATTTCTCTTGTCTGTATATCTTGTAATCTAAATTTGATCCACTTCTTGACTGTAAATATAGAAAGCTGAAACTTTCCCAGATTAAGTATTCCCGGTGACAGTGTATTAGGGGAGTAACAATCTAATGAAGGTGTACAGAATGTTCTTCTTTAGTCTGTTCCTCCCCTAACAGAGCCAATAGAGTAAAAAAAAACAAAAAACGCCGTATTATTATTTTTTTTTAATACATATTTTTTACATTCACCTCATATTCAATTTCACCTCAGAAATGCATAAAAGAGCTCTTTTGAGAGGTAATATTTTCAAAATTCCCCCCCCCCTAAACCCCCCCCTCCCCCCATTAATTAATTGCTGACGACGCCCATGACTTGTACTGATGTTGTACTGCAGTAAGGATCATCTTATCGTTGTTTCTTGGGCGCGGAGATTTTCTTTGTTTGTTAGTTGTACATTTGTTTGTTTAAGTTTTGGGGGGGGGGGGGGCAGCTGTTTCGTTGAATAAGTAGTTCTCTTTTCTTGTTACCACTACGAATATATTGTAACGCTTTTCGAGTTTATGTGCCAAAGTCAAGACATGGAAATGTCAAAAACAAAGGGGAGTAACAATCTAAAGAAGTGCCATAAATCAGTCACGAAGTCATTAATTAACTATTATTTAATTATTCCTTTAATTCATTCATTTGTTTGTTTTTTTGAAACCGAAATTCTCTACTCTTAAAAACTACTTAGAAAGCCGAAACTTGCACAGATTATATTTACAATAATCAGTCATTGGTTAATTATATAAATAATGAATTATTGAATTAAGAAAATCTATAAAATAGTGTCATCAGCTAGCAAAGGCTCGAATTTCTGTCTAGTTGGGCTTTCCCCACTAAAAATCTATTAGACTAAGCCCTAGCATAGTCACACTGGGAGTATCTTACCTTTGGAGTTTTACACATCACATATCAATACCAGACACATATAAACATATATAAATATATCCAACGTATTACCAGTTCAATTGATTCCACTCATCAAATCCCCGATATATTCCTGAACAACAAAGTATTTGTCACAAATAAACTAAATACTCTTTACTATTATCAAAGTCAATTTTATGATTCCTGATCTATCACACTGTTTTAGAATTTTATTTTAACATAAAAATTAAAAAATATAAATAATAGCTCTTGTCATATTATAACAAGAAACAAATTAGTATACAAGAACATTAAGTGTTCAAGAGTATAAGAAAAACGCTCTGAAAAAGGATTGCTTCTGCAGAAAGAGTTGTATTATACATAAAGCGACAAAACATATCTTTGTACATGTACATTACCGACATTAAATACTCAAAGAGAAACGTTTATGAAAATTAATCCTCGAGGCACTTAAAAGAAATTGAAAAGAACCTGATTTTCACTATAATAAGTGACGAAGTCTGAAATGCTTGATTCCAAGGTAGAATATATTTTGGTTTCAGTTGGTAATTATAATTATAGTAAATTTCGAATTATCCAACCTAATTAAGGTCCTTTTAGTCTTTACCAAACTGCCTAGCCGATTATACGAGCAGAGAATTGCTCTCTATCTCATGTGCGTACCCTAGACTGGGCATGCGCTTTAGAATATGAAGCGTTGTATATCATGATTAATGGTTGAAGGAATAGTCTTTCCACGTTAAAATATTGCTTGTACTTGTTCCTTCGTATATTGTTACTATTATTTTACTATTATTATTTATTTTTATTTTTACTGTCGGCTCCTTTAGTTACCTTTTAATTGTTACTTACGTTTTATTGTCTCGGTTTCCTTTTTAGGGTCCCTAGGCAAAACCAAGGACCCTTATATTTTCCTGCGTGTGTCTGTCCGTCCGTCCGTCTGTCGCCTGCTCTCACGGCTACACCTTTCGTCCGATCACTTTGAAATTTGGCATATATGTATATAGTACCTACCCACACATTTTAAAAATAAAGCGACTTAAAAAAATTATTTTGCAAAAAGATTAGGGTAAATAACTTAAGGGTTAAAAAATATTTTTTTTTTTTGGACAGTGTGGGGTATCATATTAAAGGGTACGTCGAGCTGATTGGTTATAAGCTTTGACAGGGCGAGCGTAGGCGAGTTTGAAGTGGGTGTGAAAAGTGCCCCCCCCCCTTTATCTCACTTATGTAGAGTGCAAAAAATCTGAAAAAATTCCTGAACATTCTTCGACCAAAATTAAAGATACCACTTTTTGGAAATTTCGATTTTTTTATTTTTATTGACAAAAGACTTTTTTTTTTATAATTATCTCTTTTCGATAAATTATATTTTCATAGCCCGGTTCACTAGCAAAACATACTTTATCAGAAGTTTGTTTAGGGGTTTTGAGAATATCAGACCCATAGGATACTTCAAAGTAGGCTTTTTAGCATTTTAAAAAGCACCATCAATAGGTACTACTTAAACAATACTGTGTTACGGACTCTCGCTGTGTGCTGACTAGCACACAGTTGACCTAGTTATTTACATTTGATAATTAATGGATTACTCTTTGTTTAGGCACTGATGACAGCGCCATAAAAGCTGAAAGCTGTTTTGGAAATAAATAGATAATATTTACGAGCTATCCATTAGATTGATTAGACTATTTTTTCAACCGTTAATTAAGGCCTTGTAAAATTAGGTATTTTTAAAGGAAAAACTTTCCAGTTATTTGTAAACTTAATTTTGAACTCTATTTACTTTAAACAATGATTTACAGATGTACATTTGCAGTGTTAATACCAGAATTTGTAAAAACCTTGTTTATAGCTCCTTATAGCTACTTAGCGATACATCGCATACTAGCGGATAATCAGAGATCTAAATAGAATTTTAACGGATACTTATACGATACTATTCGTTTAGAGTCAGAAATACAAGAGAAGTACATTCTTGAGAGCAAGTCTAACACAACAATAACAATTAATCAATCAGAATAAAAATATTTTAGAAATAATACACTTAAACTAATTAAATTATCTATATTATCCCTACCGAGCTTACTGAAGATAACGGAGGCATTGTGATCGTTCTAAAGAACAATATCTTTTATGTTCGATTCCAAATCCGTTTCAGTCATCAGGGAACATTTTTATCCCCGTTTCTGTTATTCGATCTGTCGATGAACATTTTTGCAAAACACCATACCTAAGAAACTTTTTTTAATGAAATTTGGGTGGCACGTCAAAATAAGTCCGCTGTTGGCCCCATAATAATTTCAAAATCTTCTTCTACATGTTTACAAACGTTATAAGTTCTTTATACTTTCTCATATAAAGAGAAAGTATTGTGATGGCGCGAAAATTCGATTTTGAGATTTTGATGGATTTACACGTTTTGAGGTCCCCTGAGTCCAAAAAAGTGGTTTTTAAAAAATGTCTGTCTGTCGTCTGTGCAGACGCCTGGAGCCTAAACTACTGGGCCGATTTTGACGAAATTTGGCATACATGTTCAGAAAAATCATACCCCGAGGCGAAATCGAGAAATGAATTTTAGCTCCAAATTTAGGGGCGCTACCCCCCAAAAACTCTGAAATAACGTGAAAAAAAATTTTTTTTTTGTTTTCCGAAAACGGTTTCGACGATTTTAATTAAAAAATTCTAAAATATAGTCCATTTAAATACGAATCCAACGATATAAGCCGTTTTCTCGGGAAAAATCCAGATCCTGAGAAAAAAGCTTAAAACGCGGACCGAGAGAGCCCGGGTTCGATTCCCCGCCCGGGAGAAGTTATTTTTTGATAAAGTTTAATGAAATGCTCAATAATAATTAAATTTACATACGAAAACTAATAAATAGAAAACACTGGGCTAAATAATTATGAACTCGTATATGAGAAAGTTTGTCTGAGTTGTCTCGGACCGATTTTTTTATTAATACCTATATCTTTAAAATTACACATCTAGTTTTGAAAAAAAATGATAGTTTGTTCAATGTATAGCTCCTTGATAGTCTCAAATTAATTTTTACCGGGCCCGCACATTTAATATTATTAAATAATAATTAAATGTGACCCCATTGGGAATCGAAACAGGTCCAAATAATTACACTTTTAATATTCAGTGGAATCATCTTATTACATACTTATGTCACCATTCGTCCAATAATAGAACGTTAGGAAGCTATGTGTAGTAGTGTGCCGCACTAATTGGCAGACTATTTTAAAAATGTATAAGCAATCTGTTATAGCGATATATTATTCCTTAAACTCTCAAATGAGGAAGAGAAAAAAGTTAAAGGAAACGAAATTAAGGAAGTAGAAAAAAGGGAGTTAGCGTGCTGAGAGCCTGTAAATAATCTTTTCACTTCTACTAAGTTTCTTAACACTAATCTTCAACTACCACTTAAACCTGAATAGTTTTATAACAAACAATAATGTATTATTTTATCGAGACAAGCAGAGAATAAGAATGAAAGATTATGCTACACGACTTTCTATACTTGAGTGTTCATAATAGATCAGTCTTACTATGTCTATTTTAATAAATACGTCCATCAATTTGACTGTATTTAAAGATTTAAATTTATGATTTGATAGCATGTAAATGTACTTTGTCCCAGTTCACTTACAAATTAATAAATTATAAACGTGTAAGGCGTAGCTAGAGACAATTCGATTGAGTATATCAATGTAATTAAAACTAATAGAACCTTTACAGCGTTTTTGATTTTTATATATTACTTCACAGTATAGTCAGCGTCTTATTTTTTTTTTGTATTTCTGCTATGTTTACTAGTATAAAACAAATGGTAGTAGTCTATATTGATAAATATATTATAGATACATTTTCTACAATGTTCTTATATCATTATGTGGTTAAGGTAAAGGCTCTGTGCCACACTAGACTTCTTTTTATTTTATTCTAGTTCGTTCTACGCAACATTATAGCCATATACAAACGACAAAAGACAGAGGAAGATTTTCTTTACTATACCGCATTGCATGCACGCATTGAAGTCAAAGCATTAGTGGTGAAATAATTATTATATATTTATGATGTAACAGCAATGTAGTAGGTCGTAGGTATAGTGTAATAATATTATAAATAACCAGTTATTATAGACTTCAATGAATAGTAACGATTCAAAATAGTCTGTCTCACAAAAAACAAACACAGAATAGTAATCATCCACACACAAGGAATCCCAGTAAATTGAGAAGTTTGTCAATTTTACTTGTTCGTTATTGGTTCATTTCTTGAGTCAAACTTAGTCGACAGACTTAAGTCAAACCAGTTTCACATGCTTGATCGTTTATAGAAGCCCTTTAAAGATAGTAGATGTTGGCACTTTTTTACTTTAGCACCCCCTTGGTTCTAAAGCATAGTCTGCCCTACAAAAGTCTCAAAGGATTGTGTATTTGTCTCTCCAAGACATTGGGTACTTCTTTACTTGGTTACCCACGTCATGGGGGGTTACCCACCTCGAGGTGGGTAACTAAGTAAATTAGGTCGGATGTGGCAAGATTTTTACTTGGTTACCCACCATTTTCTTATATTATTGTGTTAGGCATTTTTTAAAAAATTAATTGACAACCTTATACCTTTGGGACAAAGGAATATCACACTTCTCAGTACGACCTTTATACTCAGTGGTATAAAGTTACTTTATACCACTGTTATCTGTCTTATGTTTTATTGTATTAAAAAACTCATTTTATATATTCTTTTGGGCTGCAGAAATGTTTAAGACTAAAATTCATTCAAGTTGAAGGTTTAGTAGATCACAGTAAGGATTTAAGGCCAAAAATGCTTAACTTTGACAGAGGATGTAAGAAAATCTATCATTTTTATTCCTGTTTTCTGTATAACAACTCTTATATGAGTTGTTAATAACAACTATTTATTTTATATATATAAATAAAAAATATTAACCCCAATCTAACGAACACAAAATTTTAATACAAATTTACCCAAAAGAATTGTTAATGAAAATATATATGTATACTATTTAATTTTAAAATCCTTGTTTTGGTCAAAATTAATTAATTTTTAGTACGACAAATTATATTTACAAAAATATATATATCATTGGAAAAAAAAAGTTAAATTAATTAATTTAATCCATTAATTAATTGGCGTCTCACTGACCCCTGTGTGGAGTTGTCGTAAAAAAAATATGTCGGGTCGTTCAATGGTTAAATGTGACAATATCCGTTAGTCTGACTATCTAGTTAGAAAAAGAGACATTTAGCCCAATCTAATTTAGGACAAAGAAATATTTTACTTGGATTACATAATAAATGAATACAATTGGGTGGGTAATCAAGTAAAAATAAACAGGTCAAGTGTGTGCTAGTCAGCACACAGGGAGGGTCCGTAGGCCACAATATATTGTGTATAACTGTAAAGTGTATAACCAGTGTTTTTTAAAATGCTAAAAAGCTTACTTTGAACTATTCTAAGGGTCTGATATTCTCAAAACACACTCTGATAAAGTATTTTTTTGCCACTGAACCGGACTACAACCATATAAACACATCGAAAAGACCATAATTATAAAAAGACGTATTTTGTAAAAAAAAAAAATAATAATAATTTTTTCGAAATTTCCAAACAGTGCTCTTCAGTTTTGGTCGAAGAATGTTCAGGAATTTTTTCAGATTTTTTGAACTTCACATAGGCGAGATAGAGGGGGGGGGGACACGTTTCACACCCACTTCAAACTTGCCTACGCTCGCCATATTAAAGTTATATCCAAAGGATTATATATTTTTGTAATCAGCTCGACGTACCCTTTAATATGATACCCCTCACGGTGTCAAAAAAAAAAAAAAAAAATGTAACCCTTAAGTTTTTTTGTAAAATATTTTTTTTAAGTCGCTATATTTTTAAAATAAGTGGGTAGGTACAAGACACATACATGTCAAATTTCAAAGTGATCGGACGAATGGTGTAGCCGTGAGAGCACGCGACAGGACGGACGGACAGACACATGCAGGAAAATATAAGGGTCCTTGGTTTTGCCTACGGACCCTAAAAACTAAGCCGTAATTGAGACTAAGGAATATATGCTACTCTGTACATGTTCCTTTGTCTAAATAACTATTAACACAAAGGGGTATAGGGGTGCTAAAGTAAATAAGTACCTATAAGTTTGTTAAAAGTCCGCTTAAATTATTGCTTTAAGTAATCCCTTTTAAGATATAAAACATTTTAATCAAAATATGCGGAGAAGATAAATAATATTTAATTATATGTAAAACCATAGAAGGAAAGAACTTCTACGTCCTATAAAAGTTTAATCTAACAATCTTTTCAGGTTATTGATTGCACAAATTTACAAAGTAATTAGATGAAGGTTAAATATTGTGTGCTTTTAGAATCAGTATAGTTTATAGTTTATGCAAAGGATGTTAAAAGGGATAATTACTCCTCTCTAGCCAGGACCTCCTTTATCAGGAGATAAAGCTGAATTTATAAACCCACTTTAAATAAATTATATGAACGACCTCCCACATACAGTTTTCATATGTAGTCCAAACACGAGGGACAGCTTTGTAATTATTAACTTTACCAGAAAATATCAAAACCACATTTTTTTTTTTCTAGGTTCAAAAATACGTTTCATTTTTAACAAAAAAGATACTAGTGAACAGGAACAATAGCAAAACAGTTCAAATCACATGAAAGAGTATTTTCCTCTCGGCTGTCTTCATTTAATTTAAAAATTGTTTCCAAGAAGATGATAAATTCTATTGTATAATTTAGCAAAATATTTTGTTTTTACAGTAAAACAAAAAAGTGTCGTATTTATAAAGACCTCAGTGCTTATCTATATATTATATTTAGTGGGTAAGGCTTCCAACATAAGAAGTTGAGTTTAAAAGGAAAAAAAATCCTCATAAATTCTTGTGTTGTAGGTAAGGTGCAAGTAAGGGCGTCAGGTTAAAATGTTAAACGATTTCCTTTCCATTTTGACTGAGTATTTTGTTTGCTTCGTTTCTTCTGCTTTCCTTACAGGATTCAACGGTCCGTTTTCTACACAACAGAATCCATTCGGAAAATCTTAAAATAAAATAACAAAAGTTTAAGGTTAGGAGGGAGGTAATGGTCGGTTCTCGGTTCAAGAATTAAATTTGCCTACAAGGATTAATTTTAACAAAAGAAGGATTTTATTTATTTAAGGACCTTAAATAATTTTTTTTTTTAATTTATTTTATATTTCACTGTAACTAGTCGATTAAAAAAAAAAAAAATACTTCATTTTTAGAACATACATTTTTTTTTACTTTAGCACCCCCCTATATCCCTTTGTGTTAATAGGTATTTAGACAGAGGGACATTATACCGAGTAGCATATATTGCTTAGTCTAAATTACTACTAAGACGAAGGCATATTTATTCCAATGTACCTTGGGACAAAGGGTTATCACACTTGTGTATATATTGTGATCATATCCCTTAGTCTAATCAAATATTCAGATAGAGGAATATTAAATATAATACTTCCCCTGGAGTCTCAATGTCTTGGGGAGACAAACACACAAACCTTTGTGACATTTGTAGGGCAGACTATTGTTTAGAACCAAGGGGGGTGATAAAGTTAAAAAGTGCCATATGGTCAGTTGCAATATCAGATTCGCGAAATGTTCACTAATCCTGCTAACATAGGTACACAAGTGCCAGCTGGTTGCACTCGCCATCATAAATTATGTAATATATAATAGTCCACCAATTAGTGTGCCCTCGCGTCCTATCGGGTATACATTAATGATTTTATGCTTTTACAATCCATTATTATCTAAATATAATTAATTTCCCCTAATTTTTAAATCTTTAAACTTTTTTTTTATTCTTTTTTTATACTTTTTTTATATTTTACAGTAATTTTACAAGTATCAAGTTAGCACAATATAATAAGCGAAAAGGTTTGAAATTAATCCGGGGCAATCTGCAGGCTACTTTCGACAAATCATCCAAATGTCTTGAAAATCAGATGCGTGTAATTTTAAAGAGATAAGTGAAAATAAATGTATAATTTTGTGCATGTGAAAGAGAAGGAAATGAGGCGTTGAAGGTTAAACTTATACAGGACTAACAATGTGGACAACTCGTACCATCCAAATTTCATTTAAATCGGACAAGTTGTTTTTAAGATATGCTGGCTCACAAAAATTGTGGACACACCGACGAATAGACATGGGACCAAAAATGTTCCCTGATGTCTGAAACAAATTTCAGTCTTCTTTAATTTCTTCAAAGAAAAAGTAAATAAATAAATGTATCGTTCTTTTGAACGATCACTCAGCTTCCGTTTCTTTCGGTAAGCTCTGAAGCTATATGAAATCAAAAAAGAAAAGTAGTGATATTAACCCAAATTTACTTAATCCTTGGCAAAATGCTGAGTTAGTATAAACCTGTCTCTTTTATTTATTAATTAAATTTTGTTTAAAAATCTTAGAACATATCAAAGCTTAAAAAATATCAATTTAATTTTTTCTTTTTTTCACCAATCAAATACTCTTCTCAGTATACTCTACAACAGCGTTTCCCAACCCTATGGTCGCGATAAAATATTTTAGGGCCGCGAAAAATCTTTAAAACTATACAGACAAAATAATTTCAAAAAATATGCATAAATAAGTTCAATAGAATTAAAATAGGTATATAAATTAAATTTATTTAAGTAAAAATAATAAAATTATATCGATAAATTCATTAGGAAAAGATGAAAACGAACACTTGAAAGGTTGACAAAAATAAAGTGTATTGCAACGAGAAGTAATAAAACTTCCTAGAAGCTTTAATCTCTTTTCTATAAAATTCGGGCAAATGGTCTTTGCGGGCCCGCCAACATAAGTCCAGGAATTAATCGCTCTATGTAATACAAAACTGATATAATTCGGAACAGACAACATAAAAAAAATAAACTTATCAAGCAATGCCATTAAACGTGTTAAGATGATCTGTGTACTCAGTTTTTTTTTTTTTTAAATATATCAGGCTACAGTCCCTCCTCTCATATCCAGTAATGGTTTTAGTAGAATTCAGGCTCTTGGAGCCATGCATATCCCTGCAATCCTTGCAGGGTTATGCATATTCAAGGAGGGTCGCGAAAATGATAAGGAAAAATCTGTAGGGTCGCGGCATCAAAAAGTTTGGGAAACGCTGCTCTACACCAATATAATGTCAATTTTTAAGTTTTTGGTAGTTTTCATACTACGGAAAGTTAAATTTTAATTTAAATCAAATTATAATTATTATTAACTACGGGAAACAGACAGTGAAAAATACACTCCTGTGCCGGGATTTGAACCACGGGCCTCTATATTTCCAGTATAGCGCTCTTCCATCTAAGCTACGCAGGAGAATGATTTTTCACTACCGTAATCGATAACTATTCCCGAATCCAAGCTTTCAATATTCATATACATTTAGACAGTCAATATTTATGACATTAGAACTAAACCAGAATTAACGCAATCAATTCGAAATTCAATTTTTAAGTTTTTGGTAGTTTTCATACTACGGAAAGTTAAATTTTAATTTAAATCAATATATAGAGGCCTGTGGTTCAAATCCCGGCACAGGAGTGTATTTTTCACTGTCTGTTTCCCGTAGTTAATAATAATTATAATTTGATTTAAATCAATATAATGTCGTTAAAAATTCAAACAAAATCCAGAATTTTTTTTAAAAAAAATTCCTTTTTTTATCTATTTTAGACGATCAACATGTATAAATTTATTCCATTAAAATTTAATAATACAATTTTTTTCGAGGTTTCTGAACCTCACATCTGGAAGGACTCGAGTCCGGCCAACCTAATTTGAGTTTTCTGCGGTTTCCTCAATCAACAAAGCAAATGCTGGGTTGGCTCCTCAAAAGTCGGCCGCAGCCGCATTAGGAACAAAATGGCCTTGAAAACTGTTATTACCCACAAATTGTTGTCCAATTAAAATCATTATTTAAAATGGCTGCAGTTACCCTTATTATTGTTAACTTTTGCCAATAAAGAAATTGATTAAAAAAAAAAAAAAAAAAAAAAAAAAAAATTTCCCCATCATAATATTTATTCCTGTATAACATAAAGTTTTTTTTGGTTTTTTTAATTTCAAATATCCGGAGTGTATGAGAAATTAAAATATAAAAAATAAAACAGGTCAAGTATAGTTCTGCCATGAGCTCATTTAAAAAAAAAAAAGAAAAAAAATCCGGTCTCTTATCACTATCACTTCCTGCACATTTGAAATAAGATCGGATAAGTTACCAAGTAAACCGACCTTGTTTTGGTTTTTATATAATCTTTTGATTTTTATCATAGTTGATACCAACAGCAAGGAAATGTGTAATTCACCGTAACTATTATTCTAACACAAACATTTTTTCTGTTGCATTGCTCTCTAAACTATATATAATAGTGAATATGTTCGCTTCTTACCGATGAAATCTGTCCAATACGACTAATATTCAAAATATTCTTTTATTTTTATTTGATTAATAAAAAGTATAAAAGTATTATGATGAATATCTATATATATATTGTATATATATATATATATATATATATATATATATATATATATATATATATATATATATATATATATATATATATATATATATATATATATATTTATATATATACAAACGAAGCCTCTTTGAACATAGAAAGCTGGAACTTGGCACACTTACAATTCATTCTTGGGGTTTAGGTTCTAGGACATTGGAACGAATCTAACGTAGTCGGATTTTAATTCTTTCTTTGGAGGTGGCCAACATGTTAAAAACTTACAAAACCTTACTTATTTTAACCAAATGAATTATCATATTAATCACAATAATCTAGGGCTGGTGCTTTGATTACTGTTCACGTGTTGAGGCGAGTCAATTATACCACGTTAAGAGAGGGGGGACTTAATATTGTCGGGTATTAGTAGGTCAGGGTTGGCTTACTTAGTGCTTGTCTACCGAGTATTATTAGCTTACTATCATGACTTACTACCAGTCTCAGCTGTTACTTCTCAACAGCTGATTACTGCCTGTCTCCCTTGCATAGGACGTTCAACCCAAACAAAACAATTATGTTACTCAGTAGTTTCCTATTGCGACCTCACTATTTAATCCAAAACATACAAACGTTTCTTCTGAGACATCTACAAGATATTTTGTTAACCTTAAAAAACTTGTATTTATTTTATGAAGAATAAGTTTTTTTAATGTATTCTACTGAATTAAGGTCTCGGAATCAAAATAATTTTGACAAATTTTATAAAAGGGGGGAATTAAACAAATTAGACAGTAATAGGCTTAGTTAATTAGACAGGATATCATTATAGTAGGTGATAGGACGCGAAGAAGCTATGTGCCACACTAATTGGCTGACTATTTAACTGTACATTTTACATTTATATTGCAATAATAAAACGCTGATACAAAAAATTAGGCATGTGAAGTCATTATTCTATTGCGTGGATATACATTTAGTAGACGATGAATTAATGGTGTTTTAATAGTCAAAGAAGCTTAAAATATTTGAATTTATTTATTAAGGGAGTAAAATATTTAGTTAATTTGTTATTTTTAACCTCTTAATACCCGTAATATAAGTAGTAATTTAGCGTTTTTATTCAATAATTTAGCGATCATGAATTTTAAAAGTGATCGCAAAGCCTAAAAAATAAGAAACATGGTCAGCGTTTTTAGAGAAGTTACTTCAATGCTTCATTGTAATACATAATACACACTTGCTTACAAGTAACCTGTAAGCTTTTACTGTCTATGGCTTAATTTTAACAAAATGCTTCCCTCTAAAACCATGTTCTAAATTTAAAAGCTCTTTTACATTTTTATTTTATTTTTTTTTAACTTGCATCTAATCGTTACGGGCTATGTATAAGACCAGTTAAAATTTCAACACATTCAAAATTAAAGTTACTAGCTTTATTTTTAACGCAAAAGATTAAACTCTTTTCCCTTTTTTTTATAATTAAAAAAAAGTCACGTTATAAAAAATTGTTGGCAAAGATGAAAAACAATAAGGAAATAATGGCGTAAACAGAAAATAAATAATGCTAAAAGGAAAAAATAAATTTAATTAAATGGTAAAAAATAAAAGAGAGAGAGGCGAAATAATATAATAATAATGTCCTGAAATTACCTTTATAAAATGAAATACAATGTTGCCTTTTCTGAGAGTGGAAATGAAAATTTTCTATGAAATTCACCCAGAACATATTAAAATACACCTAAAATCCTTTTTTATGGAAAAAAGAAAGCTTCAACAGAAAATTATTCGATGAAAAACAATAGATTTGTAAAAAATAGATTTGCAACGCTTTGAACGCATTTTTTGTAAATTTATTTATTTTATTTGTGGAACTCAAAATTTTGTATATTTCTAGTGTAAAGCAAGCATCAGATCAAATTTTTCTTAAAATAGTTTTAGTCTGTTATGTAAGTAGAATAGCCTTACGTACAATCTATAAAACATATAAAGTTTCCTCATATGATTATTATCTACAGTCACATTCCAATATAAAAATTAGTTTAGTTCAGTCCAGTATCCCATGTGCAAACAGACCACGGCGCGGCAGTGCGGAGTGTTTTCTCCGCATCACTCCACTTTAGGTAACCTTGCATCGAGGTTTTTATTTGCTTTCTCATATACCTAGAATACAGAGATAGAGTATATTGTGATAGCGGAAATGGTTTGTTGCAACTTCAGGTTTTAGAAAATATATTAATACATGATAAATGGACCAATTGCTAATATCAATTAAGAAGAATGATTCAACTTCAGGTATATGTAGAAGAGGATCAGAAACAGGTTAACAATAATATGGTGCAATAATAGATGGTGTGACTACAGCAGTGAGGATGACCAATAAATCCTCGCTGACTACAGCAACCGTCTCATGACACTGGGTGACTTCGATGGCTGTAACAATCATGTGGTTGGCATCCACAAGAGCTTGTTTGACTGAAATGCCTTCACTTTCCAACATTTTAGTAAGCAAGCTGATGAGTCGCTCCTTGTTCCTGTCATTTGAAAGGAATTGCTCCTATGTCATCGAAGCAGACTTTGGCAATTGGTCTAATTGGTCAATTTGTAATTTTTGAATTTATTTTCTAAAACCTGAAGTTGTAACCAACCGCATTTTCGCTGATGTGGAAAATTGGTCCAACTTTGACCTGCTGTAGTTTGGTAACGGACGTCCATGAGATTTTCTCTTGATTTAATTTCACGCAGAATTTAATGCTCTAAAACTTTGTATATGGCACAATTTTATGATAAACAGGCCGTTTTCGAAGAAATTTGTGTAAAACTGACATTGAAACGATTTTTTTTTCAAAAAGTTGAAAATTGATCCAACTTTGATCTACTATAGTTTAGTAGGGGGTGGTCCAGAGAATACACTCTTGGTCTTATTCGACGCAGAATTTAATGCTCTACAAGCAATTTTCAACAATACAAGCGAATGTATAGCATACAAAGCAATTTTTCAACATTTAGATTATTTTAGAAGATATAAGCGAAAAACCGCACCTAACCCTCCCTTGGACGGAGGTATGTTTTTATCCCTCCCTCCTTTTCCACAGCTCTGCCAAGGAGAAAAGCCCAGGATAGTCATATTGGGTCACAAATGAGACCATCAAAACAAAAAAAAAAACCTTTTGTAGGAATTATTTCCCAATTGGGTGATTTTCGGCTACTGGCCAAAGTAGTTTTTCAGGAAAAATCATGTTTCCGAGATATTAATAGTCATACATTTGATTTAGCTGAAATTGAAAAACAAAATTTAAACAACCACTTGGTGAACACTTTTTAAATAAGATTAATTATAAATAAATTAGACGATACATTATACATTATGGAATTTGAATGCATTATCACTATGTATATGAGAACTATTTCTTAGAATTTGTTGGACCGATTTATTTTACTTAAACCCTGAGACCTCAGAATAAGTACGGTGCGTAAAACGTGCATATACAGCATATTAAAGACTCACGTGAATTGAAATACATTACTCTCACCAATAAAATACTAAATTTTTCAAATTTTCGTCTCTGGTGATAAATATTTTCAATGTTTCCTCCTTCCTATATTATACAACTACAACTATCAATGAGATAACTCCAGGAATATTTTCCCCGTTTATAAGGGAGTTTTAACAAGGTCCTTGTTAAAAGGGTAGTTATAAATTTATAATCGAACAAAAAATTAAATTTAAGGATAAAATACGACCTCTAGACCTAGTGTTAAGAAGATTTGAAAGAAGGAAAACTTAGTGAACTCAAGGACCTTGTTAAGCCCTTGTTATCTAGGATATAGGATGCCCATCCCACAAACCTTCGAGCTTCACCTTGCTTCAAATCTAACTATCTGTCTGTATTACCTGTCTTGGTCCTTTCACTTACCTGCTTTTACTTAATAAACGAACCCTTGAAAATGTTAAATAGATATATTTAGGTATATACATGATCTAAAATAAAAGAAAATAATAATAATAATACTTTTTGTTTTGTCCTTGTTCTTAAGAATAATCAAGGACCTTGTTTCGTATCCTGCCAGTCTATTATTCCTTGGGTATTGTTAACTGTATCCGGTTGTTATAAGTTTACTTGATATAAAATGCAAGTTTTTTTTTACTTTCTCATATAATTACTTGCTTACTTCCGCAGAACTACAGCCTGATATGGGCCTTGGCTAACAGCATGTCTAATCTCGATTCTTCTCTGTTCCTACCTTTCTCTTTCTATTCTCTAATTTCTGTGGTCTTCTTCTTCTTCCTGTTGGTTGCAACCATCTTCTTCCAGGTCTAATGTTTTCTTCTCTCACCATACATTTTCCCATATATAATAATCTGAGAGCACATCTGAGGCATGTGCTTTCTCTCCGCATGCTTTCGACATTCCAATCTCCTTGACTTCACAAATCTCACCAAAACTCCACTTTGCAGGAAATCCTCGATTTTTGTTCCTTATAAGTCAGTTTTCTCTTTCTCTGAGGCATGCAAAAATTGGATGTTTTTTGACAAAGTGGCATGAAAAAATTAAACACTTTCTCTGGTGTTATATATTTATTATTTATGTAATCTACTTTTCAATACCTTTTCATTTGATACCCCACTCAAAATTTTATAAAATATTTTTTTCCCGTGACAGGAATTATCCACCATTTTGGATTCTCAGTTAATTAGATCAAATTGCTATTGGTATTTTTTCTTTGGCCCAGCAGATCGCACATTTTGCATATATTTAATACTAGTAGAAATATAGTTTTAGGGGGGGGGGGGGGGGGGTAACGCAAAAATTTGATGTTTTTTTTACAAAATGGCGTTAAAAATTAAATGCGTTCCACAAGTGTTATATATTTTTGTGATCTTCTCTTCAATAGGTACCTTTCATTTAATACCCCGCTCAAAATTAAAAAAACTATTTTTTTTTGCTGAACGTGAATTATCCACCATTTTGGATTTGAACAGCTGATAATTTTGAGTTCGCCATATTTTTCCTGTGGAGCGTCAAAACGGAAATTTCAAATGGAAAGTTTCATGAGTTTATCTCTTTTGATTAAACATTTATAGGAACCGTACAGAGTGACAGACAAACAGACACAGGAACGAAACTATACCTAAGGGTTTCTTTATTTGGTTGTACCAACGAAACTCTAAAAAGAAAATTTCTCGAAAATGGTTCCGACATTTTTGATTAAAAAGAAACTATAATGCAGTCCGTTTAATTACAAATCCAACCGTGTATAATTCTAGTTTTTGTTATATTGATAAAAGTAATTGATATAAAAATACCATTTTTGAAAACTGGTCTTATTTTCACAATTTTTTTTTTTTTTGTTTCTGTATTCTTCACCTCAATTGTTTCCATGTGCAAAATTTGGGAAAGATTGAAAGACGGGAAGTGGTTCAAAATCGGGGTAATAGGTGTGCAACACTTACAAAGCAATGTAATTAATATAAGACCAGTAATAAATCTTATTTAGCTGGAAATCGATAATAAAATGTTTTAAATGACATTTTGAACACTTTAAATATTATATATAATTATAAATTAATCAAATTAGATATTGTGGGATTTAAATCCAGGATCAGTTAGCACATGAGAAGTGTTTGTTTGAGTTTGTTAGTTGGATTTTTTTTTTTTTTTTTTACTATACGCTATTTATTTACAGTTTAATGATAGGGAAGAAATATAAAGAATACGATTATACAGGATTAATTTTCAAAGGCAACACAAGTCCGGAGAAGTATAGATAATTAGAAAGACTAATCATCTGACCATGAGGAATGGTTTGTCTTGAATTAGAAATTTGTCGATAGCTTTAACACTAACTAGGGTATTGAGTGGGCAATCAAGTGAACTATTAGGTTTTCAAGGGTGCTTCTCTAGAATGGCGTTTAGTTCTCGATGAATTCCAACCTTGTTACACCGAATAATGAACCTTTCCTCCCAGTAGAAATCCGCTTAATAACTTTGCCAAGTTATTAGAAATAAGACCTCTAGAGAGAATCATTAAGTGTCTGTTCTTTAAAGAGTTGTTTTTTTAACTTAATTGTCAACGGAATTCATTTTAATTCCAATACCTTTGTTTAGACTCTATCCAAATTAAAAGTATTTAAGACGTTACTCCAGTATTGTCTGATAATCTTGTAAAATTATAATCATTTTTGGACTTTGGTCTTAGAGATGTTTGAGTAGGGATAAAACGTGTAAATCCGTTTCTCTCTCAAAATATCTAGTGTTCCCCAGGGTACAGATAATTGGTGGCACATAGTTTGCTCACATCTTATCACGTACTTCATTGATTTTATGCATTTATAAGCTATTATTGTCTATTTTATTTAATTGTTTCCCCCGTTTTTTTAATATGTAAAAATTGTTAGTATTTTTTACAAGAATTAAAGTATCAATTAAGCAAAAGTTAAACAGCGTAGACGGTTGAAATTAATCTGGTGCTATCTGCGGTCTACTTTCGACAAACCATTGAAATGTCATAAAAATCAAACTAGTGCTTTTGAAGATATTATAGGTTTAAACAAATGTACGTTTGAGTGCATGGTGAAGAGAAACAAATAGACGCAGAATGTTGAAACTTATATGGGGGAAAAAATGAGCTAATTATGACCTACCATAAAAATTTCATTAAAATCGGATGTGTAGTTTTTAAGATATGTTGGTTCGCAAAAAATGGAGCGACAGACCTACTGACCACAAATTTTGCTGATTTCTGTCTTGGAATTTTTGAAATCGGAGACATAAAATTGTTTCGTTCTTCAGAACGATCACATAGCTTCCGTTACCTTCGGAAAGCTCGAAAGCAATAATTTTTTACAAGAATAAACCTATAAAAGATTGATAACGATGAGTTTAAAAATAAAATCCTTTAGCAAAAGGCCTGAATGTTACTTCCGAAGGGGTATTAATCGCTAAGGCGATCAAGTACAATGCAATATGTATATCTAAATATATATTTATAGTCCGTGATATCAGATAGTAATTGCATTATTATGGTTTTTATCTTTGAGACAATGACAGTGACCTCAATATACGAATGTCAGTTAAACTAAGCAAGCTACAACTCTCAAGCTCTATCTCATCTCACCCCCTATTCACGTCCACATGTTTTTTTTATGACAAACCTTACATATAAAGTCATGCCTTATATTTTAAAGTAACATACATGTTCTAACTTTTGAAATAGCAAAAGACCACTCTGTTATTATCATTACTCAGATGAAAGATCGAAAGCTCAGTCGATTTTTTCTCTACTTTCAGTCCCGAAGTAATTTGACTTTGAAAGTAAACGTGTTTTATTTTCTTAGAACATCCAAATTCCTCCTTATAAGTTCGTTAGTTGTTGCATGAATAGTGTATTACACCACGGGGTTTTAACTTACAATTTTTTAATACATAAAAAAAGTTAATGCCCTTTATTATTGAAAGGAGTACCCATGTTTATTTTACCAATGCCCAGGACGAGTTCGTTGGACAACGTTAACCGCCCAAGCGATCTCGCGCAACGCTCGCGTAAACGTAAGCTTCAAATGTAAAATTTGAATTTTGGGACGGAAATAAATTCTAACATTAACACAACTTTATTAATTTTTTTTTTTTTTTTTTTTAGTGAAACAAACACCGACACCGCAATGAAGTGTTAAAGATCGCTAAATAATAATAATAATAAAAAAATAGTTACCTTCTTTAACTATCAACAAATCGTGATTAATTTTTTTATCAATATTCAATAAATATTTATTGTAAGACGCTCGCTTCAATGATAAGAAAAGTTTTTCTTTTAATATTTCCTTAACTCCGTTAAGTACAAATAGTTAGTTACATTTAATTTTGTCTCATTTCTAACTCCGCCATGTATAAGTACTTAGTATCGTATACTTAACAGTGTGATTTTATAATTTATATGTAATGAAAATTGTAAGGAACTTCGTTTTTAACGGGGTCCCGCGATATCACACTTTTTTTTTTTTTTTTTTTTTTTAGTTTTCTGTCTTGACCAAAAAAATGGCGACCATTTACGTAAAAAATTCAAATTGACACCTCCAACACCAATTACACTAGAACCTTCAAATTTGGAGTTTTGCATTCTTTGAAAACAAATACATACTCAACTATTTCCTATGAAAGATAACATTTATAAATGCTTCTCTAGTAATCGGAATCAATTAATAATTATGGAGTTTTAAAAATTAATTTTATCTATGAGGTAAGGGGGGGGGTGATTGAGAGGAGGCGATTAAGAAAACTTTGAACATCTAAATATTCTTAAATAATTTCAATGATTCTTGGCCGTAATTTATAAACCTAACATACTAAATAAAAAATATAATAGAAAGTACATAGTTGGTAGAAGAGCACGAGAATTCATCTATGTATATTTAATATAATGAAATTATGAGGGAGCAAATTTATACTGTTTTGAAGAAAAGTACGTTATTTACTATATTATTGATAAGCACCATAAATAATTATAATAATTATTATGAAGAAATGAATAATAGACGGATAAAAATTCAACCTACCACAAGGAATCGATCCATGATACCTTTGTCCGTTTACGCCGCAATATCTATGAATTAGGTGTCAACTGCTGATGTCAATAGTTCTAATGATACAATATTATACGAGGAATTTTCGTAATTAGTTTATTAACTTCATGGTGTTGATTCAAAATTTCAACTAACTTTGAGTAAGGTTAAGAATTAGTTTGAATACCTATAAATATAATATTACATTATATAATATATTTAGTTGCAAATGTTCAAACTGTAATCTATGTTTCTTCTTATTATTATTTAATTTTTTTTCTTCTTTTTTTTTGCATAGTTAGAAGTCAAATTATAAAAGTTAAAACAGACTTTATATGGTCTAAAGATTAAAATAAAAACAATGTTGAAAAAGGTAAAGACAGTGAGAGACAGCGTGTACGTGCGCAGTAAATTTCTTTAGATAAGGGCTCTATATGTCAGAGGCTTTAAATACAAACAATGCTAAATCCCTTTGTCCTCGTACAAGTTAATTTGAAGCAGGACTTAGTTTAGTGGGACTTGTGCCAGTCAGTTAGGGCTTACCGGCTTAGTTAAGGTCAGCTCAGTGCCAATTTTCAAACAACTTTGCTCCGTGAAAGAAAACCCATTTAAACAACACTGCTCCTGTTACAATTCTTTATGTCTACAACTTTTAATCCACATTAACTAAGTTGCTAATATGTATTTTCTTTTATATATGTACTAACTGAATACCCGTGCTTCGCTACGGGGTGTTTTATTTTCAACTTAAGGGTGCGCGGACGAGTTTGATTTTACAAAATTTCTGTTTTTGTCCGTAATATTAGAGATAAAAATACAATATTTCGTATCTGGGTTCATCAATATATTCTTCAATGCAGCCGCGAGCCCGATTTTTGATTTTCCCCTTTTTTCCCACTTAAGTGATTCTTAAATCCGATTCTATTTATTTTTTAAAAAATCTAGCTCGCGGCTGCAAAAGGTAATTATCTAAATACTCTAAATCCCAAATTTCGTGCAAAAATATTAATTTTTAGAGCCAGGAGGAGTAATTTGGTAAAAGGGAAAAAGTGGGATCGAGAGCTAGTGCAGTCTGTCGGATTTCTAGTGAACTAGGCTTTACTAACCCCCTCATTACCTTCCTATCGGAAGTAACTAAGAGATGGTTAGAGATGGTCAGTCTCTAAGGGAAACATTCAAGCATAAACACGCTATGTTTACACACACTAAGATTCGGCCAAAATTATAAATATTTGTTATTCCAAAGTTTCATTCTATTTTTTTTCTGATAATTTTTGTTTGTTTACAACTGTATTTTGACTTTATATAATTTGAAATTCGTAATTAAAATAAAGAAATATAGAAAAACATTGATTTTTTTTACATTTTAAAAATATTTTTTTTACTATTTTAAAATAATGTTTTTTGAGATTTCAACTGAATTATCCATTTTAGCTAAACTTACTGAGAGGTTTTTGCCATGAGGTTCGATCATTGTATTACCCACATTGACACATTTGGTTTATTAACTTTCAAAATGTTAATTTCGGTTGAAAGGTTTGTAATTTAGGAACTCACCCGATATTTAAAATTTAATTTGTAAAGAGAGGGGATGAATATAAGATTTGGTGGTAGGGATTTTTTTTCTTATTTACATGCCAGGGTTTTCTTTACCTTACTTTACTTTTCCTACCTAAAAAAGCAAAAAACATTTGATTCCATTTTTTGCTGACTCAAAAACTAAAGCTTACTTTTAAGCTAGTGTCACTGTCAGTCAATAATTGACAGTGTAGATTTTATTTTATTTTTTTTGTTTAGTTTAGTTTTCATTTCAAAGTTAATCAAACTATATTTAAATTTTTACTGACAATTATTTAGAAAGAAGGGAAAAGGATAGAAGGAAAAATTGCAGAAAGAAACATTATTAGAAAGAAAGAAACAGATAAAGAAAAAACACCTTTGATACTATTTTTGACTTGTGACAATTCCAAATTCCAAATTAACTGTATTATACTATTTTCCCTACTAAATATATTTCCTGTAAAAAAAATATAACGTTCTTGCCGTTACAGCTAGAGCGTCAAAACTTGAGAGAAAAATCAGTCTTTTAGGCCTTTTTCACACAAGGCAACTCGTCCGCCCAAGCAACTAGGAGGCCAGACACATGTGGCACTCGCGTTCTCCCCACTAGTTGATTCAACTAAAAAGAATACACGGCATTAGGCCCTTCACACCAGTCAACTTAATTGAGTCGGCTGGGACATTTTTTCACTATGCAATGGCAAAGTTATTTTATTTTCTCTACTAATTCCAATGTAGACTTATTGATTGAATATGTTCGTATTCGTCCCATGATATGGGACATGAGGTGCTGTGAATACAGTAAATCCTGTGCTGGATCAGGGCGTGAATCTCTTCGAAGGATGATCTTTACATGCGGAAATAATTGAAGAGTTTATCCTCGTGGCTTAGAAGTTTCGGATATAATTGTAAGAAAGCGCCTATTTCCCCTATTCTCTAACAAGGGAGGAACACACAATCTTCGACTAGATAAATTTCCTCCTTTATTGCTTTTCAGAAGAGCAAGCTCAAGAAGTACTCCTGCTTCCTCGGGTTCTAACATCGTACTGACCTCCCATTGGCAAGAAAAGTTGAATCACCTAAGCTGCCTCGTGTGAAAGAGGACTAAGTTGAGTTTTTGAGTCAGCAAAAAATTGAATGAAAAGTTTTTTGTTTTTTGAGGGTAGGAAAAGTAAAGTAAGGTAAAACCCTGGCATGTAAATAAAAAAATCCTACCATCAAATCTTGATATGCACCGCCCCCCTTTACAAATTAAATTTTAAATATCTGGTGAGTATCTAAATTACAAACCTTCCGAAATAAATATTTTGTATTTATAAACAACATTTGTCAAAAGGTACCGGTTAAAATGTTTGCAATTAAGGAACTCACCTGAAGATTAAGAGCGCAAGTGGAGTTGATATCAATATAGAATAATAAAAATGGAAAGCCTCTCCACTAATTAAATGTTTATTTAACAGAACTAGCTTTCGGCCTCTCGGCCATCATCAGTGCCGGTAAAAGGTAAGGAAAAAACCCGACGTTGAGTCACAAGAGAGACAAAAAACGGACTCACAAACAGAGTCCGTTAACAACAAGTCCGTTAGCAACAGAGTCCGTTAACAACAGAGTCCGTAACAATTCAGAGTCCGTTTTTTGTCTCTCTTGTGACTCAACGTCGGGTTTTTTCCTTACCTTTTACCGGCACTGATGATGGCCGAGCTGAGAGGCCGAAAGCTAGTTCTGTTAAATAAACATTTAATTAGTGGAGAGGCTTTCCATTTTTATTATTCTATAAGGAACTCACCCTTGTAGACTACTTTACAGGGACCTGAATTGATTGACTGATCTATCTGTTAGAAATATACTAAAAAGTTTTAAAGACCTCATTTACCTAATATCTAAAAATTTTAGGTATCTTTTTAGTGAAACAATCAGAAGAAACTAAAGCTACGAGTATTTGAGGCGTTGCGTTGTTTTTATAAGTTGTGATTAGTTTACAGTTACTTTGTCCCATGGCCAAATAACAAAAATTAAATATTTTGTTGTATACTTGGAATCAGTTTCAAAGCTCAAGAATAAGTAAAAATGCCATTATAATTTAAAGTGAAACCTATAATTTAAACGGTTTGCTAAGTTATTGCCTTTTTAACGTCCATATATTTTATGTAAAACATTTACCTTTTTAGCGAATTCAAAACAATTCACTACTCTTAAAAATATAAAAAAAAGATTGTGGCACTCGAGTCCAATAATCCGATTATTTTATTCCGATCAAAAATCGTTCTATGAAATTTAGTATGTATAGGAAAAACACCTTTCTTTATATTCTTTCATATCGTCTTCAAATAATAAACATCATATAATAATCATTCTATTAATATTTCTAATAATAATAATTATTGTTATTATCTCTTTATTATAACAATATAATTTTATCAACCAAAATTGATATCAATAGTATTTTAATCTACCTGAAGATGAAAAACCAATACATGTTAAAAAAAAAAGATAGGAGCTAATCCTACTAGGTATCTGAAAATTGTGTTAGCCAATACGAACACCCAAAATCACGTATGGGTGAATACGGAAACTCTCTTGGACAAACTGCCTAAAACTGACCAAAAAATAAATTAATATATATTTTATTCCCATCCATTACTCATCTAAGGGTACATGGGAAAAACAACAAGTCATATTTCGATCAATAAAGATTTAGTATAACTACGTCTGGCATCTCAATACGTAGTCATGTGAAAAACTGAATGCCGAGGAATAGGGATAAAAGCCCATGAAAACTAAAAGGTGAATTCAGAAGTTTCTGAAGAAAAACAAGTCAACATTATTTTATCCTTGTGTGTCCATTTTTCTCAACAAATGTTTGCGTAAACTTGAAAATTATATTTCTACGAGCTGAATGGTTTATAGATTATAATTTAACTAATCAAATCTTAGTACCGTAAATAACTTATCTGTAAGACTGAATATTTTTCTCGTTTTTATCAAAATAAATCGCATAAAAAAGAATAAATACACATTTTCTATCGGATCAATTTGTGAATCTAAACCATTCTTGAATAAACTTCGTACACACAAAATTTCAAAAAATCAGTCTAGCCGTATAAGAGGAGTTCAGAGACGCATATACACGGACAAAGAAATCTATCTATATAAATAAAGAAGAACGTCTGTGGGTACCCACCCACAGACATACCCATGTATATGTGGGTATGTCCTTTATACAAATCTACAGTTTTATCTCAATTTGATGAATATTTACACACTTTTCCTTAAAAGCAAGGGGGGAAGTCACTGTCTACTTGAATTTTAGAAATTTAAATTTTGGTACAAAGGGGTACGGGGTGCAAGTAATGAATACAGGGTCAAAGTTATGAATATCCTTCATGATGCATATCGTTGAAAAGCTCTAAGAGCACAGTAATAATAGTTATGTACAGTTTATTCAAATTTAAATTTAGGAGGGGGGGGGGTAAATTTTGGATATTTGCAAAATATTTTATCAAAGAGGAGGGGGTATAAGTGGGAGGGATAGAATCTAGATATTCTGACATAGTAGAATAATTTAAATGTTTCTTGATGATAGTTTATAAATTTGACAATTAAAATAATATTCAGTAGCGAAGCACGGATATTCAGCTAGTATATATGTACATAAAGATGTCAAAACATAAGTAGGTAACACGCTAGAGTCGTAATACCTGTTATATTTGCAATACAGCGTTGTTAATTTCGGACATTATTGTTATTACCAATTTTTATTATGTGGAGTTATAGAAGCTATAATGGCAAAAGAAATGGTAGAAAAATAAAATTAAGTCCATTTAAATACGAATCTAACAATATAAGCCGTTTTTCTGGGAAAAATCTCGTTTCTGAGAAAATAGCTTAAAACGCGGACGGAGAGAGCCCGGGTTCAATTCCCCGCAGAGGAGAATTTATTTTTATGATACATTTTGATGAAATATTCAATAATAATTAAATGTAGTCATGAAAACTTATAAATAGATCGTATATGTGAAAGTTTGTCAGAGTAGTCTCGGACCAATTTTTCATATTCGAGGGCTAACTAAATAACTAAGAACTAGCTAAGAACCATAATATTTGAAGATTACTATATAGCTTTTAGTATCGACCATGATTTTGCAACAACATAGACATGATATTATAATATTCCAGACTAGACAAATTAAATTATTTCTAACATTTTTAATCTTCAAAAGTTCAAATAATCGTAGTAAAATTATAATTTTCTAAAAATAAAGAACTCAATATTATTTTTCTTACAAAAAACAAATAAAAGTACGACATTAATAACGCAAATAAAATCCATATAATTATGTCAGATAAAAATGTAAATATTGTGACGTTTTAGAAAACAGAAATAAGTTTTTAAAAAATACTCAGACCTACATGGTAATCTAACCTTCCGTGGAATGTGATTGTCAGAGACATCTAGCGGCAAAAGTATGCAACAAGCTTTAGGGTATACGCAGCCTTAATGGATTAATAAACTACCATCAAGAAACATTTAAATTATTTTACAAAGCGAGAATATCAAGATTCTATCCCTCCCCCTTATTTCTATACCCCCTCCCCTTTGATAAGATCATTTGCTAATATCCCAAATTAGTAATTCATTCCGACTAAATTTTTAAAAAGGAAAAGCAGTGGTATTTTCCTTATGAAAAAAAAAATAATAATAAAAAAAAAAAAAAATACATAATAATAATAAAAAAATAAATAAATGAATAAATTCAAAATTTTAGCCAAATCGGATAAATTGTACAGCACTTTTAAAGAGCTTATCAACGGTATGAATCGTGAAGGGTTTTCATTACTTTGACATTTGTACCCCGTACCTCTGTGTACCAAAATCAAAATTTCGAAAATGCATGAAGTCAGTGCCCTTCCCCTTTTCCCCTTGCTTTGGAGGTCAAGTGTGCAAATTTTCATTGAAATCGGAATAAAACGGTAGATTTGAATAAAGAACACACACACACCCACGCACCCGTTCGCGCGCGCGCGCACACACACTTACGTTGACATTTCCTTTTTACCCCTCTCCTAAATGAGAATAATGACAAAAACGTACATTATAATTACTTTTCTCTTAAAGAGCCTTTCAACGATATGCATCATAAAGGGTACCTATCAATTACTTTGACATCTGTACCCCGTACTCCTGTGTACCAACATTTTAACTTTATAATCTCATGTAAGCAGTACACTCATAAACACTTCATTTATATAAGACAAAAGACACATAGACACTCTTCATTTATATATAAGATGTAGTTGTACATATTTTTCCATTTTACCCCCTCCTAAATGAAAATATGACAAAACTGTACATAACAACAATTACTGTACTTTTAAAGAGCTTTTCAACAATATGCATCATTAAAAGTATTCATTACTTTGACATTTGTACCCCGTACCCCTGGGTGCAAAAATAAAAATTTCGCAAAATCCTTTCTTAGTGGATGCCTATGATATGAACCGAGTATATCCTCAAAATTTCAAGTCTCTCGGTTAAGCAGATTTTGCTGTGCGTTGATTCTATGTCAGTCAGTCAGTCAGTCAATCAGGACATTGCCACTTATATTATAGACTAGCTGAATACCCGTGCTTCGCTACGGGGTGTTTTATTTTCAATTTAATGGATTTATACCCCCCCCCCCCCCCCCCCCCTCCCCGTGTCATTTTACATCCCTTGGTTGAAATTGGAATTATCTTTTATTAATATACATGCTTAAATCCAAAATAAGAGCTCTTTCTCAAGTATTAACCTCCTAACTTTTGAAGATCGGTCTGGGCTCAATTCCCCTTCTTTTCTTACTCTGTCCTTATGTTCCCCTTAGGGATAAAAATAATTATAATAAAAAAAAAAAAGTAATAAATACCAAATTTTAGCCCAATCGGATAAATGTACAGACACAACAATTATTAGTTTTTTATACATAGATATAGATATATTTTTCCATTTTACCCCCCTAAATGTACATAACAATAATTGTACAGCACTCTTAAAGAGCTTTTCAACGGTATGCATAGTGAAGGGTTTTCATTACTTTGACATTTGTACCCCGTACCCCTGTGTACCAAAATCAAAATTTCGAAAATGCATGAAGTCAGTGACCTTCCCCTTTTCTCCTTGCTTTGAAGGTCAAGTGTGCAAATTTTCATTGGAATCGGAATAAAACGGTAGATTTGAATAAAGAACACACACACACACACGCACCCGTTCGCGCGCGCGCGCACACACACTTACGTTGACATTTCCTTTTTACCCCTCTCCTAAATGAGAATAATGACAAAAACGTACATTATAATTACTTTTCTCTTAAAGAGCCTTTCAACGATATGCATCATAAAGGGTACCTATCAATTACTTTGACATCTGTACCCCGTACTCCTGTGTACCAACATTTTAACTTTATAATCTCATGTAAGCAGTACACTCATAAACACTTCATTTATATAAGACAAAAGACACATAGACACTCTTCATTTATATATAAGATGTAGTTGTACATATTTTTCCATTTTACCCCCTCCTAAATGAAAATATGACAAAACTGTACATAACAACAATTACTGTACTTTTAAAGAGCTTTTCAACAATATGCATCATTAAAAGTATTCATTACTTTGACATTTGTACCCCGTACCCCTGGGTACAAAAATAAAAATTTCGCAAAATCCTTTCTTAGTGGATGCCTATGATATGAACCGAGTATATTCTCAAAATTTCGAGTCTCTCGGTTAACCGATTTTGCTGTGCGTTGATTCTATGTCAGTCAGTCAGTCAATCAGGACATTGCCACTTATATTATAGATGTAGTTATACATATTTTTCCATTTTACCCCCTCCTAAATGAAAATATGACAAAACTGTACATAACAACAATTACTGTACTTTTAGAGAGCTTTTCAACGATATGCATCATTAAAAGTATTTATTACTTTGACATTTGTACCCCGTACCCCTGGGTACAAAAATAAAAATTTCGCAAAATCCTTTCTTAGTGGATGCCTATGATATGAACCGAGTATATCCTCAAAATTTGAAGTCTCTCGGTTAAGCAGATTTTGCTGTCCGTTGATTCTATGTCAGTCAGTCAGTCAATCAGGACATTGCCACTTATATTATAGATGTAGAAGAGAGTATGTGGGGTTATTTGTTAATTAAGTATAATTCTGAGCTTAATGAAATTTTCCATACAATAAGAGAAACACTGTCTACATGAGATTTCGAAAAAACAACGCCCCCCCCCCCCCCGCCGGGCAACGCCAGATACTTCACCTTGTATGAATAAATTATAGAACCCATGTTTGTATGTGTGGTTCTTTAAAGGCTCTTCCAAAAGGCAGGTATAATTATATTCCTTATATGTCCCCCATTTTCAAGATGACCGCCATTTGTGCTCCTTTCTTTAGGTTAAATTCCTATTCATCACTAAATCCAAACAACTGTACCTGGAATCTCTAAACTTATCAGAGAACTTGCTTTCATTGTGCAATTCCGTGTGTGAAATCTTTTTAGGGTCCGTAGGCAAAACCAAGGAAAATTTTTTTTCGACACCGTGAGGGGTATCATATGAAAGGGTACGTCGAGCTGATTACAAAAATATATAGTTATTTGGATATAACTTTGATAGGGTGAGCGTAGGCAAGTTTGAAATGGGTGTGAAACGTGCCCCCCCCCCTCTCTATCTCGCTTATGTGAAGTGCAAAAAATCTGAAAAAATTCCTGAACATTCTTCGACCAAAAGTAAAGATACCACTTTTTGGAAATTTCGAAAAAAATATTATTTCATTTTTTATTGACAAAATACGTTTTTTTATAATTATGGTCTTTTCGATGTATTTATATGGTTGTAGTCCAGTTCAGTGGTAAAAAAAATACTTTATCAGAAGTTTGTTTATGTGTTTTGAAATTATCAGACCCTTAGAATTGTTCAAAGAAAGCTTTTTAGCATTTTAAAAAACACTGTTAATACACTTTACAGGTAAACACTATATAGTGTGGCCTACGGACCCTCGCTGTGTGCTGACTAGCACACATTTGACCTGTTTATTATATTCTTATGGTGGTGTCGCTAAAAGTTTTACTATTTAAAGAATACTAAATATGTGAGATGGACCCTTTAGATGTAAATAATACAAACAAATTAAATCATTTGAATTGAGACTTCTCGACCCTTTCTTGTAAGGTCATCCCCAGTCATACGTTATTATTTCTGTAATAGCAAACACAATTAATTAACAATAATGTCTTAATCAAGCAGCAAGAAATATTTTGAGTGGAAAACTTTACAATTAATTACTAATTAATAATTAAAATGTCTAAACTTACATTAATGAATTGTGTTTGTTATTACAGAAATTATAATGTATGACTGAGGATGATCTTACAAGAAAGGGTCGAAACGTCTCAATTCAAATTATTTAATTTGGTTTTTTTTATTATTCACACCTAAAGGGTCCATCTTACCTATTAAGAATTCAATCAAATAAGGTGTTTGGTCCAAGGCACTCTATATTTAAAGAATAATGTTTTACTTATTGAGTAGATAAGGATATTCAATCTTTCCCATCCTAAAATTCTATGAAAGATAAAGTTCTCCGCAACTAACCTAGCCTGAGCATTAATAAATGGAACACAATATACCATATTTTAACGAAAAATGAGTGAACTTACACTTAACATATCGTTATGTGTGTGTGGGTTACTGACAGACATATCTATAGATGTACAGACAGACACGCTGCAAATAAGCAAACTTTTATAGTATAAGATGTTTTCACCGAGATATTATATAACTTACCTACTTGTAGTAAATAAAACTTGAAGAGCAATATTAATTATTTTTATAATTTTTTCTGTTTGTGTTTTTTCATACATAATTTTTTCTTATCAATTCTTAAAATTACTTTCATGCACATTTAAAACATTTCTTGACAAAAATCGCAAATAAAAATTTAAATATTTTTCATATTTACCATAATTCTTCTTGTATCTGTACTTGGGCGGAGAGAAGAACACATCCAGGATGTAGTTAAATGTTGAAGAATTTGGACTTCCGAATCCATCCTTCGAATCGGGTATTTTAACGTCTGGAAGTTGATCGACTCTGGAGACACTCGATCGTGCCGATCTTCCCTTGACACAGCTGTACAAGCTAGGCGATGATATAAAGGATATATCGCCCGAACTAGCTGACTTTTTTCGTGTTCGAAGAGTTCCAAGTTCAAAAGCGGCGTTACCGAATTTAGGCACGGCCAAGTACTTAAGAGGATCTTTTGTGACTTCTGAACACTCTTTATGACCATTTTGAGGCCTTGAATCTTTCGAGTTTTCGGGCATTGCCCGACAAAACTATGCACGTTTAACTTATAATACGTTCAAATTAAAACGAAGCGAAAAAAGAAAAACCAAATAGACTTTTAGCTTATGAATTATTAGCACAATAATTAGAGCGTTGAAATTTCACAAATTTAGTTTGTCTAAAATATCGTAAAAAATATTTTATAACAAATATAAATTGACTTATTTAATGCAGCGTTATCTTATTAACAATGCACGGGGGATAACAATAACACTATACTATAACTAAAACTGCGTAAATAACAACTAAAATTATGATTTTAGTTCAAATTCTGTCTTTTAATTACTGTTATTAATTAAACTTTTATTTTCTTTAGGACTACTATTATTTTATAATTTAATATTTTTTTTTTTAAAATTAAAAGCACTATTTTAAGCAAATATTCAAGCACAAATAACCTTTTCAGGCACTGGATTTTAAAGCACTCTTATGATTTAAAGACATTTACAATTGAAACAATTAAATTATTAAAAAATCACCAAATTTGAATCACATTGTTGTCATTTAAAGGTTTTCGGGGTGATCACCACTTAAATGGTGAGGTGTCACCCTCCTGATTCTTCACGCATTGTTTTTAATTGACGGTTGATCACTAATCAAAATGTCACATATTCTTCCATTTTTTAAGCCTTTGGCCAATTTGATTTATTAATTTTTAAAATGTGTTCTTTTGTTTTAATATTACAATGATTACATTTTTAAATTCTATTTAATATTTTTCGTTTAATGTTAAACACTGCACCTTGTTGATATTTCTAAAATTATAAATAATTAATAAAATTATCTATATTTTTAATATTTAAAAAGGAATAAAACAGTTTTTTTACGTATACACAATTTTTATAAAATGTTTATTTTACAGTATTAATACGAGTAATTTTATAACAATAAAATATTTTTAAAAAAAACTAACTAACCAAAATAACAAATTCAAATAAGAAGATAATACATAAAATTAAATAAAAATATAATTAAATAATTAAGAATATAGAGCTATATTTTGGGTAAAATATTTTCTTTTGTATGCATGTAATAATATTGTATAAATAAAAATATGTAGCTATATATGTATTGTAAAATTGCAGAAAAGAACTATTAATTTCAATTTTAATAAGTGAAATATAATTACTTTTTTGCACAACTCGCAATACTGTTTAAAGAAAACAAAAAAAAAAATATATTTTCTAAATACTTAGGGTTATTTTTGTCTCTATTTCATTGCTAAATTCTAACGCTTATGTTATCACAATATACTGATAACAAGGCCTTGAGAGGCGACATAGCAACAAGCCCGAGAAAATTTCAAAACTATCACTTTGCATAATTGTTGAACTTTATATGTTTATACTTTACATTAATAATAAAATAAATAATAAATTGGTAATTTTTTACAATAGCGATGAAAAGCCCTGAATTAACACCTTCTCCTGTAAACCTTATATTTTTAACCTCCAGTGAAATAGATCGTCCACCAGTGAAATAGATCGTCCACTAAGCTGTCCTTCAGACATTTATTAATCTTCCAATATTCCAAAATAAATAAGGTGTTATATTGGATATTTGATATTCTCCTAAATTGCAACCCTTAAGTATGAAACTTACTTTGTTAGAAATAAAAAAAAATCAGTCCGACACAACTCTATTTATATGTAATGGATTCACAGGGTTGGCGTGTCACTGTGTACATATAAAAAAATCGGTCCAAGGCGACTCAGACAAACTTTCTCATATACGAGTTCATAATTACTTAGCCCAGTGTTTTCCATTTATTAGTTTTCGTAGGTACATTTAATAATAATAATTATTGAACATTATTTAAAAATGTATCATAAAAATAACTTCTTCTCGGCAGGGAATTGAACCCGGCCTCTCTCCGTCCACGTTTAAAGTTTTTTTCTCTGGAACTAGATCCTGGAAAAACGGCTTATATCGTTAGATTCGTATTTAAATGGACTACATTTTATCATTTTTTAATCAAAATCGTCGAAACCGTTTTCGGTAAATAATTTTGTTTTTCAAAGTTTTTTGGGGAGCGCCCCCAAATTTTGAGCTATAATTCATTTCTCGATTTTGCCTCGAGGTATGATTTTTCTGCACATGTATGCCAAATTTCGTCAAAATCGGCCCAGTAGTTTAGACTACTCGCGTCTGCACAGACGACAGACAGTCATATTTTAAAACCAATTTTTTTGGACTCAGGGGACCCTAAAACGTGTAAATCCATCAAAATCTCAAAATCGAATTTTCGTGACATCACAATACTTTCCTCTTTATATGAGAAAGTAAAAATATTTAATTTCTCTTATTTTCAATTGCAATATTTTTAATATATTGGATTCAAACCGTAGAAATAGACATTTGAATTCTAGAGGTTTTACTTAAGGAAGTTAATAATTCAAAGGGTAAAAATTGTACGAACAATGGACAGGTTCGAACCCATCGTCTGATGCTATTAAGTACATAATATTATTAGCCTACGAAATGAGCAGTTTATCTTATATCTAGAGTTCCTACTTATAAAACCTAGTTAGTAGCGCGAAAGGGTTTTATTGATAGATTATCTAAGCCTAAGCACTTGCAATTTTATTGCCTAATACCAATACCTTTGCCGCATTCTCAACCCAATAAACATCCTATTTTAAATACAATTTAAACAGATCGATATTAATTTACTAAATTTATCGTTAGATGAACACCGCTTGTATTTTCTAATCTGTTTTTTATTTTTTTTTTTTTTTTTGTTCTAGTTGCGAGCGGGGAGAGCCGGCGTGACCGTGGTGTGGATTAAATTACTTACCACGTCTGCTCGGCCATCACTGAATCATGGGCGGTACGGGGTTGTGGGTTCGATCCCTCACCGTGATGCTCTAATTTTTATGGCTCACTCATGATCATACTCGCTTTGGCGGTACAATGTACAGAGGGAAGATGTATGAAGTGGCTGGAACTCTCTACTACGGGGATAGTAAAATGGGCCTAAAAGATGGCCTAATTGCTAGGTTCGAACAAGTGGTTCGTCCTACCCGTCTAGTACTAGTGATAGGACCTAACTACTACTACTACTAGTTGCTTGCGGATAGTAATAGTTGCGTGAATGTGAATAGTTTTTTCAAAATTGATTGTGTAAAATCCCTCAAGTCATATTTTTTACTCTGTGCGTAATGTAATAATTTAATCAATAATTTACGTGATAATAAGTGCTATATACATTTGTGTCATGTGCTATGCTTCATTAATAATAATGGATCATCGTTGCTAATAGACCAAGACTTCAGGTTCTACTACCCATCAAAACAGGTATGTGTATATTTTTATTCTATTATTATATATTTTATATAGAGTACAACTTCGACTACCTGAGTTTATTAGAACCAATATCGCTCCGGATAATAAAATATCCAAGTAATCGGATTCACTATTACTATTATAACTCAGGGATTTTAATAGAAGGCGTCAAGTAATTATTAAACAAACTCTATAAATTTATTTAATACAAACAGTAATTTACAGATTAAAAATATTTAATGTAAATACAACAATTGTATGGTATATTTTCAAGATGTTTTTTAATTTGATATGCTGAATCCCTTAACGTAAAGGATCAGGTTTTACAGATATTCTTATAATTGGAGTTTCACTGTAATTTTTTATTTAATTATAATCCTTATCGTTAACTAAAAATATTACTTAAATTACATTTTTCTAACTTGTTTTGAGGTCGGGGGTTATTTTAAATTAATGACTGGTTTTGTGAATCAGCAAATCAATTTTAAAATTTCTAATGTTAATAGTATATCTCCGTTAATACGTTTTTTTTTAGAATCTTGTAATTAAAGCCTATCGATTTTTTTTTTTTTTTAGAAGGAAAACTTCATCATTTTTTAAATAATGCATAATATAATAAATGAGAAATTTTGTACGAGTAGTATAAGTCACATTTTGATTGTTTTTTCTTTTAAAAAAATAATAACACATTGTTAAAATCGATGTTACAATTTCAACTAAAAATTGTTTTTTTCTTTGAAACTTTACTCATCAGTCTTGATATTAAACATAAAACATTAAAAATCGAACATTGATATCGGTTCTTTCTAGAACAGATTAAAACTGGTAAAAAAACAAAATATAGACTATTTGTCATTGGTCCTTTTAGGTTTGGAATTAGCATCATTTTAATTTTTCCTCTGGAAACATTTAAGGTTTCTGCACACATTTATTTAACTTTACTTGTTAAGATCTCCTTAACAAGTGAGAAGTAAGAAGTGAGCACGTTAAGATTCTTAACCCACTTTCGGACTACATAGACTGCTGAAACTTTTTTTTGTTTAGGTATGTCCGTTGATAATACAAGGCAAGTTAAGAGTGTTCTATACTAGGCATCGCGTGGCTCTATCATTGAAGCGAGCGTATAGTAATAAATATGTATTAAATATTGAAGAAATAGATAATCATGAGTCATGATGAGTTGATAGATAATGGGTCTGGTAGTAATACAGCGGCTAGTAGTAAGAGAACCACCCCGCATTCTTACTATTCCACTAACCACACATCTCCTTTTCAATTACTATAAAATGTATCTCTTTGGTACAGACAAACTACTGCATGTATCAAATTGAATTTTTGCATGCCTGTTTCAATTGTGCATTAGGTGGTGTCTATGAAGTTACGTTAGAACGTAAGATATCGGTAAAAAGGTTGTTTTCTCTATTATCAACGTTTAGGTCCGCTTTAATAGTTTTAACGATCTTTATTAAGTCATAGCGGTGTCGCTGTTGGTTTTAGTAAAAAATGTTATTTGTAAAAAATGTTCGTCTCATCGAATAGATGATGATAGAATCTTTTCCCGTCCTGAAATTCCAATTTAATTTTTGTACCTCTCGTTTACGCGAGCGTTGCGCGCGAACTCTTGGACGGATCACGCTGTCCAACGAACTTAGCCTGAGTATTAGTAAGAGGAACATGTATACCCAATTTCAACTAAATCGGTCAACTTTTACTCAAGTTATCGTTACACGCGTAAACGTTACTGACAGACAGACAGACAGACAGACAAGATGCATATTTCGTTGAATGTAAGAAGCTCGCTTACGCTTGCTTCAATTAATTTATTTATGTTCCAGATTATCGGAAAATTCCGTTCATCCGAAACAGCTCAAATCTTTTCAATGGGGCATTAGAATCAAATTAACCACTAATTTAATATAGTGAAATGGATTGTGGAGATCAGTCAAAAGTATCAAGACAAAGTTTTAGATGACCGACGCGACGTTTCAAAATAGTACATTACGCGTCTAGTGCGGAAAGTAGCATTTTTCATGCGAGTGTGGAGTTTGCACCCGAGCGACAGAAAGGGTAGTAAAACCACACGAGCAAAGCAAAATGCAGTTTTCGTACGAGTTGCGTACTGTACTTTATCTACGATTGTTGGAATGATAAATATAGAAAAAAAACAGTTATCTTAATTAATCAAACAGAAAATTAGTTTTGTTAAATGTAAATAAACACGCTAATCGTGCGATAAAGTAAAGAATTATAAAACGCGCATGAGCAATGAATCTACGAAAAGAATCACTTTCTATGCATCTAAACAGAGATAAAATGTTTATATTTAGTATCAATCGTATATAAAATATATTTCCCTCTCTAAGGTATTCGTTAAGGTTCAAGAATGTGGTTATTCCATTCTTAATTCTCGCTATCCTGAAATTTTATTTCATTATTCTCACTCGTTATCCACCTAATTCTTTATATCCTATCCACTAATGTACTAAATTTGGATTCCTAGAAAGTTGTGACACATATCAAAACATAATACACCGAACTGAAGCATATCGATACTAAGAATAATTTAGATCCTCCTTGCCAATGTTTAATCTAGTTTTAATGTATATAATATTGATTTATAAACACGAATTATTGTGAAATCGAATTAATGGACATTAAAATATCAGTACAGGTACAGTCAGTATGACCAAATTAATGTTGTTTGTATTAGATTAGTCTCTTCGCACAAGGTTTCGTCCTAAATAAATATAAATATAAACTTGGCGTGACTCGGTGTAATATAAAATAAGGAGGGAAAACTCCACGCGGAAGCTCAAACACAAAAAAAATAAGACTAATTTCATGTTATTTTGTATACAATCTTTTGTATGTGGCCTTCTGGTACCTTTTCCAGTTAGTTGGTCAAGTTGAGATTGTTAAAGATAACTAGTTACTTTTTATAGAACTAGTATTTATTATGAGGAAAACTTAAGTTAGATCCTTCATTTTAAACGAATGGATGAACAGTCGAAACCGGTCTTAAATATAATATATAATTTAATAAATATTTGAAGCATTGACACCTTTTTGAGAGGCATATTTCTCAGATATGAATTTGAAGTAATTCGAATTTCCTAATTCCATACTTAATTTAAATATATATTTTTAATTTAAAGTAGTGGATCCATTTGGGTAGAAAGAAAAAGATCAAATCTTTACATTTGCGGCAACGTTTCGGCCTAGCCGGCCATTTTCAAGCCTAAAACAAAATATATTTGTTGATAACTACAATATTGAACACGAATAAACCATATAGTACGGACTAGAATGAATAATAAATACCTTCCAGTTTAACTGGAGTCAGTGAAGTCACAGGTACATAATGAGAGTAAAATTTTAAAAACTAAGTAGGAACTATACAAGGCAGTTCCGCCGTCTAAATATCAATATTTCCACTGACTCGTCGCAAAACCGGATAACAATAAAAAACAAAAAACGATTGAAACATGATAATAAATTAAATAACAATAGGTAACAATTAAGCTAAAATTAAAAACGATATCACAGATTATGAATTAAAAAACCAAAACAAGCAGTGATAACATGCCTGTCTCTTATCATCCTGTTATCATTACGTTACTACAGTTAAGTTGTTATAAAAATTACGTATAAAATAAAATTACATAAAATATAAATAAGCGTTAGTATAAGACTAGGATTTCATCATAAATTTGAAAAGAGGAACGTTTAACTGAAACAAATTTAAAGATAACTGCAACCGGCCACGTAATCAAGAAGGCATAGCTTGTTGTCCACGGCGGGGATTTTGCTTTGAGTGATCGTAGTATATTCCACTGTAGAATTTGTTTAGAGACCGAGAATCTGTTTTGATATTGACAGTCTTGTCAGATTTTATTGCGATGTTCAGAGCTTCCTTCATTTTTCTTCTGTTCGTTTTGGTCTCTCTCCCTATGATCTTCGTCTCTTCAAATACAAATGTATGATTGGTGGCCAAACTGTGACTAGATAAAGCTGTGTTCGTATTACCTTTATTCTGGTCGTATTTGTGTTGCTCAATCCTATTTATAATAAGCTGATTACTTTCCCCGATATATGACTTACTGCACTGTCCACACGGTATTTCATATATGGTGCCAATGGAGTGTTCAAAGGGTATTTTATCTTTCAGGTTGTGATACATTCTTCCCGTTTTATTAAGGGGTTTAAAACCAAATTTGATTTCGGGGCAATCAAATTTTCCCATTAAATTCTGAACCTTATCCGACAATCCCTTTATATAAGGCATGCTCACATGTTTGGATGGTCTCATTGCATGGATTTCTACCGCGGAGTGATTGACATAGTTGGGGTTTGTATGTTTATGCCAGAGCTTTTTAATGACATTCAAGGGGTAAAAGTTGTCTTTTAATTTACTAAAGATCTTATACTTAACTGTATTAAGGTGATCACGATCTGTAAGTGAAACAGCCTTCTTAATAAGATTGTTCGCTGAATTTTTTATCTGGTGTGTAGGATGAAAGGATCTGAAATTTAAAAATCTATTGCTCTTAATGTTTTTCTCGTACCATTTGGTTGAAATTGAGCCATTTTTATTTCTAATAATCGTAATGTCCAAGAAATTGAGTGTGTTATTATTCTCTTCTTCAATGGTAAACATTAGTCTCGGATGAAAATTATTCAAATAGTTTAACAGGGGTTCTATTTCAGTCTTTTGGATAATAAGAAATAAATCATCAATATATTTTACTAAAAATTTATGTTTGAATTTATTGTTTATAGTGTTGAAAATGTGATTTAAGACGATCCCGCTGACGTTAACGGACATGGCCCCCCCCATCGGTATTCCTTGTTTTTGAGCGTAAAATTGGTTGTCATATTTGAATGTACCATTGTTTAGAATAAGTTTCAGACATTCTATATATAGATTTTTATCTTTGATCGGAGTGTAAGGTAGAATTTGGTCCCAGTTGTTCCTGACAATTTGATAAAAGATTTCAAGAGGAACATTAGTAAACAGGGACATTACATCGATCGAAATCATCTTTTCGTCAGCATTAATAGTGATATCTTTAAGTTTCTGCTTTACTATGAAAGAGTTGGTAACGTCAAAATTATTGTTTCTGTTAAAGTGGTCCAATGAGGGGTTCATAAATTTGGCAAATTTTTCCAGAGGTGCATTAATTTGGCTGATGATCGGTCTAAGCGGGAGATTGGTTTTATGAGTTTTCGGTAATCCATAAATTCTGGGGCAATACGTGTTATTATTATTGAGGGCGGCACGCTTATGTTTGTCTATATATTTATTATTAAAAAGTTTGTTTATAATTGTTTTGTAATCTTTTTTGATTCTGTCCGTAGGGTCAGTTCTCAGTACTCTATATGTATGTTTGTCATTAAGTAAATCAGTCATTTTATTGTTGTAAGTCTTTTTATCTATGATAACGGTGGTATTCGCTTTATCAGATTTAGTTATTAACAAATGAGGGTGCTCTTGAAGAAAACGTTTAGTTAGTGCCATATCTTGAATAATTTGTTTTTCCAAACTTCCATTCGGGAATTTTTTGTTAACATTCTTACGTTGGAAATCAATGATTTTATTGATAATGTGGCTTCTCAATGCACTAATATGATTATCAGAAGTGTTAAGATTCAGTAATAGTAGCTCAATGTCTACAATGAATTCATTAATAAATTTATTATTATTATTAGAAGGGGCACTGAAGTTGGGGCCTAGGCTCAATACATTTAAAACACCTGTAGGGATATCTACACCACTGTAATTAATAGTCCAACCTTTGGTATGTAAATTAGAATAGTCCGACAGGTTTGGGTCATAATCAGTACATTTATTTAGAGTTGAATTTCTTTTATTAATTTTATTAGTGTGTTTGTTGTTGAGGATTTTACTGTAATGAAGCTGAAAATCATTAAAAATAGATTTTAATTGAGAAAGCTTAGTGAAATTCATGTCATTGATTTGATTCCAAAGTTTATCAATGGTTGATTTATTTTGTTTTTCTTTCCAATGAATAAACTTAATTTCAGTTTTTAGAATTTTATTGATAATATTATTGAAAAATCTTGCTTGGTGTGTTTTAATAAATTGTTCATCAAACATATTTGTAATTCTTTTCAAATTGTTAGTTAAGTGTAGAGGGAAAATGTTGTTGTTGGAATGATAATATAAATAAGATTTTCTAGCCTTCGTTTTGCAAAGTAGAATAATATTGCGTTTTAAGTTCCAAATAATTGATTTAGTGGCTTGGGTTTCAAAACACTTCTTAATATTCTTATCTAAATCACTGATAAGTTTATCTTCGGAGTTCATATCGTAGTTCACTTCTTCCATGATGTTCATGAAGTAAAGGTTGCTTTAACTGGTTACTTGGATCGTCCAGTAGATTGACATGTAAGTTGCTTTTAGGGTACCCTTAATAATCTTAATTTAAAGTAGTGGATCCATTTGGGTAGAAAGAAAAAGATCAAATCTTTACATTTGCGGCAACGTTTCGGCCTAGCCGGCCATTTTCAAGCCTAAAACAAAATATATTTGTTGATAACTACAATATTGAACACGAATAAACCATATAGTACGGACTAGAATGAATAATAAATACCTTCCAGTTTAACTGGAGTCAGTGAAGTCACAGGTACATAATGAGAGTAAAATTTTAAAAACTAAGTAGGAACTATACAAGGCAGTTCCGCCGTCTAAATATCAATATTTCCACTGACTCGTCGCAAAACCGGATAACAATAAAAAACAAAAAACGATTGAAACATGATAATAAATTAAATAACAATAGGTAACAATTAAGCTAAAATTAAAAACGATATCACAGATTATGAATTAAAAACTTGGACATTACGATTATTAGAAATAAAAATGGCTCAATTTCAACCAAATGGTACGAGAAAAACATTAAGAGCAATAGATTTTTAAATTTCAGATCCTTTCATCCTACACACCAGATAAAAAATTCAGCGAACAATCTTATTAAGAAGGCTGTTTCACTTACAGATCGTGATCACCTTAATACAGTTAAGTATAAGATCTTTAGTAAATTAAAAGACAACTTTTACCCCTTGAATGTCATTAAAAAGCTCTGGCATAAACATACAAACCCCAACTATGTCAATCACTCCGCGGTAGAAATCCATGCAATGAGACCATCCAAACATGTGAGCATGCCTTATATAAAGGGATTGTCGGATAAGGTTCAGAATTTAATGGGAAAATTTGATTGCCCCGAAATCAAATTTGGTTTTAAACCCCTTAATAAAACGGGAAGAATGTATCACAACCTGAAAGATAAAATACCCTTTGAACACTCCATTGGCACCATATATGAAATACCGTGTGGACAGTGCAGTAAGTCATATATCGGGGAAAGTAATCAGCTTATTATAAATAGGATTGAGCAACACAAATACGACCAGAATAAAGGTAATACGAACACAGCTTTATCTAGTCACAGTTTGGCCACCAATCATACATTTGTATTTGAAGAGACGAAGATCATAGGGAGAGAGACCAAAACGAACAGAAGAAAAATGAAGGAAGCTCTGAACATCGCAATAAAATCTGACAAGACTGTCAATATCAAAACAGATTCTCGGTCTCTAAACAAATTCTACAGTGGAATATACTACGATCACTCAAAGCAAAATCCCCGCCGTGGACAACAAGCTATGCCTTCTTGATTACGTGGCCGGTTGCAGTTATCTTTAAATTTGTTTCAGTTAAACGTTCCTCTTTTCAAATTTATGATGAAATCCTAGTCTTATACTAACGCTTATTTATATTTTATGTAATTTTATTTTATACGTAATTTTTATAACAACTTAACTGTAGTAACGTAATGATAACAGGATGATAAGAGACAGGCATGTTATCACTGCTTGTTTTGGTTTTTTAATTCATAATCTGTGATATCGTTTTTAATTTTAGCTTAATTGTTACCTATTGTTATTTAATTTATTATCATGTTTCAATCGTTTTTTGTTTTTTATTGTTATCCGGTTTTGCGACGAGTCAGTGGAAATATTGATATTTAGACGGCGGAACTGCCTTGTATAGTTCCTACTTAGTTTTTAAAATTTTACTCTCATTATGTACCTGTGACTTCACTGACTCCAGTTAAACTGGAAGGTATTTATTATTCATTCTAGTCCGTACTATATGGTTTATTCGTGTTCAATATTGTAGTTATCAACAAATATATTTTGTTTTAGGCTTGAAAATGGCCGGCTAGGCCGAAACGTTGCCGCAAATGTAAAGATTTGATCTTTTTCTTTCTACCCAAATGGATCCACTACTTTAAATTAAGATTATTAAGGGTACCCTAAAAGCAACTTACATGTCAATCTACTGGACGATCCAAGTAACCAGTTAAAGCAACCTTTACTTCATGAACATCATGGAAGAAGTGAACTACGATATGAACTCCGAAGATAAACTTATCAGTGATTTAGATAAGAATATTAAGAAGTGTTTTGAAACCCAAGCCACTAAATCAATTATTTGGAACTTAAAACGCAATATTATTCTACTTTGCAAAACGAAGGCTAGAAAATCTTATTTATATTATCATTCCAACAACAACATTTTCCCTCTACACTTAACTAACAATTTGAAAAGAATTACAAATATGTTTGATGAACAATTTATTAAAACACACCAAGCAAGATTTTTCAATAATATTATCAATAAAATTCTAAAAACTGAAATTAAGTTTATTCATTGGAAAGAAAAACAAAATAAATCAACCATTGATAAACTTTGGAATCAAATCAATGACATGAATTTCACTAAGCTTTCTCAATTAAAATCTATTTTTAATGATTTTCAGCTTCATTACAGTAAAATCCTCAACAACAAACACACTAATAAAATTAATAAAAGAAATTCAACTCTAAATAAATGTACTGATTATGACCCAAACCTGTCGGACTATTCTAATTTACATACCAAAGGTTGGACTATTAATTACAGTGGTGTAGATATCCCTACAGGTGTTTTAAATGTATTGAGCCTAGGCCCCAACTTCAGTGCCCCTTCTAATAATAATAATAAATTTATTAATGAATTCATTGTAGACATTGAGCTACTATTACTGAATCTTAACACTTCTGATAATCATATTAGTGCATTGAGAAGCCACATTATCAATAAAATCATTGATTTCCAACGTAAGAATGTTAACAAAAAATTCCCGAATGGAAGTTTGGAAAAACAAATTATTCAAGATATGGCACTAACTAAACGTTTTCTTCAAGAGCACCCTCATTTGTTAATAACTAAATCTGATAAAGCGAATACCACCGTTATCATAGATAAAAAGACTTACAACAATAAAATGACTGATTTACTTAATGACAAACATACATATAGAGTACTGAGAACTGACCCTACGGACAGAATCAAAAAAGATTACAAAACAATTATAAACAAACTTTTTAATAATAAATATATAGACAAACATAAGCGTGCCGCCCTCAATAATAATAACACGTATTGCCCCAGAATTTATGGATTACCGAAAACTCATAAAACCAATCTCCCGCTTAGACCGATCATCAGCCAAATTAATGCACCTCTGGAAAAATTTGCCAAATTTATGAACCCCTCATTGGACCACTTTAACAGAAACAATAATTTTGACGTTACCAACTCTTTCATAGTAAAGCAGAAACTTAAAGATATCACTATTAATGCTGACGAAAAGATGATTTCGATCGATGTAATGTCCCTGTTTACTAATGTTCCTCTTGAAATCTTTTATCAAATTGTCAGGAACAACTGGGACCAAATTCTACCTTACACTCCGATCAAAGATAAAAATCTATATATAGAATGTCTGAAACTTATTCTAAACAATGGTACATTCAAATATGACAACCAATTTTACGCTCAAAAACAAGGAATACCGATGGGGGGGGCCATGTCCGTTAACGTCAGCGGGATCGTCTTAAATCACATTTTCAACACTATAAACAATAAATTCAAACATAAATTTTTAGTAAAATATATTGATGATTTATTTCTTATTATCCAAAAGACTGAAATAGAACCCCTGTTAAACTATTTGAATAATTTTCATCCGAGACTAATGTTTACCATTGAAGAAGAGAATAATAACACACTCAATTTCTTGGACATTACGATTATTAGAAATAAAAATGGCTCAATTTCAACCAAATGGTACGAGAAAAACATTAAGAGCAATAGATTTTTAAATTTCAGATCCTTTCATCCTACACACCAGATAAAAAATTCAGCGAACAATCTTATTAAGAAGGCTGTTTCACTTACAGATCGTGATCACCTTAATACAGTTAAGTATAAGATCTTTAGTAAATTAAAAGACAACTTTTACCCCTTGAATGTCATTAAAAAGCTCTGGCATAAACATACAAACCCCAACTATGTCAATCACTCCGCGGTAGAAATCCATGCAATGAGACCATCCAAACATGTGAGCATGCCTTATATAAAGGGATTGTCGGATAAGGTTCAGAATTTAATGGGAAAATTTGATTGCCCCGAAATCAAATTTGGTTTTAAACCCCTTAATAAAACGGGAAGAATGTATCACAACCTGAAAGATAAAATACCCTTTGAACACTCCATTGGCACCATATATGAAATACCGTGTGGACAGTGCAGTAAGTCATATATCGGGGAAAGTAATCAGCTTATTATAAATAGGATTGAGCAACACAAATACGACCAGAATAAAGGTAATACGAACACAGCTTTATCTAGTCACAGTTTGGCCACCAATCATACATTTGTATTTGAAGAGACGAAGATCATAGGGAGAGAGACCAAAACGAACAGAAGAAAAATGAAGGAAGCTCTGAACATCGCAATAAAATCTGACAAGACTGTCAATATCAAAACAGATTCTCGGTCTCTAAACAAATTCTACAGTGGAATATACTACGATCACTCAAAGCAAAATCCCCGCCGTGGACAACAAGCTATGCCTTCTTGATTACGTGGCCGGTTGCAGTTATCTTTAAATTTGTTTCAGTTAAACGTTCCTCTTTTCAAATTTATGATGAAATCCTAGTCTTATACTAACGCTTATTTATATTTTATGTAATTTTATTTTATACGTAATTTTTATAACAACTTAACTGTAGTAACGTAATGATAACAGGATGATAAGAGACAGGCATGTTATCACTGCTTGTTTTGGTTTTTTAATTCATAATCTGTGATATCGTTTTTAATTTTAGCTTAATTGTTACCTATTGTTATTTAATTTATTATCATGTTTCAATCGTTTTTTGTTTTTTATTGTTATCCGGTTTTGCGACGAGTCAGTGGAAATATTGATATTTAGACGGCGGAACTGCCTTGTATAGTTCCTACTTAGTTTTTTAAAATTTTACTCTCATTATGTACCTGTGACTTCACTGACTCCAGTTAAACTGGAAGGTATTTATTATTCATTCTAGTCCGTACTATATGGTTTATTCGTGTTCAATATTGTAGTTATCAACAAATATATTTTGTTTTAGGCTTGAAAATGGCCGGCTAGGCCGAAACGTTGCCGCAAATGTAAAGATTTGATCTTTTTCTTTCTACCCAAATGGATCCACTACTTTAAATTAAGATTATTAAGGGTACCCTAAAAGCAACTTACATTTAAATATATATATATATAAATATATATATATATATATATATATATATATATATATATATATATATATATATATATATATATATATATATATATATATATATATATATATACATATACATATTATATCATTAAGTGTTCAGGAGGGAACACTATTGCCAAATGACATCGTATTCGCGAAACCACTGAACATTGAAATTTCTGGATCGGCTCCTAAGGTAGTAAGGCATTAGAATGAACTTATATTATGTTATCGGGATTTAAACTTAACTAAAGAAACATAAATCCTTTCTCATACAAGTACTTTTATTCGCATATTATAAGTACTATATGTAATCATGTTACTACATAATGTACTATGATAATCTCCATTCTGTAGTTTCCTTTCTTAAGAACAAATGTTTTGTCCAATACCTCGTATTTGCGCTTCTGCTTCAGAAACATTTTTTTCAGGGGAAAGAACTTTTTTTTAAAAAGAACTTTTTTTTTATTATTATTTTTTTATTGATATCAATTATATACCACAAAAAAATGATTTTTTGAGATTTTAGTTTATCAAATTACATCTGTAATTTAATTTGTAATGATCTGTACGGGTAACATAAAAATGACGAAGTATGCGTCTATAAAATAGAAAAGGTTCTATGATGACCTGAAAATTTGATTTTAACTTTCTTTATATAGATTTTCTTTTTCTTATAATAAGTCTTTAGGAATGAAAAATGTTAAACAAAAACTAATATTTTCTTTTAATTCAGAATATATACTATATTTCACCATTACCTGGGCTTCTTCATGCCTTGGATTGATTATCCAGATATACATTATTGCATTTTATAATTTAAAATTTTAATTTGAATTATAAACATGAATAAATAGTATTTGGTTAGAAATTACTGTTTTTTTTTTTTAATTTACACAATTTATGTTCCCATGGATCCAAGAGAGTGGATTTTAAGAAATGTTTGTTTGTCGTCCATTGTCGTCTGAAAACTGTGCCAGGAGCTTATAAACTCTTAGGTCGAAATCAATGAAATTTGAATACATGTTCAATATGATAAGTCTTCGCCGGAAGCGAATTCAAGAAATAAATTGATCTCTTATTTGCATTATTAGATTTTCCCGGGACAAATCTATTATCCGAAATATAATTTACTGAATTAATTTCTAATTTCATAAAAAATTAAATTATTTTTTTTATATATTAATTAGTTGATACGCCCTTGTAGATCGACCATTTAATAAGGCCCAGGACCTTTCAACTTTATACTTTAATTCATTCATCCATTATATTTATTTTCATATTTTAAAAAAAAATGTTTTGGAGCTAGCAACTTTACACATAATTATATTCACTGTGCTCGTCAGTGTAAAAAAATATTTTGATCTCTGAGATACAAACTATCGAGAACTAGATATTCAGTCTTAAAAGTTTTTTAGCTGAACAGCATAAGTTTTGAGTAACATTACTGAAAAGTTAAAGGGAATAATTATTAGCATTATTGAATTTAAAACTCTTTTTCTTATAGTGTGTAAAGAGAATAGTATTTATTAGTAAATTAACAAACCGTTTGTTTTACTCAAAAGCTTCTTTAATTTTTTTTTTTAACACAAAGACTTTTGAGTGCTCCAAACAAGAGTGCTTAAAGTCAGTCTAAACAAGAGAGGCACTCGATGAAGCACTTTTTGTGTTGTTCTTTTAACCGTTCCCCTGCCAGCCATCACTCAATCAACTTGCTAAGTATTAAAGCTTACAATATCATTTAAAAGACTTTAGACTTCGTTTGTATAAAGAAAGACTTTGAAAAGCCACTAGTTGAATCGATATTGATAATGGTTTTCAGTTAAAAGTTATATTTTTAAAGTTATCAAAGGATTTCTTTCTTTTTTTTACGTACTCTTTTATTGACTTTTTTATACGGTAAACTTAAGTTAAATTTCATTTGGAATTTCAATAGACTTTACCTATCTTCTATCTCATTAAAATACGAAAGTCAAGAGTATTGATCTTTCTTCGTTCAACTAATAGAAAATTATTCATTGATACTTTTTTCTATTTTAAAGTTCACTTAAAGTAACAATTTTAACTTAACAAAATATTGTTGACATCTTTCTTTATAATAGATTGTAATTTTCTATCATGCTAATTGATTTTTATGGTTAAGGTATTATACTTAATGGTCGATTCCTTTTTTTTATTAAACATTCCTAATTAGTAATCAAGATTGGTTACTTTGATAGTAGTTTATCATTATTCATTTAAATAGGTAACAGACTTAACTTGTGGCCTAATTTCGCTTGTGGGTTATTCAAAGAGTAATAGTTAATAATCTACCTATAATAAGGTATATTACTTTATCTATAATAAGGGTATCTTGGCCCCTTTAGCTGATGATCATAAAACTCTTGGCGAAGTCTATTATATAGAAGTTTTCCGTAAAACGTTAAATACATTAACGTCTTACGGAACGTTTAGCTACCTGTTAATGTGAGAATTTTAGCTGGAATAATACACTAAGATTTTATGCATCTTTAAATTAAGTAAGTATATTTTAAATAATCCCGTCAAGTACTTGCCAGCAAACTACTAATAGTGATTCATTGGTCATAAAAATTCATATTTCCTACTTTTGTTTTACTAATATCATGTATAAAAAGCTGCACTTTGGAGGAACAGGGTGTGCACAATATCCTATAGCATCTTAGGTATGCACTTATTTAGTTATTTTTGGAGTAAAATAGCCGCCATGTTGAAAACGCGATGAGTATTTGTGATCTGCATTTTAATACCATTAAAACGCCATTCAAAAATTACAAAAAATAAAATCCACTATTAACCATCGTTACGGCCACCTCAAATTTCTAAAATGTAACTTTATTATATCAACTCCCGGAAATATAATTGGCCCACAAAGATGTACATTTATGTATAATTTTCTCATTTAATTTTCATTTTTAATTTAATTTTCTCATTCAACATCTGTCCTTAAGTGGTAGCGGCGAGGGGACATTTTTTGGGGGTTTTGTTTTAGTAAGTGGCGGATCTAGATCTTGCGGGGCCCTGGGCGAGACAAAATGGCGGGGCCCCCTAGGATAGAGCCCTCAAATTATATAGATTCAACTAATCATAATTTTCTTTGCAAAAGTAATCGAAAAGAAACATTTTTATTGTAATAATTAAGCTCTGTTATACTTAACTATTTATTCTTCTTCATGATATTTTGGGTTTTATGGTTAAATTATCATTGTAAATAAAAAGTTATGCTGTGTTATTTGTGATCAGTCCTATAATTTGAAATCTACACTCGAGCACTTTAAATTTACTCCCAGAATTCATATATTCTCAGCTTATAACTTTCCATTTTTGTACAGAGTTTTTAGTTTAATTTTAAAAGACACATTTTAAGGGGGTCCGGGAGTCCTTCCCCGGAAAATTTTGTAAATATGACCTCTCAAAACAGCGTTTTTATGCATCTGAGGTGAAGTTTCTCTTTGACATCAATTGGTAAAAACTGCACTAATTGGCCCAATTATTTCGTAATGTCCGATATACCTAGTTTATTTTACTATTCCTTTTTACAGGATTTGTCTTTCTTACATATCTCTGTACATTGTCAAACGATTAAGGTTATCTCGATAAATTCAGTCTTTTATTTATTTGTTTTAAAAGAAAGGTTATTGTTAGGTCAGGTCAAAAAGTACTAAACTCAACCTTTATACCATAACCTTCCATACTTTTCCCTAAAATTAAAAAAAAATTGAATATATCGAGATGCTACAACCAAAATCGTTTTGTAATGTAAAAAGGAACAGTTTGAAAAAAAAGGAATTAAATTGGACGTTTAGATATAGGTGGGGCACATAATGAAGATTTACCCCACAGAATAAATAACAAAATCATTTCATGTCAGTCATCATTTTGAAAAAGGGGTGGGTGAGAAAACACTAGGACCTTAACTCACTTAATTTTATATGGAGCGGGGCCCCGCGGGCTATCTAAAACATAAAAAAAAAATTAATCTATATTTTATAAATTATATATTTGTCTTTTTTAATAGCGAGGGGCCCCACAAAAAGGTAGTTAGGTATTAGGCTCTACCATGTAAATTAAACGACTGAATTTTATAATTCTAATATTTGTTTTGTACATGGCACGGGGCCCCGCGGACAATCTTCACTATGAACCATAAATTTGCCTGTAAAGTATTGTTAAGTATTTTATTTTAATTTTCTATTGCACGGGGCCCTCCAAGGTGCGGGGCCCTGGGCGGTCGCCCTCCTCGCCCCAGAGGGGTAAAATGGCCGGCATTTTGAAAAGGCGATATTTATTTGTAATCCACATTTCAATACCTTTAAAATGATACCCTACTTAAAAATTACAAAAAATAAAAAAATATTGCGATCAGTTCGCAATTCGAAGAAATTCCTTATAAGGAGTTGATGCAATAAACAAGAGCTGAGTTAATGAAGACTGACAACTGTTATTAATAATAATTAAGAATGGATGTGTACATTAAGAAAGGAGGAAAATGAGTTAAGTACTTATTATAGGGATTTGACTAGAATAAAATAAAGCAATCGATGTTGGGATTACCTGCCTTTGTGGATTTCGAGGTTTTCCAAATAAATCAATTTTTTTTCAAATATGAATCATTTCATAATTATGTTTTGTGAACGTGTGGTTAGTTTTCATTAGGTGATTAGCAAAGCTGATGAATTTTTATCTGTTTTGTCGGTCCATGATGGTAATTTTCAAGGACACGTGGGGCCAAGATAAATTAATACAACAACAAAACCAAATACATTTATATCTTTCGGAATTGCCTACATTCTTCATCCAATGCTACAATGATAGCCACTAATTCGAATTCCAGTTTATTGAATCGTATCGTGGTTAACTGAATGCCTGTAGTGCCGCCTAAATACTCGACTTTACAAGCCCAGGCACTATTTGACATAAATTAACATTAAAGCATTGCGGCGTAAATGAAGAGTACCAAGAGCATTTTTTCTGCAATTTTATTTAAAACCTACACAATATAATAATAAAATGAGAAATTTGTGTCAAGTAATTTAAGATCTTGAGTAGTTCCTACTCATTCCTTTTTTCTTTCAATTAACTTGAAAGAATCATTGTGACCTTTTTTTACTGAGAATCTTTTTAACAGGTAATTCCCCTTGCTGAATGTTTGGACATACCAACGGTTTTTCCAGACAGCATTATATAGAGGACACGATGTCCAAGCCCGTATATAAGAGACGAGAGCTATTAGTGAAGATTCTTAGCTTGACTTTATTGTGCAACTCTGTGGCTTACCTTGTAATCTAGGAGTTTAGTTCAGTGATTACACCCGATTACATAAGCCCGAAATTATAATCCGTTCACTAAACACTTAATCACGTTCTCCTGTCTAGCATTATAACACAGCCATGCAACCTTGGCTTTGTATCACTTCCAACGGCAAATTGAAATAACTAGAAGCAACATTTTTAAAAAAAAAAATAACTAGTTCTTTCATAGGACCGTACTGAAAGTAACGGAAGCATTCTGATCTAATATGAATGTATTATTATAGATTTAAATTCAATACTTACAAGTATTTGATTATTTTTTACTTTTCCTCACTACTAATAGTAGGAAAAGTATTGTTTTCACCAAACCATTTTTTTTCGAGATTTCAACGGAATTATCCGTTTTAGGTGTTTTTGACCTCCTGAGTGGTTTTCAGCATGACGTATGTATGTGTGTAGTGTATGTATGTGTGTGTGTATGTGTGTTATCATCGTAGCGCCCAAGGTATTTAACCTAGAGAGAGTTGAAACTTGGCAGAAAAATCAGTCCTAACCTGTAGTTGTGCCGCCCGGAAAATAAACTTTTTCCGCCATCTTGAACCCAGTTTGCTGAGTCAGCAAAAATTAAATCGTAATAAATCGAAAATGGTCCTGATCGAGTTGAAATTTGGCTCGAATGTACCTGTATGACAAACAATCCCACTAAATTTCATTTTGATTTTGGCCGCCATTTTGAAGTTATACATTTTTAAACTTTGACGGTTAATAATACTAAAATTACATATAGGTTTTTGACTTATAGCATATCATTGGAACCGGAAAAAAATAAGGAACAAATATAAAAAAAAAACCGATGAAATTCCATTAATTAGTTTAAAAGTTATAAGCGAATATAATTATTTATTAGTGCGACAATTTTGATGACGTCAAAGTTTGTTTACATCTGTCAAAATACCGCCAAACTTCAAATAATTAAATAAAATATAGGTATTAAAAATAAGGGTTTTTTTTTTGTAAAAATGATAATAAATCAGTTAGTTTAGAACGGTCACCCATCCAAGTACTGACCACGTCTAATGCTGCTTCCTCCTGCTGCGAAGCAGCAGGAGAGGCCACTTTAGTGGCCACTGAAGTGAGGAAAAGTTCCGAGGTACCCCGTACCCGATTTTTTTATTTTTATTTCAGCGTGCATTCTTTCTTCCAATTTTGAAATCTCACACTATAACACCCCTTTTATATCCGTTCTTTTATCGTCCCGTCAAATCAAAATTGCTATCTTTATCATTGGCTTGCTTACTTGATAGCTTCTCTACAAGGTATCATTTTTAACTTGTATTTTATTAGTCTTACCTTGTTTCTTGTTACAGCTTTATTATTATTACATTATATTATTACTTATAAATAATATAATGTATTATATTATAATATAACCTTATTATAATATTATAATTATAAAAGTATTATATTATAAATATACATTATATTATTATTACAGCTTTATAATTATTAACTTCTTTACGTATTACATTGCTTGATTGTAAGCTTGTTTATTAGTTCAATTCTTATCTTGTTACTTTGTTTATATCTTCATTAGTTTACTCGTTGATTTATTTTATTTTTATCTTCTTGACTTGTTTATTCATTTACTTGTTAGCTTGTTTACATGTTGCTTGTTTTAATGTTATATTCTAAGCTTTTTTATTAGTTTACTCTGTAGGTTGTTTACTTTTTATCTAGTCGACTTGTTTGATAGCTTTCTTATAAACTTGTTAGATCTTATAATTTTTTACTTTATTCTATTGTTATCTTGTGGATTTGTTTATTAGATTACTAGTTAGCTAGTTTACTTTTTACCTAGTTGACTTGTTTGTTAATTTACTCATTAACTCGTTAGCTTGATACTTTTTACTTTGTTTTATTGCTTGATTGTTTATATCACTTATTTAGAAGTTTTGTTAATTATTTACTGTTTATATAAATTTACATTTAAAGTGATCTAACCCGATAGGGAATCAAATTCCGTTATCTAGCTATTTACAATTATTATTACAATTTTCTTAAAAAAGTATATTTTTCCCGGGAAAATTACTTATACAGTAAAATTGGTATGAATTGACTTACTCATTGAAATAAATCGTCTAAACTGTTTTTTTTTTAAAATATATTGTTAACGATAGTTTGGGGGCAGCGACCTTTAATTTAGAGCTCAAATTGATTCCTAGAATTCACCTAGGAGTTCGGTTTTATACCCAAGGTTAATGATCCAGTAATTTTTGTCAAACGCATCAGTGGAAGCAACTGACAACAATCGAGATACGTACCACTTTTTGGGATTCAGAGGGTCCTTAAAACGTGTACACATGCGAAAATCTTCAAACTAAAATTTATGTTCCACACTTAATATTGGGAATATTATTATATTTTGGGTGGTCCTAAAATAAATTTCCCCCCACTTTGTTTATTTGTTTCTTTAATTATTATCATTATTGTGCTTGCATTAATTTCAATTTAATTATATATATATATATATATATATATATATATATATATATATATATATATATATATATATATATATATATATATATATATATATATATATATATATATATATATATGTTACGTTATATGTTCATTTATGTTAATATATTTATCATTTTAATTTACCTATCTGTTATAATAAAATGTATTTTTTTTATTCAGTAATCAATAATTTTAATTTATAAAAAATATAAGAATAATAATTATACATTATATTGCTATAAGAATACTTGTATATTAATAATCCTTCGTATTCATATTACAATATGTTATTATATGGTCTATCACGGAGTATCAATTTCAGAGATCATATTTGTCATTTTAAGAGCATACATTTTAAGGACATATTTCTTTAACGACCAAAAAAAAACATGATTTATATTTTGGGTAGACTTCAATAGGTTTTTCTTTTAAAAGTTAAAATAAAGGGTTATATTGCATATCGCATAGTTCTTTTTTATTTCCCTGGGGTAGGAGATGTAATACATATATTAAAATCTTACAATATCAAAAGTCGTGTTACCAAACTATACGCCTTAGTATTTGTATACGGTAAAAATAAGAAGATAAAAAAGTAATCAAATTCTTAACAAATATATTTTCTTTTTAAATCTAGAAGCAAAGATAAAAAGGGAGGAAAATTTAAGTGATAAATTTTCATTTTTGGTTTAGAAAAGCGTAAGAGAAGAAGGGAAAAGCCAAGCTTTTTCTCTGCTCCATTGATTCCGTCTGTGAGAATTTTCCAGTCAGATCCCGCTTTCTATGTTCAACTTGATAATAAGTTCTCTTTCCTTTTTCAAGAAAAAAATAGATATACATATATCCTATTTTTTTTATAAAGGATAAACTTTATTCTTTTATATATCCTTTGCTTTTTATTATTTTATTCAACATTTTAACTGAAATGATCTTCTATGTTACTTTCTCTTGTACGTATTATACATAGAAAGATAGTATTGTGATAACAAATAAATTTAATTTTAATGAATTTACATGATTTGAGGACCCCTGAATCCAATTATATACATATTATATTGACATTTTCATGTCTTGGCTATGTTACATAAACCCGAAAATCGTTACCAAAAAAAGGCACCAAAAAGCGTTACACTGCTATCAAGAAGATAGGCAGTTGCAGGAGTTAGTTCGAACTAGCACAGTATTGTCTAGTCTAGAGGGTTGTAGACAGAGCCTTCCCCCCGCGGGCTCGCCATCGTAGGTCCTACATCTTCACCTTGCGCGGTAGGTGGCTCTACGCCCCGACTTCTGCTCTTTGCTTCTCGCTACCGTTCCAGCAGTCGCTCGCGCGCCCTAGCGGCGCCCCCCCCCCCCCCCCCAACTACAACTTCTGTTCTACTGCTTCGATTTGCACCGTACAAACGCCATAAGCCTTAGAATTTTATTCCTAATAAACTTACATACATAACATTTATATTTGTTATAGTATAATATTTTGTATTTGTTATAAAAATATGGGTGAAGAAGCTTAAAGATTACTTCTTAATAAACTGGAAAACAAGAAAAGTACTTTCTTTCTTCGTGCACTACATAATATATGTTCAATTTAATTCCTAATATACAAACGCAAAAATCCGCAAAAAAAAGACATTTCATGTCTTTACTTTGGCACATAAACTCGAAAAGCGTTACCAAAAAACGATACCAATACCAAAAAGCATTACATGAAAATGTCTTACTGTCGGACTGGTATGCAAGCAATTTTTTTAAATATTTGCCTTTCGCCTGTAGTATATAATACGTATTTCTTCGATTTTCCGAAACAAATTTAAAAAAGTTTTTTCTTTTTAAATTCCTTTTTTCGACTTTGTTAACTTCTAATTCTAAAAGTTATTTTAAGAAGGCTTTTAAAAATTATGCTTCATCGAAACAGTATTAAGAAAGGTAGATTCTTTTGTTTAAGCCGTGTTAAGTCCTGGATGCTTTATTACTTTGCCAAATAGTGAAGCACTAAGTATGTTTGTTCAGCTCTTTTCAGAATTATAGCTCCAGACTCCCGAGTCAATATCTAGGCTTCCTTGGGTACAAATATACTTCAAATAGAATTCCTAGGTTTTCCCTTATATTCTGAACAAACATCATGATATTTCTTCTCGAACAAATAACACGTTTCTATGTTCAACTGCCTCGGCCAGAACTTTTTAAGAAAGGACGAGTTAACTAAACATGTAGAAGAATAAATATAAATATTACCACTTATTTCAAATGTTTAAAGAAAAAATTATAGCTAGTTTTATTTTGTCTTAAGTAAACGTGTAAATTGTTGTTTACAATTATTATTCTTACTTTTTTTGTTTGGTTTACTTTTTCTTACCTTTAAAGGAAAAGTATTGTTTTCACCCAAAAAATCCGAAACCTTGATTTCATCACTTAAATGGTCTGTTTTTTTTTAGTCCGTCTGTCTGTGTGAGTGTGTGTGTCTGTTTATATGTCTGTGTCATGCATAACTCAATTATGCATGAGTTTAAGCTCGAGTTTTAAGAACAGTTTTTAAGCTAGAGGGTTGAAACTTAGTACAAATATCTGTCCTTGCATGCAATTGTGCCGCCAGGAAAACCAGTTTTGGTGTCATTAAAAATTAGTAATAAATTGAAAATTTTTCCGATTGTGCTGAAATTTGCACCAAATCTTCTTTTTTGTTATAAAACTTTAACGCTAAATAATTTCTTAATTATATTGCTGATTGAGCTAAAATTCACAATAATAAGCTGTCTGTGTGAGTGTCTGACTGTGCCACGTATAACACCCACAGTTGGTAAGCTAGAGAGTTGAAACTTGGTACAAAAAATCATTCCTTACATACAATTGTTCTGCCCGGAAAAATATAATTTTGGAATTCACCCATTTTGCTGAGTCAGCAAACAAACTATTCATTTCCTGAAATTGGCACCATCTATATAAAACATAGAAATAAAACAAAACTAAGCATAGATTTTTTAATTTCGTTTTCAAATCTGTCGCCATTTTAAAAATATCGACTTTTGAACGTTGAAACTTTAACGCTAAATAATTTAAGCGTTAAAGACGATTTGAGTGGTTTTTAGCTGGTTGTCTGTCTGTGAGAGTGTCTAACTGTGCCACGCATAACGCCCACAATTTTTAAGCTACAGAGAGTTAAAAAATAATACAAAAATCAAGTCCTTACATGCAGTTGTGCTGCCCATGAAATCATAAATTGGTGACATCATTAACCCATTTTGTTGATTAAGAAAAAAAATCGTTCAATATTGCAATTTCTTTTTTGATTGCGCTAAAAATTGCAAGAAAGACATTTTCAATGAGTTTCGTATTGATATCTGTCACCATTTTAAAAATCTCGACTTTTGAACTTTCAAACTTTAACCCTAAATAATTTCTGAACTATTTCGCCGATTAAGCTGAAATTCGCACCAATAATACCTTTCTATATGATTAATAAGTCCTCCATATTTTATCCTAATCTATATCTGCCACCATTTCGATAATAATTTTTTTTATAAAAGAAAGTGTTTACATTTTTAAATACCTCACAATAACGGACCTCATTATACCGGACATAACTTTTAACGAACAAAAAAAATTATAATTTGTTGGTTTATGTTTTGTAAGGATAAGTTCCGAGACGCCCTGTGTCCGATTTTTTTTATTTTGTATTAAAGCTTTAAAGTGAGAAAAAAATACATCTTTGATATATGAAAAAATATAATAATATTTATCTTGTAGGTGGATCCTTGTTCGGGTAAAAAAAATGTTTACATTAGTTTAGGCGTTGGCAACGTTTCGACCTTGCCGGGCATTTTCAAGCCTAAAAACATTTATTATTTTAAAAAAACATAGGTTACATACATTATAATATTTCTTCTTTATATCAATTTAACTTAAAAGTATCTATTTATCCATTTTTTCTATAATAAATTACAATAAGACTTTACCTGGTTAAACGTTTTTTTTTTAAATGTTACATCCTTTATTTCAATTGCAATTAGAAACATGTGAAGTTAAATTGATATAAAGAAGAAATATAATAACGTACGTAACAACCTATGTTTTTTTTTAAAATAAATGTTGTTTATAGGCTTGAAAATGACCAACAAGGTTGAAATGTTGCCAACGCCTAAACTAATGTAAACATATTTTAACCCGAACAAGGATCCACCTATAAGAGAAATACATATACATAAAAGGGTACACATAAGATAGATCATATATATATAATAATATTTTAAGTAAACTATTATTATTTTCGTTATTAGCTTGGAACTTTCGACTCAAGTTATCGACGAATAATTTAATTTCAGATCTCTCTTATGGTTTGAAAAATTATACATGAATGCTAAATTCTTTTTATTCAAATACAAATTATTTTTTCAAATGATAACTTTGAGATTTAATTAAAAGCTATGTGTATTTCTTCAACTTCATATTTTATACTTATTACTAAAATAGTCGAGAGGTAGTTTTCATCTGGTCGTAAGATTGTGGCAATCTTTTAAGAGATTTTTAGAAAAACAATGTATCTAAATACTTTTCAATAGAACTATAGAAATAGTACATGACTTAGGCGCTCAATACATTATAGCAAACTATGATTTCTATCCTATCTCATCACTGCATGAGAGCGGGAATACAAAAAGCAGGAGTAGATAACATTTTGAAATGTTCTTTTTTCCATGTTGTTGACAATTTTGACATGCTTTATGTTACCTGGACAGGTATAGAATGTTTAGTTATTGTCCTCAGCTAGATATCATTCATCAAATTCAGCACAATACTGACATAGACAGACTGCTATCTGGAATATAGAGCTTCCCTTTTTGACACTTCAGTTAAAACTCCTCTGTATACAACCACAGATTTAACAGTTCATCGAACAATTTCCATTTGAAGCGAGATTTTACACATCTACTTTCAAGTATTTGCAACTTATCTTTTGACATAATCCTGAATGCTTCTTAAGGCGGAAACACACAACCATCACGTCACGTGACGTGATATCACGTGAAAAAAGTGTGCGGTGTTGATTTATCACTATTATCACGTCACATGCCATCACGTGATAACACACATAATAGTGTAGCTGCAATGTATACAAACCTTACTAAATCAGCACCGCACACTTATTTCACGTAATATCACGTCACTTGATGTCACGTGACGTGATGCTGGTGTGTTTCCGCCTTTATTCGCATTTTAAGAAACCTAATGTATTTTTTTTGTTTTTACAAATATATTGGTTTTCACTGGTTTTGTTGACGATTCTGAATACACGTTTTATAATCTGTGTATGAACTATGAGTTTGTTAATAATTTTAACTGATTAATGCCAAATGTTTACATTATCACAATTTTTCCCATATTTCTTCGACTTTTTTACGTGTTTATACCTGAACCTCAATTTTATTAATTTACTGGGACATTGTTAATACAATTTAATGCAACTCTTAATGTAATAATTTTATCTTTATTGCTATTGTCTATCCTAGTCATGAACAAGATAATAATTAAGCTTTATAGTCAAAAGAAAGTTCTGAACAGATATTCTATTCTTGTTCATCCAAAACTGGCTATTGACCATATTAATTCGGCACTTCTTTAGATTGTTACTCCCCTCATAAAAAATAGCAGAGGGGAGTAACAAGCTATAGAATGTATACGGAATGTTCTTATTTAGACTGTTACTCCCCCTATAAAAAAAGATTTGTGACATTCCTTTGTCCCAAAGTACATTGGACTAAACATCCCTTTGTCTTAATAGTTTTTTAGTCGAAGTCAGTAATATTCTAAAAAACATAGGGGGAGTAACAATCTAAAGAAGTACCATAAATTCTGTATGATCTGGCTATCTAAATGGAAATGTCATCTAAATTAATTTGAAACAAATAAGGATATTTTATGCAATTAAATTAGTACAATTATAATTCGGTTTAACCCAGGCCCTTTTGCTTCAGAAGCATAAATGATATCAATGCGCCCTTACCAGAGACTCCTTGCCAGAGTCAGAGATCGAACCCGGACCTCTTTCTTAAGAAGCATGAATGACATCAATAAGCTATCAGGGACTCCTTGTCAGAGTCGGGAATCAGACCCGGACCTCCTTCTTCATAAGCATGAATGACGTCAATGAGCTATCAGGGACTCCTTGTCAGAGTGGGGAATCAGACCCGGACCTCCTTCTTCAGAAGCATGAATGACGTCAATGAGTTATCAGGGACTCCTTGTCAGAGTCGGGAATCAGACCCGGACCTCCTTCTTCAGAAGCATGAATGACGTCAATGAGTTATCAGGGACTCCTTGCCAGAGTCAGGAATCGAACCCGGACCTCCTTCTTAAGAAGCACGAATGACATCAATGAGCTATCAGGGACTCCTTGTCAGAGTCGGGAATCAGACCCGGACCTCCTTCTTCAGAAGCATGAATGACGTCAATGAGCTATCAGGGACTCCTTGTCAGAGTCGGGAATCAGACCCGGACCTCATTTCTTCAGAAGCATGAATGACATCAATGAGCTATCAGGGACTCCTTGTCAGAGTCAGTCGGGAATCAGACCCGGACCTCCTTCTTCAGAAGCATGAATGACATCAATGAGCTATCGTCAGGGACCTCTTTCACCCTAATTAAGTAAGATAAATTTCAATAGCATTGATTCCATGTTATAGTTCTATTTAAGTGATAAATTATACTTGGTGTAAGGCCAATGGCAGTATATCATAAATGGGATTGAGCTGAGCTCTTGAATACGGTATCAAGAATAGAGCGGCTCACAATTGTATCGCATTATTGTCTCCTTGGTATTGTATTTTCGGCTCTTGTATAATTTGGCTATAACATTATACCAACTTCACAATGTGAAAGCTTGAATTTGATCAGAGCTATTTTTTGTAAGAGAATAACATAAACACTCCACTTTATTTTATTCACTTAAGATGAACTCCATAGACGCTAGACGCTCCCATATCTAACATTTTTTATACACTTTAGCTTCGATTACAAGTAAGTATAAAAGTGTTCTCCCTCTATACCAATGTTGAACTCCCATCAGTAAGTGAAGAATAGATATGTAAAAATGGGGCATCCTGTTATTTTGTTTGGATAATTTTAATTTTCAAATATTCTTGTATATCAAGAAAATATAGAAGAATGTATGAAAGTTGAAATGCAAATGTGTTAGTTAAATAAAAAAAATAAAATAAATAAATAAATAATAAAAAATCGAATTTTCGTGTCATCACAATACTTTATCCATTTCTATATTGTACTTCGTATATGAGAAAGTAAAAATGTAGTTGTGTTAATGTTAAACAATAAATGAAGAGAAAGGTTTGGAACTAAGCAATGTCCTAAATTATTTTCATTATCTCAATCTTATCTGATCTAAATATTTTGTAGTACACAATGAAGAAACAATACAAAAGAAGAATCGTAGAATTAAGATACAAGTTAAGATTGCGAAGAAGAACAAACAAGATGTACAATGTTACTTGATATAGGACGGTGCTTAGCCCTGGACTATTATAATGAAGCTCTCGTGCTTAAGTCAGTGAAAGTAAGTCCAGACCTAGTGGCCACATACACAAAACCACTTTATAGCGTCCTTGACACTAACCTACTAACCCAACTCCTGCTTTTTTTTAAGTATTTCAAACGAACTTCGTATAACGCCTCTCTTACTTATGTAATATCTTTATATACCTATATATCATTATATAAATGCTTAACTTTATAATTTTGAAGGTTTATTTTAAGTCCGTGTCACGCACGGCCCTCTTCATTACCGAGTCTTTTTGTTTTATTTTACAATTATTAGGTTAAATTTATAAATAAAGCACAAAATTTGTTGTTTTGTCCTTGTTTATAATGAGAACGATTTGGATTGCTCTACTTTTCATTGATAATAAAAATAAAACAATATAATTTATTTCTTATTTGACTAATTTAATTAAATTTTATTTTAAGTTAATTAAGTTATTATTAATCGGAGAAATATGAAAGATGGCTTTAATTAACGTTTATACAATGTGCGCATAACGACTATCAGCCGAAAAATTGAAATTAAATTGTTATTATTATTTAAGTAAAGCAACAGTCGTCAAGAATCCAACCAACTGAGATAACAAATCAACGACAGAGTTAAGAAGGACAAATGGTTTTAACATCGGCCTGTGCCTTAGAAATATGTAATAACTAAAAAAATATTTAATATGGAAAAATGAATGACCAATCCTTGGAAACATCTGAAAATTTCCTTTAAAATGATGTATGTTTTAGTAGGGCTATTGTCTATTTTGTGTGACGTAGAGCAGTATGAAAACAAAAAACTTTGAGCTCACATATCGCTATGACACTATTGAAAGAAATGTGTACGAAGTTCAGAAAATTAACGCCACTAATAAGCTTTGAAAAAGCTCTAAAACTTTCAAATATTCCTACTTTAGGTGGGTAACCAAATCATTGTAAAGAAACCTCCTCTAAGCACCCGAGGCCAATCTGTGGTATCTAGATATTCTGTATTACTAAAATAATTTTAATTTTTACCTTTTTAAATACCTCCGGTATTTATTTATTATTTGTTTAATTATTTTTCTCATCCGCCATCTTGTCAATGGTTATTTGTATATAAAATTCAAATACCATTGATAGACTGACTTATCACGATATCTCTGAGACCGAAGACCATGCAATTTTACTACTAAAATGACTACGAAATCATTTTACGATCCGCCTTCTTGAATCAAGATGGCGGGCTTTTTTATGATAAATTCGACTTTGCAATATTTCTGGAACAATTTGTAACTAGAACCTTTAAATTTGGAAGTTAGTTTCTTTTTATGTCATAAACATTTTTTGTAAAAAAGGTTTTCCAATCAGTAATTTTGATTCAAGATGGCTGCCAGATACGCATTTGAAACCATGTGCCCTCACTGTAATAATTATCACCACCTCTTTAAAAAAAATAATTTTTTTTTATTTGGTATGACAAGTGATGTCTGATATGAAGGGATTTTCAGAATTATTGTTTCTATGGGGAGAAATAGAGGCAAAGTAAAAATAAGTATAAGATTGAACCTATAGACTGATCTTCTGTTAAGAAGTTGGCACATGGGAAAGCTTCACTTTAGGATGTAAGCATAGATATTAATATAAGATAGTTCCAATTTTAACCCAGGGATGTGATAAGACACCGAGAGGGAGATACAGAAGGAAAATTCCTCTGCCTTTTCCGGAAAGTTAACTTTCAAAACTGTTTCTCTAGTAGTCTTGATTAATTACTAATGTGGGTTTTTGCAATTATTGTATCCATAGGCAGAGATGTATAGAAATAAGAGAAAATTTATAGGAAACCAAGGAGTAGCAAGAAATTACTAACTAAATTAGGATTAAGGAGCCACAGAATTTAGGAAACTATATTCTCGCTTAGTAAAATAACTTTAATGTTTTTTCGTGGTAGCATATAAACCCATCAACTTATAACACACTCTGTTCTGAAGCATGGGAATCCAGCTACTCTTTATACGTATATAAGTATAATCCAAAATCCACTGACAGACTGACTCATCCCTAAATTTCTGAAACCACTGAATCTGTGACCATGAAATTCTATAGGTCATCTTGTTGTAGGTAACGGAAGCTATGTGATTGTTTTGAAGCACGAACATTAATTAAAGAAATACATTATTTCTTATTAATTTCAACCGCCTGCGCATTTTAAATATTTCTAAAGTAGTAGGTACGGTTTATTCATGTTAGAAATCAAAGCAATGTGGACAGATTTGAATAAAATTTGAGAAAAATTAATAAATTAAACAATAATAAGTCGTATAAGGAAAACATATTAAAGTGTGCTATAAAGCGCGAAGAAACTATGTGCCACACTAATTGGCAGACTATTATTGTTTTCATTATTTGTCTTTAGTCTAAGGTTTCTAATGTTAACTTTCTTAATTATTGCTTCCGAGCTTACCGAAGGTAACGGAAGTATTGTGTTCACTTTTGAGAACGAAAAACATTTATGTCTCCGATTTTAAAAATTCCAAGACAGAAATCCGTTTCAGACACCAGGGAAAATTTTTGGTCTCGTGTCTGTCTGTCTGTCTGTCGGTCTGTGTGTCCGCGAATTATGAAACGTGTGGCGATAACTTGAGTAAATGTCGACCGATTTTGATGAATTTTGGTAGACATGTTCATTTTACCAATGCCCAGGACGAGTTCTTTGGACAACGTTATCCGTCCAAGCGTTCACGAGCAACGATCGCGTAAACGTGAACTTCAAATTTAAAATTGGAATTTTAGGTCGGAAAAAAAATCTAACTTCATCTATTCAATGAGACAAACATTTTTTTCAATGCAATTGTTTAGTAAAACCAACAGCAACACCGCTATGAAGTGTTAAAGATCGCTAAAACTATTAATAATTTTTACACAATAAACAATAAAGTAATTGAAGCGAGCGTAGCGAGCTTCCTACATTCAACGAAATATGCTCCGTGTCTGTCTGTCTGTCTGTCTGTCTGTCTGTCTGTCTGTCAGTAACGTTCACGCGTGTGACGATAACTTGAGTAAAAGTTGACCGATTTAGTTGAAATTTGGTATACATGATCCTCTTACTAATACACAGGCTAAGTTCGTTGGACAGCGTGATCCGTCCAAGAGTTCGCGCGCAACGCTCGCGTAAACGAGAGGTTTAAAAATTAAATTGGAATTTCAGGACGGGAAAAGATTCTATCATCATCTATTCGATGAGACGAACATTTTTTTCCAATAACATTTTTTAGTAAAACCAACAGCGACACCGCTATGAATTAATAAAGATCGCTAAAACTATTAAAGCGGGCCTAAACGTTTAAAATAGAGAAAACAACCTTTTTACTGATATCTTACGTTCTAACGTAACGATTTTAATAAAACTTCATAGACACCATCTGATGCACAATTGAAACAGGCATGCAAAATTTCAATTTGATACATGCAGTAGTTTGTTTGTAGCAAAGAGATACAAATTATAAATATTGAAATAGAGATGTATGGTTAGTGGAATAGTAAGAATGCGGGGTGGTTCCCTTACTACTAGCCGCTGCACTACTACCAGACCCATTATCTATCAACTCATCATGATTCACAATAATTTTTTTTTTTCAATATTCAATACATATTTATTACTATACGCTCGCTTCAATGATAGAGCCACGCGATGCCTAGTATAACAATAATTTTAATGTTAATTGAAGCGAGCGTAGCGAGCTTCCTACATTCAACGGAATATGCTCCGTGTCTGTCTGTCTGTCTGTCTGTCTGTCAGTAACGTTCACGCGTGTGACGATAACTTGAGTGAAAGTTGACTGATTTAGTTGAGATTTGGTATACATGTTCCTCTTACAAATACTCAGGCTAAGTTCGTTGGACAGCGTGATCCATCCAAGAGTTCGCGCGCAACGCTCGCGTAAACGAGAGATACAAAAATTAAATTGGAATTTCAGGACGGGAAAAGATACTATCATCATCTATTCGATGAGACGAACATTTTTTTCAAATAACATTTTTTACTTAAACCAACAGCGACACCGCTATGACTTAATAAAGATCGCTAAAACTATTAAAGCGGACCTAAACGTTTATAATAGAGAAAACAACCTTTTTACCGATATCTTACGTTCAAACGAAACGATTTTAATAAAACTTCATATACACCATCTAATGCACAATTGAAACAGGTATGCAAAATTTCAACTTGATACAAGCAAAATTCTTTGCGTAGTGACGAGATACATTTATAATAATTGTTTAAAAGCTACCGCGGGTGGTGAAGATTGTTATAGTCGTATAGTGCATAGGTTTGTTTAAAGCTTTGTACCGAGTACCCCCACTCTTCCCTACACTACCCTCTTCCACTTATCTTCAACTATGACATTCATCATGATTAATAAATTTCAATATTCAGTATTTCATTGCAATACGCTCGCTTCAATGATAAAGCCACGCGATGCCTAGTATAACAATATAGTACATAATAGGATGCGAGGAAGCTATGTGCGACACTAATTGGCAGTATTTTTTTATTTATTTATTTCTGCATTATTTATTCTGATTATTTGTCATCGCTGTCTTTATACAATTTATTTAAAATACAGTCGATAAAGTCATGTATATTGTGTCAACCATGTTATTTTAACACATCTTTTAGGTCCTGATCTTTTACTTTATTAAATGACGAAGATACAAATAACTTTAATAATTGATTCGATGTCTAAGTTTATATCTGAGAATAGAGGCAGATAAGTCAGTGTTAACTGTTTTCATATACCAATATAATATTACACTGCTATACTGAGCTTTTTTTTTTATTTTATTATTTATTGGATCTGATGTAACAGCAATAAATGCAATCTGGTGATGTTATTTATTGAAGCTGATATAAAAGGTAAAATGTTTTCATAAAAATATATATATATATAGAACACGATATTTCTTTCTCTTGTTCTTATAATGGAATTTAGCACTCGATCTATTTTTCTTCACATTAAATTTTCTCTTTTGTCGTTTCAAAATCTAGAATAAATCTTTCTCATTGATTATTTTCTCGTTATTGTGCATCAAAACAATATATGTACATAATTAAAACCGAAGAGCACAGAAAAAAATAAATTATATGAACAATAATAATGTTTCAAAAACTATAAGAGCTCCATTCTTGGGGAAATAACAATAATATAGGATTTTCAGTATATACATATATAAGAGAGAGAAAAGAGAGAGAGAGAGAGAGAGAGAGAGAGAGAGAGAGAGAGAGAGAGAGAAACGAATGACTATACCAGGGGTGGGCTCGTATGAGCTCAATGGGAGCCGTATTCCGGTTTTTTGTGTATTAATAAAGAGCTAATCCATAATTACATAAGGTTGTATTCAATACACGAATTAAAAATGTATTTAATTAATATATTTGCATATTATACTCAAGTCTTAAGTGCTATGCAAAGTACACATTAAAGAAAATACAATTAATAGAGAGATTTAAATAATTATTTCAAAATTTTCATAATAAAAATAAAATAAACGATATTTTGACTTCATGAACTTCATTGTGGAGTACAATAATTTATAGCAATTATATGTTGTACCAAAAATGAAAATTAGACTGCAAGCAGCTCACTTTAAATCTGGATAATTTTATTGTGGCTCGAGTTACTAAAATTCGGGGAGCTAGCGTGGCCGTGTGGGTTAAACCACGTCTGCTCAGCCATCAATGGATCAGGAGGTCGGGAGGTGGCGTGGGGGGAACGCCATGGCTCACTAATGATCACATCATACTAGCTTCGGCTGTACAATGTACAGAGGTATGATGGTGTGAAGTGGTTGGAACTCTCTACCACGGGGCTAGTAAAAAGGGCCCGAATGATGGCCTAATTGCTAGGGTTCGAACAAGTGGTTCGTCCTACCCGTACCTTACTACTACTACTACTACTACTACTAAAATTCGACTGTAGAAGTAGATTTATGCTGCATTTGCAAACCCTGGTCCTCTTTCACTTCTAATAACTCAAAATTCTTAGCCAATTTTTCATAAAGTATTATTTCACACATTGGAACTCTATCTTCAATTATAAATTGAAAAATAAATTGGTTTACAATATATGAAAATGTAGGTTTCGAACTTATCAAATCTTTAAACCTAAAAAAGATATAAATTATGAATGGGAGCCTCACTTAATTAAGAGGATTTGCCCACCCTTGGACTATACCAAGATTAGAGCCGTTACCATCAAATATTGGTGCCAGTGTAATGACAATGATCAGGAAGTGTGAAGAGCTAGCTGATATTTCTTACTAATAGTCAAATTCAAGCATTGCAATTTCCTAGATAGAACGGAAAGAAATTTGGGCCTCTTTCGTTGGCAACCGTGTTTAAAAAATTAAATCTTTAACATACAAAAATATGTGTTTTGCACTTAGCAGGTATATAAAATATCTCGGATGTATATAAACATGCACAAACTCTAAAATATAATTTTCGTAAGAGAGGTATTATCGTGTGGGCTCAAGTTGTCGGTTACAATATGACGCAATGAATTTCATAAATTCTTCATTGTTACCTAAAACCTTTATTGTAGGCTTTACTAAGTCTTCATCATAATGTATTTTCGTTTATGCTTATAAGAAAAGCCTTCATATATTTTCCTTGAAAATTTGCATACAGATCGAATAAACTTCGACCTGTAAACTCAATCTAAGGGTCAAAATAGAGGGTCTCAATTTTATAATGATATTTAGATGATATGTGCAGCTTCCTAAAATTTAAATATGACGTTCATTTTTGCTTCCGAGCTTACCGAAGGTAGCGAACGTATTGTGATCATTTTGAAGAATAAAATTTGTTTGTCTCCGTCAGAGCATTTTTGCAAACCCTTACTTGGCTGATTTGATTTATATTTCGATTTTGGAGGGTAGGTCATAGTTAGCCCAATGTTGGTCCCACATTAATTAGATTATGAATTAGGTGCATAAAAAAAATAATTAAATTAATTTTTTAAAAATAAAATAAAATTAGGAGCAGATGGTGAAAACCTTCTGCTCCTATTAATTCCTTCCCTTTGAGCACAAACTTGTTTTTATTAACAATTATATTTTAAAAGTACTCAAGGGCTTGGAAATCTAGCCCGTATTGAGAACAGTTGAGAATGCCCAACTTAGATGGTAAGGTCACGTCAATAGAATGGACAGTGAACGACTCCCTAAGAGAGCCCTATTTGAAGAAGAGAAGCCAGATGTGAAGGGAGAAGACCTAGAGACCTAGAGGAAGGAAAAGAACCACGTGGATGGAAAACATCATCCACCCTGGTCCAGAGAGGATTGTCACTCCAACGTGCTCGATCCCTGTCATTGGACAGAGGAGGGTGGAAATCTTTCATTTCCCAGTGAGAAATGTGCCACACTGTCGAACTTAACCGCGAGTTAGTAATTTTTCGAATAAGTAACAAATTTAATTTAAATCGGTACAGTGAAATAGGCTCTCTGTGAATGGCTATGCAAAACGCAGATGACAGATTAACATGCTTTTATAACTGCGCTGATTCTATTGGTTCCATGTTTTCTAAAGTCTTAGCTTCGGAACAGAATTCATTCTTAATATTAATGAGTTATATTTATTGGTAAAATGATATTAGTCAAAATTTTACTGATATCAGTTTACTGAGTATACAATAGACTATAAACAATATGATTCAAATATTGATGCCCTCTTTATTCGTTTTGATTTTATGTTGTTAAAGTTATTAAACCATTGAAAATTGTCTTAATTTAAATAACGTCACTTTTTGTGAACAGACAAATTATTTTTTGAATAAAGTAAATTGGACCAATTATTTGGTATTTAAATCAATTTAGAGTTATAAAATAATTAAAGTTATAAATAATCCTACGAATACAGCGAAAACAGTACATAAGTCGATGTGTAATTGTCGGGTTTTTAACATATTCCAGTAAAGAAACGACTGTTTGATTAATTACAAGAAAATTATTTAAAGTTTAGTCGAAATAACGATTACATTTGCTTATTCATAGTTACACCATTCTATTTATAATTTGTAGTAGTTGCAAGAAAGCAAAGAAAAATGTTCCCCTCTTATATAATACTTATTCTTTATTGTTTTGAATACAACGATTTCTCAAATAAATTATATAGAAACCTATATTTGCCTGTTTTACTTACGTAGTATATAAAGCATGATATTGTGAGGGAAAAATAATTAGATTTTGATAGATTTACTCTGTCTAGATTGGTATTAACTAACGGCTTTTCGGGAGAAGGAATTTGGTAACTATTTTAATAGAACAAAAATTACATTGCGATAGATTTTCAATGTCTCGAATGGTATTAACTAATAGAATTTCGGGAGCAGGTACTTAGGAAGTATTTTAATAAAACAAAATCAGATTCTGATAAATTTAAACTGTCTAGAGTCTAGATTGTTGCTCGACTTTGCGAGGCTCTATCATTGAAGCGAGCGTAATGCAATAGATATTAAATATTAAGAAATAAGGGATCATGATTGAATGTAATGGTTGAAGAGGAGTGGAATAGAGGATTGAGGAGTGGATAGAGGATAGAGTGGAGACCTTCCTATAATAGTACATTACGCTTCGAGTGCGGAAAGTAGTATTTTGCATGCGAGTGTGGAGTTTGCACCCGAGCGACAGCGAGGGTAGTAAAACCACACGAGCAATGCAAAATGCCGTTTTCGCACGAGTTGCGTACCGTACTTTATCTACAGTTGTTAGATTTAAATAATAAATACAGAAAAAAATAAACTTGCTGTATGTAAGTTCGTATCTCTCTCTCTTGATAAAGATGGCATTAATTCTTGAGTTGTATTTATTAATTATTTCTGGAGGAGTATTTATTCTCCACATTTTCGTCAAATTGTCATCAAGTCACTTTGACATCGTTTATTCACTCATTGTTTTTCACTAAAAACTCGATATAAACAGTTACTTTAATAAAAGAACAGCAATTTAGTTTTGTTAAATGTAAACAAACTCGCTAATCGTGCGTAAAGCTGAAGAATTCCTCTTCTATACCGCGCTAGCGTGGTAAAGAAGAGGAATTATTCAGAACTATGAGACGCGCATGCGCAATGAATACAAGTACGTAAATAATCACTTTCTACGCATCTAAACAAAGATATATTGTTTATATTTCGTATCAATCGTAGATAAATAGTCTTACCGACACGTACTGCAGCAACTTTTAACTATTATTATAAATGTATCGCTACACAAAAACTTCTGCTTGTATCCAATTGAAATTTTACATGGTGATTTCAATCTTGGTTTAGACTCAGAAAGTTATATTAAAATTGGTTTGTTAGAACGTAAGATATTTTTTAAACGTTTTCTCTTTTTAAGATGTTATTAACAACTTCATAGCAATAAATCTCTTCATGAGATTGAGTACTGGTAAAGGAAACATAATGTATTCCAAATTCCAGTCTTATCAGTCAACTTTTACTTTAGTTATATACACAATGATTTCCAAGTCTTGATTTCAGGACCAGGTACTTATAATGTTCTGTAAGGGAACAAAAATTATATTTCTATATTGTGATTTACACGGTTTACATTTTAGGTGCAGAAACTTTTTCTGTCATCAGGTTTACGACCTGTTGTAGGGCATTTGTATTTGTTGTTTCTCCTAAGAAGAACAGTTTAGGTTGGATGCACAATGTGTAATTAACCTCAAAATGAGAAGTACTTGTTATTGTACAAGTACTATTGGTGGTTTTTTAGGGTTTCGAGGTCATTCTAGAAACCTTTATGCTTTTGGTAGTTCGTCCGACCGTCCGTCACATCTTGGATCTCGGTGTATATCTCCCGACCTACTCTAGCTAGAGATTTGAAATTTGGTATACAAGTTAAACTTTTTTGCCCAAATATAGGAAAAAAAATATTGTGAACTTAAACACTCAAAATTTCTTCAATCAGTGAGTGATTGCGAAGTGATCGCAATATCATATACTTTTTGTAATTTTAAGGAGGGGTAACATTTTAAAGGTATTGAAATTTGGATCACAAATATATATCGGGTTTTCCAAATGGCGGCCATTTTACCCCCGAAATTATTAAAACAAAACGCAAAAAAATGCCCCCCCCCCCCCCCCTCCTGCTACCCCATAAGGATGCAGGTCCTAAAAATAAGGCAAAAATACATAAATATACATCTCTGTGATTGCGCATATAGTGATTGCAATGATATTTCCGGGAGTTAATATAAAAAATGTCAAATCTTAAAAATGTTAGGTGGCCGTAACTATGGAGCCCCAACATATATATTTTTGTAATTTTTAAATGGGGTATCATTTAAAAGGTATTGAATTGTAGACCACAAAATATAAATCACGTTTACCAAAATGACATTTTAATCCCGAAATTATTGAAAAGTTTTATTCAATTCGATAATAAAATAATAGTAGTTTTGTAAATATTTATTGATGAATTACAAGATAAGTAATTAAGCCGGCCATATACGTTGCGGTATTCCTGAAAGGTAGACCTGTACAGGTAAATCGGAGCGTGTGTGCTATCAAGTAATGACATAATTCCACTGTTATACCGTAACCGTACCGTATTCCGGCTTTAGGAAGCAGACAAAAGCTAAAATACAAAATAAGCCAGGCAAAAATGAACATTAAAATATATTTTCTTTACAAAAAGACTAGTTATGTTAAAATAGAATGTTTTGGTAATAATCTAGCGGAAATAATGTCACTTGGTATAAGAGTAGGAAATTTAGCAAAGGGCTTTATTTTATAGCTCGAGAAACCATTAGCTTAGGTTAAGTGAGGCTGAAAACTGCAACTGGAAATAACCAGTTCTCAATAAAAACTCATTTCCTTCGAGTAAGGATTTTCCGGCACTTGAAATTATGAACAAATAATCGTTATTTCAACAGTAAAATGAATAGAGTTTTCCCCGCTTTTCTTCTCCCTAATAAAACTCAGCTATTTGTCTACTTCGTGAATATTTGTCACCTTGATGATTCGTGATACCAATTTATTATTTAAATTAGTCACTAAATAAACAGAGCGTGCATGAAATTTTAGGTCCTTAATATTCTTTATCACGAATTGTGAGTTTTTCATAATTAATTAGTACTACGAGTATTTATTAAAAATGAGGAAAAATGTATTCTCTTTTACTTTTTAATATGCGGACTTAGTATTTAGAGATGATGTATTACGAACGTGTAAAAATTAACTTTTTTTTCCAGAGTTACGTTAATCTCCGACATAAACTCGGAAATAATTAACTCATTGTTGGTCCCATATAAGTTTCAACCTTCTGTGCCTTTTTGTTTCTCCTTCCCATGCGCATAAACATACATTAATTTAAACCTATAGCTTCAAAAGTACATATCTGATTTGTATGAAACTTTTATAGTATATCGAAAGTAACCCGCAAATAGCCCCAGATAAATTTGAGCCGTTTGCGCTCTTTAACTTTTGCTATGTTGATACTTTTACAGACAATAATGGCTTGTAAAAGCATAAAATCAGGGAAGTACGTGATAGGATGCGAGGAAGCTATGTGGCAAACAATTGGCAGTCTATTTTTCCATGTATATAGAAGCTGCTTAACTTTTAGCTAAAAGTAAATCATGTTTTGATGTTTAATTAAAAAATCAAGATTGAAAAAGAATCCAGCTAAGTTAAGCAGGTTGATTTTCCTAAGATCCCCTTCATCAGTAGCTAATCTTTCCTTTGATTTTATAATTTCAAACAGCTAAAAAGCTTTTAGGACAGAGCTTAAAAATTCCTGTACATGAAAACACTGTTGGTATAATCGTTTTTCAAACACGACTTAATTAAATTCAGACAGCTTAACATCAATCCACGCTAAGCTAGATAATTGAATATATATATATATATATATATATATATATATATATATATATATATATATATATATATATATATATATATATAGACAAATTCACCTCTTTAGCGAACATGCCTCCGTAGCGGCCTGATCGCTAGGGAGGTAAATATGTCTACAACCCGAAAACTGAAAAAAGTTTTTTCATTTGGCCTCTAGGGAGGTGTAAGAAATATGCCTCCGTAGCGGCCAATAATATACAAATCTCTCAAAAGGCCAATTTTATACAAAAACACCTTCGTAGAGTCCATACCTCTTTTAAGGCCAAAATTATGTAAAAATACCTCCGTGGCGACCATAACTCCGTTAAAGCCAAAAAAAATGTAAAAATACCTCCTAAGAGACCATTCTTATTTGGAGGCAATTGCTTGTTTCTTGATTGCTTCTTATTTAATTATTGTGACAGTTATTTCATTATGAGCTTATGTATGCACAAAAGTATACATTATGGTTGTAAACATTGCACAGTAATGTATTTTATCTTCGATTGATACGAAATATAAACATTTTATCTCTGTTTAGATGCGTAGAAAGTGATATTTTTCGTAGTTATATTCATTGCGCATTCGTGTTTCACAATCGTGCGACAAGGTGAAGAATTCTTCACCTTATCGCACGATTTGCGGTGTTTTTTTACATTTAACAAAACTAATTTGCTGTTATTGTTTGATTAAAGTAACGGTTTGTATAAAGTGTTTTGTGTATATTTAATGATTTTTTTGTATATATTATTAAAATCCAACAATCGTAGATAAAGTACGGTACGCAACTCGTGGGAAAACTGCATTTTGCATTGCTCGTGTAGTTTTACTACCATCGCTGTCGCTCGGGTGTTAACTCCACACTCGCATGCAAGATGCTACTTTCCGCACTAGACGCGTAGTGTACAATTCCTTTTTTTATATTTATGATACTACTGCAAAAACATCAATGAACTAACCTAGTATAGCTTTGACCCTAAGTTATTATTTCATTTAAACAAATATAATCTGTAGCTGCTGTTAGGTGTTAAAGCATTATTTAATTTTTTTAATATTCGGAATAAGTAAATAAATAGTTTTGAGTTAATATGACATATCACTTTTTGAAACCATTAAAGATTTATGGCTTAGCTGAAGCAGGGAAACATATCTAACTGCTTTTTTTCTGCTCCTCAAATCCAATGATCAATTTTTTATTTTTATAACAGAATCAATTTGTTCCACTTGACTTAATTATTAATTCATTAACTAAGGAAAAATATCTGCCAAATAACTAACTTGGGATAACCAAATATTATTATCAAAATAAATTGCCCGTGTAGATTTACCATCCTTAGGGCTGGACAACCCATCTTAAAATTCTAATCATAACGGGCGCCTTCCCTATTAAACTTGGAAAGCTGAAATTTTGTACAGATACTCTATTGGACATTTCAAGGGGTTGGCTGTCTTTACTTTCTCATATAAACTACATATACTCTACATATTATATTACTAAATATACTAAAGAGAAAGTATTGTGATTGCAAAAATTCGATTTGGAGATTTTGATGGATTAACACGTTTTGAAGCCCCCTCAGTCCAAAAAAGTTGTTTTTAAAAAATGTCTGTCGTTTGGTTGTGCAGACGCTTTGAGCCTAAACTACTGGGCCGATTTTTACGAAATTTGGGATACATGCGCAGAAAAAATCATACTCTGAATTTTTACTCCAAATTTAGGGGAGCTACCCCCAAAAACGAGGAAAAAAATATTTCTCGAAAACTGTTCCGACGATTTTGATTAAAATTCTAAAACGCAGTCTTTTTAAATACGAAACTAACGATGTAAGCTGTTTTCCCGGGAATAATCTATTTCCTGAGAAAATAGCTTTAAAAGTGGACAGAGAGAGGCCGGGTTCGATTCCCCACCGAGGAGAAGTTATTTGCATGATAACTTTGATAAAATGTTTAATAATAATTAAATTTACAGACGAACACTAATCAATAGAAAACACTGGACTAAGTAATTATGAACGCTTATATGAGAAAGTTCTCCGAGTTGTCTCGGACCGATTTCTAAACTTTTGATGTCATGCTTGGAATTATTTACTCTTCGTAAAGAAATAACTAAAGGGCATCCCTTCTGCTGGTCTAATTGTACATAAAAAATGTCACCAAATTTTAAGCGATTCATAATAAAATAATTGTACGCGCTAAAGGTTTTAAGTTTTAAGATTATTTTTATTTGTTGAATAAAGGGGAGTGGTTTTGACGTCACTTACTAGTACATAGTAGGGAAAGGGAAGAAAGCACACACACACTAACATGGAAGGAGGGAGGTAGATAAGACTTAACACCGACTAGACCTCGAGTTCAGACATACTGACTGCCAGCTCATTCTTTCATTTCTTTATTTCTTAATAGATATAATAAACACCCAGTCTACACAAATTTTGAGTTGGCTCCTTTTCTCCCCCTAGCTCTATATTTTGTTACTTGTCTAGTCTTGTCATATTTATCCTTTATGTCCTCTTAGAGATGGTTAGAGAATAAAAATTAAGGAGAAAAAACTGTATTTGAAGTCTATATAAACTTGATTTGAAATATAGGTATACAGTAACCTTTTATTATAGGGCGTTTAAAGCGCTACCTTTCTTGCTTTTCTTTCAGCAAATGAGTTTATTGCATCATCGTAATCAATAGAACTAACTCACTCTCAATAGATAATATTGAAAGGTTTGAGAGTCTTTCTTAACTCATCGAACTTCTTAAATAGTTTTTAATAAACTTCAATTTGCTGAAGCTTCTTTCACATTCACTTAAAAAATGAAAAGAAAATTGGTAGAGAAAACGAAGTTGGGTGGCCTACATCAGATTAGACAAGATAACTGAAATTATAATATACATATTATTAAGAATTATATTTCACCTAAGTTTTTATTATTTTTCCTTTATTTATCACTTTATTTTTTCCCCTAGTTTTGCTGCCCCCCGGGCGTGCCGGCCAGGGCGCTTGACCCCCCCCCCCCCCTCCCCCAGTCCCCCAAAGATCCGGCACTGGTCACAAGCAAAGACACTTACAATAGTAAGTACAATAGAAACTAATTTATATACGAATATACAAATAAAATATTGTTTTATTTTTATTTTTATTTTTTTTTTAGCTTTATTCGACGACGGCTCAACCGATTTTGCATTGACCCACCCTTCTATATTCTTTATTTCAAAGTTCCAATTAAGTTATAGAACACAAAAATAGTCTTCCTTAATCTGTTGTCTCGAAATCAATGAACCTGACATTTTCTAATTAAATAAACTCATTTGAAATACTTGTTAATTCATCTAGCTAGAGTGGATAAAATGGGGAGTTGCTTTTGTATATCCTCCGATGGAGGATATACAAAAGCACGCCTACGCGGCGATTTATATGTTTGTTATGTTTTTGTTAAAAGTATATCGTATATTTTTACACTATATTCTTTCAAATAGCTCAGCACGAATTAATATCCTTCATACAAGGTTTGATCTAGGTTTCTTCTATGCTATAAGCTTTTCTTGTTTTAGCCATTTTATCTAATGCAGCTATAAAGTAACATTTTAAATAATATTTTTGAATTCGCTTCGCTGTCACATAGAAAATTTGAGAGATTTTCCTTTCAACTTTGGGGGATTAGTTTTTAAGTGCCTTGATAATTTATTAATTTTTAATGATCTCTTTGCTGCAACATATTGCTGCAAATTACACATTGGGGTAAAAAATCTATTCCTAACTAATTAAACTTAATAAACTATTAGGACATGGTTTCTGTAGTCAATTAAACGTAAGATAGGAATAATTCCTGAAATCATGTTGGTGAGCTAATATAATTATCCTTTGTCGGAAGTTAAAAGAATTGTGATTAAAGCTTCTAGGAAGTGATATTACTCCACGATGCAATTTATCTTTTCTCAATAAGGTTAAAATACCGACATTAAATACTTTGTTCGTAATTTACATTGCACTTATTTATATTTATATTTGTTCGAATAATTTAAAGATTTTTGTGACCCTATCTATATTGGGGATTGGGGCATGCCCATAGGGTTGGGAAACCTGGTCACTCTTAACTCTATACTAACTTTTCTTGATTCATGGTCGATCTGAGGTAATTAAATAATTTGACGTTTAAAAAAACTTGTTTCTCCTAATGCAACCGACACTAGGAGAGTCAGCGCGATGCTTAGTCTTACTTTTTATACATTTGGGAATTTTTTTATTAGGTTATTTAATGTTGTAATTTAAAATTTCCTTTCGTTCCTTTAAGTCTTCTTTGAAGAGAGACAATAAATCTTGATATAACAGAATTCTGTCTTACGATCTCTATCCACTAGACAAGTCGGAGCAAGGCTTTCTCCTTCACCCGGTGCAAGAATGGTGTTTGGTGCTAACACAGATTTATTTTTAGTATTACCAAAATCGAGAACGCGACTTGCACCTATTAAAATGGATTACATATAACATTTAAGATTTTGTTACATCAAAATAGTCGGAACTGTTTTCGGATTTTTTTTTTTTTTTTTTTTTTTTTTTATATAGAGTAGTCCTAACGCTAAATTTGATGGATTTTCTCATTTTAAGGTTCCCTGAATCAAAAAAGTGTTTGCCTGTAATCTTTAGTCTGTGCAGACGCGCCTAAAATACTGGTCCGATTTCAATGAAATTTGGCATACATTTTCTTAAAAATCATACCCCCAAAATAATTATTTTAGCTCAAAATTTGGGGTGCACCTTTTCCGTTTTTTACACGGGAAAAATCTAGTTTACGAGATATTGATGAAAATAAATTTAATGAAAATGAAAATGGGAAACGCATTCTAAATAAAATGTAATGGCAACATTGGCTAAAAATTGTAAGCCGAGTTTAAATTTTTGTAGCGACACGGTAAGCGATTTTTTTACAATATGAAATACTAAGATATGTAATACAGTTTTTGTTACGAAACAGGACCAATTTTTTTTTAACAATATAAAATCCAAAGACCTAAAAGAATTATTGTAAATATATTACTACAGATACGCTTAGCCGCTTGGCAGACACTAAAAATAAAGAGTACTCGAATAATGAGATGTTTAGATTAATTATTTAGACTATATCTGACTTAAATTTTTAAAATTATTTCGGCTAACCAGGGACAAAGATCAGCTATTCTGTACCGAATGACTAAAAATGTATCCAGATAAACAAATACATCATTTAGATTATCTATTTTGTTATTTTGTAGATTATTGTGCTACAAGTGTATGCTATTTATAGTAGGGCAATATTTTTTTAACTAGGTATGTATAACAGAACCCCAAAATATTTCGAATATTCATATTATAGTGTATAATTTGTATTTTACTATATAATATAGGTATTAATATATTTTTAGATTAAATGATATTTCTGTGCATTTGCAGAAAAGAGCAACATTATTAAAGAAAACAATAAAGTTCTAAGAATGATGGTGTTAAAAACAGTAAGACTCAGTTTCTTGTTGTTGTTGTTAAATGCAAAAAAAAGAGAGGAACCCGATCTTATCAAAGGGTTTCCCTGAATAGTTTTACTAGGACCGACGATGAGTTCCTCATTCACCCTAGAGATTCCGGAATGCGATTCCCAAATCGAAGATTCTAACTTCTACAGTTTGTCGAAAGTAACCCACAGATAGCCCCAAATTAATTTGGACCGTCTGCGCTCTTTCATTTTTGCTAAATTCATAATTAAATTCAAGTAAAATAGACTCAATTGGTGTGGCACATAGCTTTCTCGCATCCTATCACGTATTTTATTGATTTTTACTACGTTTTTATTATTAGCTTGCTTGCTTGTTTGTTTGTTTGTGTGTCCAGTACAAATCTTGCAATCGATTTTTAACTAACTGCCCGAGTAGCTAGACATTTGAAACTTTTAGAATAGCTCAGAACACGATGACAATGCATTATTTTAATAATTTTAGCCATTTTTCAGCAGAATTTAATTAGTTTTTAGCAAATTTTGCTGTTTGAAAAATTAGATGATGAATTTATCAGAAGTAAAAGAGCGCAGACGGTTCAAATTAATCTGGGGCTATCTGCGAGTTACTTCTGATAAACTATAAAAGTTTCATACAAATCAGATGATATGTACTTATGAAGCTATAAGTGTAAATATATGTAAGTTTGTACATGTATGTTGTGCATTCTCTTTTTCTTTTTTATTGGTGGAATATTGTTTTTCTTAAGTCTCTAAAATCAAATGGCTCCAGGTAAATTTTACGAGTTTTGTTTCTGTGTATTACACATCCTAATGATTTCTTCATTGAATCTCTGTCTTTATATTTATTTTAGAGATCGCTCAGAAAATCTTCAATAGATGGTGAAGTTTTTATCAACTGGTTAAATAAAGTTAATAAAACGATAAAGGCGGCTCAAAACTCTCAGAGAAACGTTTTGCCGTTATTCTCGGCCAATATGCTCGAGAACAAGAGAGGCAAGAATATTCTTTTGCCATTTCGCGTTTCCAATTAATAAAATAACCATGAAGATTTTATTCACCTCTAACCACCTAGAGTCCAATTTAATTATTTCTTTACTTTAACTTACAATTTTTAATTTTTCGACGCCAAAGAAGCTGATTGCTGATAAATGTGATCAACTCATTAAGTAATAGTAATAATTGAAGCGAGCGTAAGCGAGCTTCTTACATTCAACAAACTATGCAACTTGTCTGTCTGTCTGTCTGTCTGTCTGTCTGTCTGTCTGTCAGTAACGTTTACGCGTGTGACGATAACTTGAGTAAAAGGTGACCGATTTAGTGGAAATTTGGTATACATGATCCTCTTACTAATACTCAGGCTAAGTTCGTTGGACAGCGTGATCCGTCCAAGAGTTCGCGCGCAATGCTCGCGTAAACGTGAGCTTCAAATTTAAAATTGGAATTTCAGGACGGGAAAAAATTCTATCATCACCTATTCGATGAGACGAACATTTTTTTACAAATAACATTTTTTAGTAAAACCAACAACGACACTGCTATGAATTAATAAAGATCGCTAAATCTATTAAAGCGGACCTAAACGTTTAAAATAGAGAAAACAACCTTTTTACCGATATCTTACGTTCTAACGTAACGATTTTAATAAAACTTCATAGACACCATTTGATGCACAATTGAAACAGGCATGCAAAATTTCAATTTGATACATGCAGTAGTTTGTTTGTAGCAAAGAGATACAAATTATAAATATTGAAATAGAGATGTGTGGTTAGAGGAATAGTAAGAATGCGGGGTGGTTCCCTTACTACTAGCCGCTGTACTACTACCAGACCCATTATCTATCAACTCATCATGATTCACGATAATTTATTTTTTCAATATTCAATACATATTTATTACTATACGCTCGCTTCAATGATAGAGCCACGCGATGCCTAGTTTGTAGCAAAGAGATACATTTTACAATAATTGAAAAGGAGATGTGTGGTTAGAGGAATAGTAAGATTCCCTTAATACTAGCCGCTGTACTACTACTACACCCATTATCTATCAACTCATCATGATTCATGATTATCTATTTTTTCAATATTCAATACATATTAATTACTATACACTCGCTTCAATGATAGAGCCACGCGATGCCTAGTAAATAATAGAAAAATGATAAGATGTGACAAGTAAAAGATATTACTTGCATATTATTATTTGCATATAGATATATCTTAACATGTACCTACTTGCACTTACACATACTAATGTCTACATTTTTATAGGATTTATTGAATAGCAAATTTATACTAGTAGTCAATAGACGACAAACAATTGGGTATCTCGTGTGTTATCAGCTATTTTTGGATAATAAGTTTTGTTTTCGTATAATGGAAAAAAAACTATAAAAGAAGTAGTAGGGAGATAAACAAAATCATAATAGAACGTGGTGGCGGTGTCATGAAAGATTACGAGTTAAAAGGGTAACAAACTTTCTTAGAACACAGGAATAGACTTAAGCTTTTTCGATGAGAATCAGAGTTTTGTGATTTATTATTATTAATCTTTAATTATTTTTTTTATACCATAAAGAATTTTTTTTAACTAAATTAATATATAATGATATGGGTAATTATTATGACCTACTATCCAAATTTCATTTAAGTCAGACGAGCAGTTTTTAAGATAATATGTTGCCACCAACGTTCACCAACGTTAACAAGCAACGTTCACAAAAAGTTTTGACAGACCAACAGGGCTGATATTATTGATTTTGAAAACATTAATATTTCGGTCTTCGGAACGATCACAATGCTTTCGATACCTTTTTAAGCTCGGAAGAAAAAAAAATATACAGTATGTCCACGGATGGAGTTGCCTATTGTAAATGCAAAAAAAAAAAAATTTCGATAAAAGTCATTCTTTAAAAAAGCTCCTGCATCTTTTCAAATGAAGATTTAGTATATTAAAAAATTTGTATAATGTACCCTGTGCCCAAAAACAGCAATTTTTGAAAATGGGTACAAGAGGTAAGTAGGGTTAATATTGATTTTATAAGAAAAAAGTATTCTTTATAAAAAATTTTATTTGCCCTTCTTAAATAATTTTTGTTATAAAAAAGCTAAAAAACGGATGCCCAAATTTACCCCCTCCCCTCCCTTTCAACAGTGTCCCGATATCCCCTTAAACCATTGGTTCTTAACCGGGGGGCCGCGGCCCCCCAGGGGGCCTCGAAACGTATTTAGGTATTATATATATTATATTTGGAGATTCTAAGGGGGCCGTGGTTACCAAAAGGTTAAGAACCACTGCCTTAAACCATAGTGTCCACACAATGTCGTTATTAATAGTTTTATAAAAATACCCTAAATACAGTTGTTATGTAGTCCAGGCAAATTAGTAAAAAAAAACAGCAAATGGAGGAAATAATTGAACGAGCGTAGTGAGTTCTTCATTTCAGAGACTTGTGCTTTGAAATGTTTGTCTAACGATAACTGGAGTAAAAATTGATCAATTTCAGCGAAATTTGGCTCATAGATGCATTTCAGCATTTTTGAGAACTGTATAGTTTTTGAAAATTCCTCACTAAACATTTTTAAGATGGCGGCCAATATGGGGTGGCGGGTTTTAGCCGGCATAATGTGTTATACATCGTTTTGAAGGTCTTTTAGAGAAAGAAAAGAATATGTAACTAATCAAATTTCACACTTCATATTTTCAAGATGCGGCCAATATGGCGGACGACTAAAACAAAGTATTAGTCAGCTTAAAGTATTATACATCGTTTTAAAGGCCTTTAAGAGGAGGAAAATAATATTTAACTGATAAAATTTCACATTTCATACTTTCAAGATGGCGGACGACTAAACAAAACGTTTTTAGTCAGTATGACATATTATTATACATCAATTTAAAGGTCTTGAAGTTTAGGAAAGGAATATCTAAGTATTAAAAATTTCACACATAATATTTTCAATATGGCGGACTATTAAAAAAAATTTAATCTGCTTGGCATGTAATAAATTAATCTAAAGGTCTATAAAAGTAGGAAAAGAGTCAATAACTTTCAAATTTCATAATTTATATTTTCAAGATGGCGGCCAATAGGCGAATGACAAGACGTTTTTCGTCAGTATGACATGTTATACATCGTTTTAAAGGGTTTAGAAGTAAGAAAAGAGTAAATAACTATTAAAATTTTACTCTATATATTTTGAACCAATTATAGATAATTATTATTTAATATAATTATTTCATACTAAGCAGTTTAAACAGGAAATTTATTAAACGTTATTTCATAGAGGTATTGCAGGCTCGCTATAATCGCACGTTTATCCAGGAATTGTAATAATGTTATTGTTGGCTCGCTGCGCTCGCCCTGTATAGACAGCATTTAAAATTAGTTTTCATTTAACTGATTTATTGAAGGTACGCTGCGCTCACCAGTTTATTTAGCATTTCTGGATGATGTTATGCCGTATAAACTTGCGAGCTTAGCGAGCCTGCATTAATTATATTAAATAATGATAACGTACAAATACTTTATAAACAGGCGAGCATACAATAACTTTATTTAATAAATATTTACTACAAATTCTGAATCAAACCGGCGAGCGTAGCGAGCCTTTTTTAATTTGATTAAATTAGGTCTTAAAAATTTTATAAACAACCATAAAGAAACATATAAATTATTTTACTATGCGAGAATATCTAGATTTTATCCCTCCCACTTATTTCTATACCCCCTCCTCTTTGATAAGCTAATTTTAAAATATCCTAAATTCCCCCCCCCCCCCTAAAGTAAAATATGACAAAACAATGCATAAAAACTATTACTGTACTCTTAAAGAGCTTTTGCATCATCAATGGTATTCATTACATTTACCCCGTATTCATTACTTGTACCATACCCCTGTGTACCAAATTTAAATTTCCAAAATTCTTGTAGGCTGTCATTTTCTCCTTGCTTTGAAGTTCAAGTGGGCAAATTTTTATCGACATCGAACTAAAACAGTAGATTTGTATAAAGATAGCTATTGATTTTTACATATATAGCTATAAATTTCCATTTTACCCCCTCCTAAATAAAATTGTACATAACAACAATTACTTTTCTCTTAAAGTGCTTTTCAACGATATGCATGATATGAAGGGAATCCATTACTTTGACATTTTTACTCCGTACCCCTTTGTACCAAAATTTAAATTTCGAAAATTCATGTAGACAGTGACCTCCCCCTTGCTTTGAAGGGAAAGTGAGTAAATATTCATCAAATTGGGATAAACTGTAGATTTATATAAAAGACATACCCTCATATAGACACACATGTTATATGATATAGCTATATTTTTCCATTTTACCCCCTCCTAAATGAAAATACATACGACAAAACTGTACACAACAACAATTAATGTAATCTTAAAGAGCTTTTCAACGATATGCATCATAAAGGGTATTCAGTCCTTTGACCCCGTATTCATTATTGTACCCTGTTCCCTGTGTACCAAAATTTAAATTTCGAAAATTCAAGTAGACACTGATTTTTTCTTCCTTTGAAGGTCAAGTGTGCATATTTTTGATCGAGATCGGACTAAAACTATGGATTTGTATAAAGAACATACACACATACGTTGAGTTTTAGATATATTTTTCCATCCCCCCCCCCCCTAAATGCACGTAAAAACAATTACTGTACTCTTATAGAGCTTTTCAACAGTATGCATCATGAAGGGTTTTCAACTTTGACATTTGTACCCCGTACCCCTGTGAACCAAAAATTTAATTTCGAACATTCATGTAGATAGAGATCTTCCCCTTGCTTTGAAGGTCAAGTGAGCAAATTTTCATCGAGAACGAATTAAAACTGTTGATTTGTATAAAGACCATAAACACATTCACACATACGTTGACTTTTATAGATATAGATATACATTTCCATTTTACCCCCCTCCTAAATGAAAATATGACAAAAACGAACTTAACAACAATTAATGTACTCTTAAAGAGCTTTCCAACGATATGCATCATGAAGGGTATCCATTACTTTGACATTTGTACCCCGTACCTCTGAGTACCAAAATTTTAATTTCGGAAAATCATGTAGGCAGTGACCTTCACCTTGTTTGGAAGAAAAAGAGTGTAAAAATGCATCAAACTGGGATACAACTGTAGATTTGTATAAAAGACATTCTCTCATATAGATACTCTTCTTTTTATATATAGATATAGTTATATTTTCCATTTTACCCCCCTCCTAAATGAAAATATGACAAAAGTGTACATAACAACAATTACTGTACTCTTAAAGAGCTTTTCAACGATATGCATCACGAAGGGTATTCATTACTTTGACCCCGTATTCATTACTTGTAGCCTGTACCCCTGTGTACCAAAATTAAAATTTCGAAAATTCATGTAGACCTTGATTTTTTCCTTGCTTTGAAGGTCAAGTGTGCAAATTTTCATCAAAATCGGCTTAAACTGTAGATTTGTATAAAGAACAAACATACACACACACACACATACGTTGACTTTTATATATCGATGGTGTTGCGCCAAAAGGGCCAATCTGCATTTTGTATTTGAATTCTAAAACTTGAAAAGCTATAATGAAAAATTGATATTTGAAAGCCTTATTTATATTTTTATTCATTTAAAATATACTTGGATACCTAATTAATAAGTCAAAATAACCAAATTTATTTTATTAATTATAAATAAAAAAACAAACGGGATATTAGTTGCAGATTGGTCCTTGTGGATTTTTTCAGATTGGCCCTTTTGGCCCAACACCATCGATATATAGATTGGCAGCTAGGGAGGTATTAAACATTTATTTTCATTTTTCAAAAAAATCTGTTTACTAAAATGATATAATTAATAGTTTTAACTTAATAATAACTACGCAAATAAATAATTAAGCACTTGGTTATGAACTTATAAATCCATATGGTGTTGTATGTGATTTGTTCGCTAGGGAGGTAATACATTTTTTCAAAAAAATCTGTTTACTAAAATTATATAATTAATAGTTTTTAACTTAACCCATTAGTGCTCAAATTAATTTTTTTTGAGAAATTTTTGTGATCAATGAATATATTATTCTATTATCCCTATTATATAAGGGAAAAATGAAATTTTTCAAATATATTAATTTATCTCGCCCCCAGGGGGCGTACCATATATGGTATGCTGGGCACTTGCGGGTGCTCAGTAAAATAATTAAAGAGGTAAAAAAGACAAATGTTTATCTCTTTAATGAAGTAAAAAATACTTTATTGTTGGTTAAAAAAAATATGTCTAGAAGAAATAACTTTATGAGAAATAAAAAAAAAACAAACGAATTATCATAATTTATATTTATATTTTTATATTATTGTTTTCACTATGTATATATGTTTCTTTTTTTAAATTATTATTATTATAATTATTTTTAGTAATAATATAAATTTATAAGTGTGACGTAAAAATTATTTATGAATAATAAGTAAAAAAAAAAACAATCGACACAGAGGCCTACATCGCATTTTTTTACTGCATTGTATTCACGTATTTTGTGCCACATATCTCCAGTGCAACGACGCCTTTTCTGCCCAGGAATCTTCACAATTAGGTGATAAGGGATGAGAGTTAAGAGAATCTCCTTGGACTTTTGGGAAGATTTTTGTAAACTTCCAGGTAATGGATTGCAATTTCTCTTCGAAAAACCATCTGATGAGAAGATTAATTTCCACATTTTTGAAACATATAATCCATGCTTTGTTTAGCACCATCTAATAGCCAAGAAAAAAGTGTCCAAATCCACTTTCTGTTACGAATTCATGCTCTACAACAGCTGGTGTTTCGGTCCATTTGATCGGTACCCATGTATTTATTATAGCAATAAAACATTTTAGGTCTTTTAACCTGAATATATTTATCTTTTTGGGAGCACCTTATTACGGAAGACAATGGAGCAACACTAACCGTATTTGACAAAACGCTAACAACCAAGTTATCTTTCCAACGGCATAGGATGATCCCCTTTTTTTTACTGATTATTAACTCGTATTCTCCTTGATTTTTATTGTGGACGTTTGAATTTTTTGAGACAATCATTTGGAATGCGATTATACCTAATAGTGCCAGTGCTGCCTCGAATATATTATGGTTGAAAAACGTTAGAAGATTATAGCTGGTGAAAAGATTGTCAAATGCAAAATTAAATAGAAAATGTCTGATGTCACTAGGAAAACTTCTAATCATTCCTAGTTTGCCAAAACAGTTTTGCCAAAACGTTTCTCGCGATCAGAATTAACCGTCACCAATTTACCTTGATATATCAGAAATTCAATAAGCTAGCCATCATATGTGTTTAACGACAACATAACCAAACCGGATACGATTTCCTCTGATGAACTGTTTTAAACCATGACGACCATAATATTTTATCATACATTCCTCGTATGACAGTTCTTGCTCACGGATAAAATATTTCATAAACCATCCTTGCAAATTTTTACAGAGCGGGCGGATTTTCCACAGCTTATCTTCATTTGCTGGGTCTAACGGTTAACAAAATGTGAATATTTTAAAATTAACTCGAACCGATTTCTTCTCATTGCCTCATTCACCAAGTTGAAATTGCAGTCAGGGGTATTTTCCCAATACATGCTTTTTGATGGTACTGACACATAACCACTAAACATAAGAATGTTGACTAACGTAATCGTTAGTGACAGAGTCAGAAAAGTATTTAGATTTTCATAACGACTGGTTTTCTCTCTTATATAATCTATCATCTATATAATCTATCATCATCCAAAAACAACTCAAATAATTCAACTGGAGATTTGTTAGAATATCCATCATAAACATAGAATATCCAACATACTTCAGACTTCTAATTTACTAATTATAAAAGAAAAACTTGATTTCTAAAAAAATATTGCATTTTGTCGAAAAATTACCGGTAAAAAGTCTTGCTACTATAAGAGCCCAGCGTACCATATATGGTACACTAAAATTCAACCATAGATAAAAGCCATCAAAAAACAATAAAAAATTACAAAATGCATCTCTACATTTCATTCACACATTATGAAGTAGAAGCAATAGTTTTTTATTCTAAATATATTTTTATAATATCCTAAATTTTCTTGGCATCCACGGAGTCCATCAATATTTTGGAGAAAAAAAATTATTCAATTTAAAATTTGATTTTTGAATTGGTTACATACATAGAACTGCCAATAAAACAACTGAATAATAATTTTCAAACCTTTCTAGTTAGTTATAATTACTTTCTTAATTATTTTGGTTCAAAGTTCACCAAGATATGTCAGTCTGAAAATACCCCTTTTAGCGTACCATAAATGGTACGCTGGGAACTAATGGGTTAATAATAACTACGCAAATAAATAATTAAGCACTTGGTTATGAACTTATAAATCCATATGGTGTTGTATGTGATTTGTTCGCTAGGGAGGTGATTTTATATTATATTGGCCGCTAGGGAGGTATTACATTTTTTTTTTTTTTCATTTTTCAAAAAAATCTGTTTACTAAAATTATATAATTAATAGTTTTTAACTTAATAATAACTACGCAAATAAATAATTAAGCACTTGGTTATGAACTTATAAATCCATATAGTGTTGTATGTGATTTGTTCGCTAGGGAGGTGATTTTATATTATATTGGCCGCTAGAGAGGTATTAAAAATATTTTTTCATTTTTCAAAAAAATCTGTTTACTAAAATTATATAATTAATAGTTTTTAACTTAATAATAACTACGCAAATAAATAATTAAGCACTTGGTTATGAACTTATAAATCCATATAGTGTTGTATGTGATTTGTTCGCTAGGGAGGTGATTTTATATTATATTGGCCGCTAGAGAGGTATTAAAAATATTTTTTCATTTTTCAAAAAAATCTGTTTACTAAAATTATATAATTAATAGTTTTTAATTTAATTGAAAGCACGTAGATTAATAATTAAGCACTTGGTTATGAACTTATGAATACACATGGTGTTGTTTGTGATATGTTCGCTTGGGAGGTGATTTTATATTATATTGGCCGCTAGAGAGGTATTACATTTTTTTTTTTTTTCATTTTTCAAAAAAATCTGTTTACTAAAATTATATAATTAATAGTTTTTAACTTAATAATAACTAAGCAAATAAATAATTATGCACTTGGTTATGAACTTATAAATCCATATGGTGTGGTATGTGATTTGTTCGCTAGGGAGGTGATTTTATATTATATTGGCTGCTAGGGAGGTATTACATTTTTTTTTTCATTTTTCAAAAAAATCTGTTTACTAAAATTATATAATTAATAGTTTTAACTTAATAATAACTACGCAAATAAATAATTAAGCACTTGGTTATGAACTTATAAATCCATATGGTGTTGTATGTGATTTGTTCGCTAGGGAGGTGATTTTCTATTATATTGGCCGCTAGGGAGGTATTAAAAATATTTTTTTATTTTTCAAAAAAATCTGTTTACAAAAATAATATAATTAATAGTTTTTAATTTAATTGAAACTACGTAGATTAATAATTAAGCACTTGGTTATGAACTTATGAATGCACATGGTGTTGTTTGTGATATGTTCGCTTGGGAGGTGATTTTATATTATATTGGCCGCTAGGGAGGTATTACATTTTTTTTTTCATTTTTAAAAAAAATCTGTTTACTAAAATTATATAATTAATAGTTTTTAACTTAATAACAACTACGCAAATAAATAATTAAGCACTTGGTTATGAACTTATAAATCCATATGCGGTGTTGTATGTGATTTGTTCGCTAGGGAGGTGATTTTCTATTATATTGGCCGCTAGGGAGGTATTACAAATATTTTTTTATTATCTTTTTTTTTAAAGTTCTTTTTATAATATAATATAATTTTTGGTTTTTAATTTACTTAAAACCTTACATGAAAGTAGTTATGTATTTTGGTTATGCACATATGCTTTATGATGGCCTAGTTAATGACATGTTCGCTAAAGAGGTGTTTATGGCATAAATTGGCCCTCTTTGTCTCCGTAGCGGACAGGCCGCTAGGGAGACTCGAGTGGTCGCTAAGGAGGTAAATTTACCTGGATTGGCCCTCTGGCCGCTAGGGAGACATGGCCGCTAGGGAGGTATTTGTGACAGAAAATGGTCGCTAGGGAGGCAAAAAGAACCCTATATATATATATATATATATATATATATATATATATATATATATATATATATATATATATTATCCAATCCAAAAAGGTACCCTTTGTAATAATTTTATAGTGTCGTGGTGGGTCCTTTTAGGGTAATAAAATAAACTAACGTTTACATGGCGACGTTTCGGCTTAACCAGCCATTATCAAGCCTAAAACATATATATTTTTTAAAAATTAGATGGACGACGTAACATATTAACTATAACAATGACTTAACTCATCTTGACAACAATACCTGTAATGTGATTTATGTGAGGATCGTTACAAGAAAGTGAAAAAAAGTAGGTGAATATATTTGGAACGGTCTCGTTCCTTCGTCAAACATATTATATCAAAACCGGATATATCTCCTCACTTAACATCAAACTCTGTGCATCGTAACACATTAACCAAACATTAAAATTAACAATAATAGTAGTCTGACTAGGTAATAATTACAAAATATAACATAAAAACAACAATATTATAACATGGTAGAATACCATTGGTTAATGTGTTACGATGCACAGAGTTTGATGTTAAGTGAGGAGATATATCCGGTTTTGATATAATATGTTTGACGAAGGAACGAGACCGTTCCAAATATATTCACCTACTTTTTGCACTTTCTTGTAACGATCCTCACATAAATCACATTACAGGTATTGTTGTCAAGATGAGTTAAGTCATTGTTATAGTTAATATGTTACGTCGTCCATCTAATTTTTAAAAAATATATATGTTTTAGGCTTGATAATGGCTGGTTAAGCCGAAACGTCGCCAGGTAAACGTTAGTTTATTTTATTACCCTAAAAGGATCCACCACGACACTATATATATATATTGTAATAAATAGTGATAATATGTCGACTCCTTTAACTAGTATCGATAATCGAAGGCAGTCAGAAAGCATTAAGTCCAGTGGAAACAGTTGTTTTTATTAAACATTGTCATGATCATTATTCACATATTATTATTTCGGGAGTCGTATTATTCTCCTCATTTTCGTCATAATCACTTAATTTTTATTGTTAATTAATTACTCATTGTTTTTCACTATAAACTCGATATAAACAGTTACTTTCATTAAACAAACTCGCTAATCGTGCTTTAAGGTAAAGAATTCCTCTTTCTTCCGCACTAGGGCGGAAAATAAGAAGAATTATGAACGCGCATGCGCAATGAATACAGCTACGAAACAATCACTTCCTACGCATCTAAACAGAGATATAATGTTGATATTTCGTATCAATCGTATAAATACAATTAATTCAAGGTAAAACTTCAAGTTAAGATCTCTGACAGGTTATTTATTGTTAATTGTAAAATGGCATAAAACAGGTAATAAGAGAGATGGTTACCAAATTTTAAAGAACTTTAATAGGTTTTGGAAGGCATAGATTTAAATGCTTATTTGAATTCACTATAAGTAAAATAATCATAGTAGATTCATTTTGAATAGTTTAAAATAATACATACGTTAACTGTTTTGACAAGTGACAAGTTAATTACATATGGTGGTAATGATTCACCACATGTTGCTACCATGTTAAGAGTAAAGAATGTATGTTGCTATTGGATCCAGTATGCCACAACATGACGTTACGACAAGCTCCAGCTGTCTGAGTCTATATTGGTTACAGCTTTACTAGGTCAGTAGGGTGGTAGCTCCAGCATTGCGTAACGCACTCATTATTAATTAAATATACGCATGCGTTCTCTCTAACGCTGCAACCTGTTGCGTTCTAATCTTTATAGCCTGATAATGTTTCCACCACATGGTTTTATTTATAATGTACAACATTTTTTTATTCTTGTGTGGCAAAACTGTTTTACACTGACATCTGAGCTAAACAATGATGACAAGTTTTCTTGAACTGAAATGAGTTCTTAAATTATTGATGCACATTTATTAATAGATCCAGGTAAAAAAAGGTAATTTCCTTCAAACAAGGGTCAATGGTAACTCAACATTTAATTTTATCAAATATTTTTGTTTGTTTTTAATGTTAAAGATTGAACTCTAGAACCTAGTTCAAGGACATTTTATAAACGAATAAATTATTTAAAAAAATATTATACATAATTATGGCATATTATGTCATCTAAGTGTCATAGACGACTTAACAACTTTATCAGTTAAGAATACTCTTGCTTCGGTAATATATTACCGTAACCGGATAGATTAGACATGTGCTCGAGCATATCTTTATCATATTTTACTGCAGAACTGAGCTGTAGGTGTTCGAAGACATAGTTGTAATCTATAATTCTGAAAAACTGACTCGTTGCATTTATCTACATATCTATCTCAAATCAAAATTCTACTAAAATACTGATTCATCACTTGAACCACTGGAGCTATGACCATTAAATTTGTAGATTGGTTCCTTCTACCTTCTAAATATTCACTAAGAAATTATTTACTTCCGACCTTACCGAAGGTAACGGAAGCTATGTGATCGTTCTGAAGAACGAAACATTTTTAGGTTTCAGATTGCAAAAATGCCAAGACAGTAATCCGTTTCAGACATCAGGGAACATTTTTGGTTCCGCGTCTGAAAGTCGGTCTGTCGTTGAATGTTTGCGAACCAACATATCTTAAAACAGAAGTGTCAACCATTAAACCACTTCTAATGTGGAGTAATTTAACACATAATACGTTCTACTATCATATTATGAAATTACTTGAATTGAATCACATTCATGCTAACATACTAAAGATTGAGATAGCAAGGAAAAATATTATGTGTTGTAGAAATGTCACTCAGATTTTCACTTTTGAAAAAATAGGTTCTTTGTTATATTTTATATCCATACAATTAAGTGTTGTGCTCTCTGAGCTGATGTAATTAATAAGAGTCAATTATCCCGAAAACTCTAAAAAAAAAAAAAAAAAAAATACTTTCGAGGTTTATCCTTGACATTTTATAATGCACTTATTAGAAATGAATGCATGACCTTCGTTGTATCTTATGCAGCTTTATTTGTGAATAAAACAAAACATACTGTTCTCAATTAGTTTACCAATTGTTTATAACAAGAGAATATAATTAAATTTAATTACAGTAGATAAAAAGTTTTACGCAGCGAGTTTCACAAGTATATTATTAATGTGATAATGTCATTAAATTAAATGTAATCTTTTGATTGAGGATCTTTTTGATCGTTTTAATTAAAAATACTAAAAATTATAAACGTTACTTTAAATTACAGACTACGACATAAACTAAAGTTAAAAAAATTGTAAATATTTTATTATATTATACCTAAAGTATCTCTTCTATTAAAACAGTGAAATGTGTTATTAGTGGTTTTATAATAACAAGACTAATTTGCTCTTTTAATTTTATTCAGTTCTATAACAAATATCAATAATAGTAGTTTTGTATTTATTGATCGATTGCAAGACAAGTAATTAAGCCGGCCACATACGTTGAAGTGTACCAGACAGGTAAACTTGTACAGGTGAATCGGAGCGTGTGTGCTATCAAGTTATGACATGTCATAACTGTGCAGTGCAGGTATGGCCGGCTTTAAGAAGCAGACAAAAGCTAAAATACAAAAAAAATGCGTGTTGTGTCGCGGGACACCCGGTAGAAACGAACTTCCTTACATTTTTCATTAAATATAAATTATAAAATCACACAGCTAAGTACGTATACGTTGCTAACTACTTATACGTGGCGGAATACGAATTGTTTAAAACAAGAAAATATAATTAAATTTAATTTCAATAGATAAAGAGTTTTTACGCAGCTAGTTTTACAAGTATATTATTAATTATTAATGTGATAATGTCATTAAATTTAATCTTTTGATTGAGAATCATTTGATCTTTTTAATTAAAAATACTAAACATTATAAACTTTACTTTAAATTACTGAAAATTATAAATATTTTATTATATTATACCTAAAGTATCTCTTCTATTAAAACAGTGAAATGTTTTCCCTAATACTCGTATGTTCTACCTTTACTCTCTTGTAAGTATGCGTGAATCGTCGATTGCAATTCAAACACGTAATTGATCCTTACTTAAAAATATTGGTCCGATAAATAAAAAAAAAACCTTTTTGTGTAGATATTAATACTTTATTTAAACCCATAATATCTCATTTAATTGATTTATTTTTAAACATAATTAAAATATGTTCATCAGGAGATTGTTTAATATTTGTTTTAGATCTTCCACAAAATCAGATTTATTATCTTCCACATCTCGGGAAATTAATTTTTCTTGGGAAAACGACTTATATCTAACCACATAATATAATATATGGTTATAGATATAAGTCGTTTTCCTAAAAAATAAGTTCTTAGTGGACTCCATTTGAGATTTGTACTTTCTCATATAAAGAGAAAGTATTTTGATGGCACGAAAAATCGGTTTTGAGATTTTGATGGATTTACACGTTTTGAGGTCCCCTGAATCCAAAAGAGTTTTTTTTAAAAAATTCTGTCCGTCGTCTGTCGTTTGTGCAATCGCGTGGAGCCAATAAAGAGCTGGGCCGATTTTGACGAAATTTGGTATACATGTTCAGAAAAATCATACCCCGAGGCAAAATCGAGAAATGAATTTTAGTTCCAAATTTGGGGGCACTACCCCAAAAGCTCTGAAAAAAAGTAAAAACAATATTATTTCTCAAAAACGGTTTCGACGATTTTGATTAAAAATCGATTTAAATACGAATGTAACGATATATAAGCAGTTTTCCCGGGGAAAATCTAGTTCCTGAGAAAATATCTTTAAAAGCGGTCGGAGAGAGGCCGAGTTCGATTCCCCGACGAGGAGAAGTTATTTTTATGATAAATTTTGATAAAATGTTCAATAATAATTAAATATACCTATGAAAACACAAAAACTAATAAATGAAAAACACTGGGCTTAGTAATTATGACCTCGTGTATGAGAAAGTTTGGCAGAGTTGTCTTGGACCGATTTTTTAAATGATTCGTTGTAACCGTTTTCGAGAAATATTTTTTTATCACTTTTCATATTTTCAGGAGGTTAGCGCCCCTAAAAGTGTCACTAACAATCATTTATCGATTTCTCCTCGGAGATTGATTTTTCTGAAAGAATTATGCCAAATTTCATTAAAATCGGCCCAGTAGTTTAATTTTTCCTAGGATCCTCACGTCTCCACCGACTATACTAAACAGAATAACATTTAAAAAAAAAAAAATCACTTTTTTGCACTCAAGGGACCTCAATGGGGACCAAAACGAAAATGTAAAAGATATCCTTTTATATTTCTTTTTGACCTAACAACTTAATAATTAAAAACATCGAATAACAATATTTATTGTTCTAGAAATATTATTAAAAAATATAGGTTTTAATGACCACTTAATCTACCTTATCATACTTTATGATATTTTAGGAATTATGATTTCACATAATTAAAAATCACTTAGTTTGATTATTAAAGATTAGAACATTCCATAGTGGCATTCTACGAAAAGATCACTTGTTTCGAATTGTGTTTAATTAAAAGCACATTAATCTTACAGTGGCTGCGAAATCATTTCAGAATGTTGTTCAAAACCATTTCAAATAAATAAATAACTATACTAAATTGAATACAGATGTTGGCTTTTAGCTTCACCAATTAATTAAAATTAAATAAACACTAAATAACTTTCTAATGATTCTGTATACATTTTCGATTCTAGTGATTTTCCCGAAATATTCGTGCTCAAAGAAGTAATCCTTATATTTATAGATTTTATAGTGTCAAAATCATCCCTCTGCGCTCTTTGTGCGCCTGCGTAAGTTTTGCTTAATTGATACTTTAATTCATGTAAAAAATCATACAATTTTGATATTAAAAAACGGGGGAAACAATTAAATAAATTATAAATAATAATGGCTTGGAAAAGCATAAAATCAATAAAGTACGTGATAGGATGAGAGGAGGCTATGTGCCACACTAGTACATAAATTTGCCACATTAGCAATTTATTTTTAAACAAATTATCGCTGCTAAGTGTATTATTTTGGAGAATATACCAAAAACTTTTTATTGAATTTTCCAATGTTCACATTTGCCTATTTTTAATATCTTATATATTTATTTTTAATTGCACCCTAATTTTATCAGCTAATTAACGTATCAATCAAATAATTTATTTATTAATGTGTATTTGTTTGTATTTTTCTATGTTAACATTTAATATTTTCATTTTGTATTTCTCCTTAACTATATTTGCGTGATTGAAACTTATTTATCGTTATAATATACTATATTACTTTTTTTATTTCTTAGAATTGAAATAAAAGAGAGAAAGAAAAAAGTTCTATAACAATAAGAAACGACCTTTTAATTTTTAATGATGTAATTTTTTTTTGTCTCGTTAAATGGTCGACAAACTTATTTGTTTTCCAATTTTTAAACAAAAAAAAAATGTTTGCTCCCGCTATTGTTTTAACGACTATTGTGCTAGCGGACTTAATCTTCGAATTCCATTGGGGTCACATATAATTTTTATTCGTTCTATATAAAAATGTATATAATACATAAAGGTATAATATATAATGATGTTATCTGCAACCCTTTCATGGAAAATACAATAGCACAGATTATATATTTAATAATGAGACGCTGTTAACATAAATTTTGTATTTAGGAAGTCCATTAGAGGCCTTAAAATAATAAAACAAAGTATGGAATGCTAAAAATCTTTCTTTTTGCTTATTGGTGCACATATCCAATATTGAATTTCCCTCATATCGCAAGTATGTTCTCTATAAAATACCAATCATGACATCTTGAATAGCGGATATACGTTCTCAAAAATAGTAAAGCTGGTTTTTCAGATAGAAGTATATTTTATATTGCTATATAATCTTCAGGAATTTTGTTAGAGGTCTAAACCGTACGTGATATATCCGGGGCAATATCTCGTCCATCATACTCTTATGTGCCCCTCTCATTTATTAAAGAAGCCAATATAATATATATATATATATATATATATATATATATATATATATATATATATATATATATATATATATATATATATATATATATATATATATATATATATATACACACATACTACTCCTTTCATTTTTCCTGGTCTCTTTACAGGGCTTCCTTTTGGCGACTTATATTGTGACATATTAAATGGTAAAATAAATCGTTCTTCTGACCAATTCTGGTTATATTTCATTAAAAAAAAAAAAAAAAAATTGTTAAAAAGTAGATTTTCTTATTAAAAAGTATATCAGATATGCCTTAAATTCAGAATTATAGAAAATTGCCCATGATATAATATATTTTAACTTATAACCTGGCCAAAATTATAATTGATAGAAGTCTTCATTCTGTCTATTAGACTAGATTCTGTCTATTAGACCAAGACTAAACCTAAATTGTTCTCTAGCAAATAAAATTGCATTGTCTATTTTTATTTATTGTTGTCGTGTTCATTTTGATTGAATCAAAGTTAAATCTTAACCCAGATAAGACTCCACGATAGTGAATTGATCTGCTCATAAAGTATTCTATCAATAATTCTGACAAATCAAAAACATCAATTGGAATTATTGAAGTACCATCCGTTCTTGTTTAATAGAATATAGACCATACATATTGATATACTTTTCTTATTCTTTATTATTTTATTTTTGTTATTGTAGTCAATGAACTCTGCTTCAATTCATACTGGGCATTGTAGGTTTAAAATTATATTGGGTTAATACATTATATTTGACAGTATAGGCACAAATACTTTATGTGGTAGACAATATTGATTTACTCTTTGTGGTAGGCTGGCCATTGATACTTTATACTTGACAGAGTTGGTTCATAATTTTATCTTAGGCACTATTGATTTATACTTTTTAGTAGGCTCTGTTGGTTGATACTTTATATTTGACAGAGTTGGTTCATATTTTATGTTAGGCACTATTGATTTATACTTTTTAGTAGGCTCTGTTGGTTGATACTTTATATTTGACAGAGTTGGTTTATATTTTATGTTAAACACTATTGATTTATACTTTTTTAGTAGGCTCTGTTGGTTGATACTTTATATTTGACAGAGTTGGTTCATATTATGTTAGACACTATTGATTTATAGTTTTTAGTAGGCTCTGTTGTTGATACTTTATATTTGACAGAGTTGGTTCATATTTTATGTTAGGCACTATTGATTTATACTTTTTAGTAGGCTCTGTCGGTTGATACCTGACAGTGGGGGTTATGTTTGACTGAGTTGGTTTATATTTGATGCTAGGAATTGTTGATTTATACTTTGTAGTAGGCACTATATATATGTATATATTATTATAGGCACTGTAAGTTACGAAGGTTATAGGATGGTCTCATAATGAGGTTCAAAGTATTCCGGTTGTGACCATGTCTTAAAGGCTCAGTGAACCTTAACTCTTTAAGTCGCCCATCACCAGAAAACCTGGAATGCAAGTTTATACTTTATAACATAAGAATACAAACATACTTAATGTTTCATATTGTATTTTAGTATGTAATACTTTGCTTTATTAAGTAATAGTAACTAATATTAACACTTTTAAATACTAAGAATCCTATTATCCTAATTTTGAGCATTAGATTAAAATTAGTAATAAGTTTATAATTTTAGCCATAAAATTTTTAATTTTAAAGTTTTTAAATACTGCCTTTTATGCCATCATAAGAAATCAAATAGCGAAATTTGAATATGTTCCATTCTTTTCTCTCTCTCTCTCTTTCTGTATTGAAATTTCAAAAATAAAAGAAAATCCATTCTACCTTGTTTGAATAAAGATTGGGTTAATTCTTTAAAGTTTTTCTTGTGATGCAGCAGCTATGTTTGTTTCACTTATTATTCCAAGCACGAATTTTCCTTAGTTTTTATTATTAATAGCTTTTAAAGTTTGTTTTTTAAACAAAATTTTAACAAGTCAACTCTATAGTATTTATGGCTACTTTAAAAAAATTAAAAATCTATGTGAATATGATAAGTCAATCAATATTTTTAATTTATTAAAAAAAAGTGTATATCATCAATCGGTTAAATTGATCTGGAAACCAATATTTTTCCTCATCGTGACTGTTTTCGAAAAAATATTATCAGTTTATTTATCTTTTTTTTTATACTTAAAGATAATACAATTAACATGGTTTTTCACCTCTTAAACTAACAAAATTACTTTTAATTTTGTTAAACTCCAATTAATTCAAATTAATCCACGTTATTTTAAATGACTGTATATAACAATTACTTTTGTTAATCTATGCCAAAAACAATTTGCCAAACTAAGATTAAATAATATATCTAAACTCGTAATTCTTAACTTTCAATGTCAATCACTCTTTCGTAAATGGTTTATCATTTGAATAATTATTTTTCTCTTAATTATTCAATCTCTTACCACCTGGGCGGGGAATCGAACCCGGGCTCTCTCCGTCCGCGTTTTAAGCTTTTTTCTCAGGAACTAGATTTTTCCCGGGAAAACGGCTTATATCGTTGGATTCGTATTCAAATGGACTACATTTTAGAATTTTTTAATCAAAATCGTCGGAACCGTTTCGAGAAATATTTATTTTTCACGTTTTTTCAGAGTTTTTGGGGGGTAGCGCCCCCAAATTTGAAGCTAAAATTCATTTCTCGATTTCGCCTCGGGGTATGATTTTTGTGAACATGCATGCCAAATTTCGTCAAAATCAGCTCAGTAGTTTAGGCTCCAGGCGTCTTCACAGACGACAGACAGACATTTTTTAAAAACCACTTTTTTGGACTCAGGGGACCTCAAAACGTGTAAATCCATCAAAATCTCAAAATCGAATTTTCGCGCCATCACAATACTTTCTCTTTATACGAGAAAGTAATATATGAGAAAGTAAAAAGAAACTGTACCACAACATGTTATTTAGTGCTGAACTCTAGGCGACTCTTATTCTTAAATAAAAAAATCGGTCCGAGACAACTCAGACAAACTTTCTCATATACGAGTTCATAATTATTTAGCCCAGTGTCTTCCATTTATTAGTTTTCGTATGTAAATTTAATTATTATTGAGCATTTCATTAAAATTTATCATAAAAATAACTTCTCCCGGGCGGGGAATCGAACCCGGGCTCTCTCGGTCCGCGTTATAAGCTTTTTTCTCAGGAACTAGATTTTTCCCGGGAAAACGGCTTATATCGTTGGATTCGTATTTAAATGGACTATATTTTAGAATGTTTTAATCAAAATCGTCGGAACCGTTTTTGAGAAATAATTTTTTTTCACGTTTTTTCAGAGTTTTTGGGGATCAGCGCCCCTAAATTTGGAGCTAAAATTCATTTCTCGATTTCGCCTCGGGGTATGATTTTTCTGAACATGTATGCCAAATTTCGTCAAAATCTGCCCAGTAGTTTAGGCTCCAGGCGTCTGCACAGACGACAGACGACAGACGACAGACAGACGACAGACAGACGACAGACAGACATTTTTTAAAAACCACTTTTTTGGACTCAGGGGACCTCAAAACGTGTAAATCCATCAAAATCTCAAAATCGAATTTTCGCGCCATCACAATACTTTCTCTTTATATGAGAAAGTAAAAAGAAACTGTAACACAATATGTTATTTAGTGCTGAACTCTAGGCGACTCTTATTCTTAAATAAAAAAATCGGTCCGAGACAACTCAGACAAACTTTCTCATATACGAGTTCATAATTATTTAGCCCAGTGTCTTCCATTTATTAGTTTTCGTATGTAAATTTAATTATTATTGAGCATTTCATTAAAATTTATCATAAAAATAACTTCTCCCGGGCGGGGAATCGAACCCGGGCTCTCTCGGTCCGCGTTTTAAGCTATTTTCTCAGGAACTAGATTTTTCCCGGGAAAACGGCTTATATAGTTGGATTCGTATTTAAATGGACTATATTTTAGAATATTTTAATCAAAATCTTCGGAACCGTTTTCGAGAAATTTTTTTTTTTTCACGTTTTTTCAGAGTTTTTGGGGGGTAGCGCCCCCAAATTTGAAGCTAAAATTCATTTCTCGATTTCGCCTCGGGGTATGATTTTTGTGAACATGCATGCCAAATTTCGTCAAAATCAGCTCAGTAGTTTAGGCTCCAGGCGTCTGCACAGACGACAGACGACAGACAGACATTTTTTAAAAACCACTTTTTTGGACTCAGGGGACCTCAAAACGTGTAAATCCATCAAACTCTCAAAATCGAATTTTCGCGCCATCACAATACTTTCTCTTTATATGAGAAAGTAAAAAGAAACTGTAACACAATATGTTAGTTAGTGCTGAACTCTAGGCGACTCTTATTCTTAAATAAAAAAAATATAATAACTAAATTTGTATTGTTTTTGCATTCCATTGAGCAGACGGAGCAAGTCCATAACGGGATTGCATTTCTATTTTGTTTAGACGTTTATCGCTGACGTTGGTTAACAATGTTTATATTCCAAGTTCAGTTCTGACTAAACAGAGACTATCCCGTAAAATTACATTTATAAAATCCAAGGTCAAAACTAATATTATACGCTTGCAAAAACTCCTACATTATTATACTTTTAAAACATCTTCATATCTTTACTTGTCTTTCTTAAGATATTCCATTAGTTGTTGCATTGTCTACATAAAACAATTAAAATTAAATTAATATTCTGAACATAGTTTTCAAATGAAGTGAGAACTGTTGTATAAGGACACAAACCATTTAAGAAAACTGTATTTAGTCAAATATATAAATTAATTTTACAATTTTATAATTACTTTGGATACACATAATATTATTAGGTACTATATTTTTCAAAATGTATGAGGTATCTAAAGCTTGAGAATTTTTAATAAAAGGATTATTTCAAATAAATTTTAGCTAAATCGATATTTTGTATTTGCGCTTGCGGGTATTATTTTGTTTTACCGTAAATATATTTTTTGTTCTTAACAAAACTTCTGTGTAGAATAATAAAAAAAACAGTCAAATCAAAAGCTTTTTTTGTCGGTATCTATGAAAGTTTGGAAGTTATTGTAGCAATTTTCTAAAATCATATCAGATAAGCTTAAAAGCAGTCAAGATTGGTATATGCTGATATTAAATCGGAACTATCCCAGTATTATTTTTAATCGCGATCAGCTTAAGTATTTTTTTATTATTTATTAAAGGAAAAAAACCATAAAAGAATAAAGCCATCACAAACCATTTTTTTTTACTTTTCCTCACCTATGGTAGGAAAAGTAATGTTTTCACCCAATTTTTTTTTTTTCGAGATTTCAACTGAATTATCCGTTTTTGGTGTTTTTAAGACCTCCTGAGTGGTTTTCAGCATGACGTCTGTATGTGTGTAATCGTCGTAGCGCTCAGGGTATTTAACCTAGAGAGTTGAAACTTGGCAGAAAAATCAGTCCTTACTTCTAGTTGTGCCGCCCGAAAATCAACATTTACTGCCATCTTGAACCTAGTTTGCTGCTAATTTTTTAAAAAAGTCGCAAAAATCTAAAAGTGGTCCGATGGAGTTAAAAATTTGGCACGAATGTACCTCTCTGTATGACAAACAAATCCACAAAATTTAATTTTGATATTGGCAATCATTTTGAAGGTATCGATTGTTGAATTTTGAAAACTTTGACGGTTAATAATACCGAAAGTATATATACGTTTTTGGAGCAAAAGGGTCCGTGTAAGAGGTAACGCAGAGCAAGAGTCATTGGAAAAGTTGAGGCAGATTGGAGTCAGTTAGCTATTAAAACAAAGAATGTGATTCAAATGAACTTAGTGTAAAAGAGTTGAGACAGAGGTAGAGTCAATGTAAGAGTTAAACCAGAGTAAGAATCAGACAAGGAGTTAAAACAAAGAGTGTGATTGAAAAGCAGAAGTGTAAGAGTTGAGACAGACAAAGAGTCAGTGTAAGAGTTGAGACAGAGAAAGAGTCAATGTAAGAGTTGAGACAGAAAGAGCCAATGTAAGAGTTAAAACAGAGTATGAATCAGTCAAAGAGCTAAAACAAAGAGTGCGATTGAAAAGAAGAAGTGTAAGAGTTGAGACAGACAAAGAGTCAGTGTAAGAGTTGAGACAGAGAAAGAGTCAATGTAAGAGTTGAGACAGAAAGAGCCAATGTAAGAGTTAAAACAGAGTAAGAATCAGTCAAAGAGCTAAAACAAAGAGTGTGATTGAAAAGAAGAAGTGTAAGATTTGAGACAGAAAAAGAGTCAGAGTAAGAGTTGAAACAAAGTAAGAATCATTCTAGAAATAAAAACAGAATGTGACAGAATAGAAGGCAGTGTCAGAATTGAGTTAGAAAAAGAGTCAGTGTAAGAGTTGAGACAATATACAGTTTATTGTGAATGAAAATGTCATTTACAAGTTGATTAAAAGAAAAAATTAAAACGAGTAACTTTAGGGATAGAGACAAAGAAATGATATGAATAAAAAAGTTGTAACTTAGGATTTGAGAAAGTAAAAAAGTTCAAAAGAATACGAGTCAATGTATAAGTTAAAACAAGAAAATAGTATCAAATGGAAAGAAAAAGTTTAGGGATTAAGGGTGAAGAAGTGAGAATCAAAATGACTCTGTTTAGAAGTTTACGATTATATAAAGAGAAGAATCTGTAGAAAAGAATAAGATAATATAAGAATAACAAGCCAACATTGGAATAACTGCTCGTAACTATACCTACTCATGTCCTATTCTGACTGTGTCGCAATAAGATGAAATGTCAGTTTAGGAGTAAAGACTAAGAAACAATAAGGGTCAGTGTAGGATTTTATGTAGTGTGTAGGAGTTTTATAGATCCAGTTTAGGAGTGTGGCAGAAATATATATATCCACAATTTTTATTTAGTTATATTTTTAAATGTTAAGTCTAATTACGTTTAATCCTTAAGCTAATTCTATTTCTGAAGCACATATTAACCTTCTCTCAAACATTAAATATTATCTATCTGTTTTTGATATAGCCGGCTTGATAAATTAACGATATACTTTGATAAGAAAGGATTTTTTGTTACAGAAAACTTTTTACAAATCTAAGTATGTATGATAATATATATCAGTCTTCAGTTGTTATTACTTATAGCTTACTAGCTTAAAAATGTTTAATGATAATAATTCATACACATTCATAATTAAAATATGTAATATATCGTTATTGATAATTTATTTGGATAAATTTAAACTCTTAGAGCTTTGATTGAAGTTTTATTGAAGTAGGTTTGAAGTTTGTTTAAAGTAAGCAAACAAAACTATTGAAACTATCTCCGTCTTAGTGATCTTAAACAACATTAAACGTGAAGTATAAATGGAAATATTAAGTGTAAAAATTGAGACAGAATATATAAGAAAATATATAAGAAGTTGGTTATTTTGTGGTAATCAAACAATGATAATAATTGAAGCGAGCGTAGCGAGCTTCCTACATTCAACGAAATATGCTCCGTGTCTGTCTGTCTGTCTGTCTGTCTGTCTGTCTGTCTGTCTGTCTGTCTGTCTGTCTGTCTGTCTGTCAGTAACGTTTACGCGTGTGACGATAACTTGAGTAAAAGTTGACCGATTTAGTTGAAATTTGGTATACATGTTCCTCTTACTAATACTCAGGCTAAGTTCGTTGGACAGCGTGATCCGTCCAAGAGTTCGCGCGCAACGCTCGCGTAAACGAGAGGTACAATACAAAAATTAAATTGGAATTTCAGGACGGGAAAAGATTCTATCATCATCTACTCGATGAGACGAACATTTTTTTCAAATAACATTTTTTACTAAAACCAACAGCGACACCGCTATGACTTAATAAAGATCGCTAAAACTATTAAAGCGGACCTAAACGTTTATAATAGAGAAAACAACCTTTTTACCGATATCTTACGTTCTAACGAAACGATTTTAATAAAACTTCATATACACCATCTAATGCACAATTGAAACAGGTATGCAAAATTTCAATTTGATACATGCAGTAGTTTGTTTATAGCAAAGAGATACAAATTATAAATATTGAAATAGAGATGTGTGGTTAGAAGAATAGTAAGAATGCGGGGTGGTTCCCTTACTACTAGCCGCTGCACTACTACCAGACCCATTATCTATCAACTCATCATGATTCACAATAATCTTTTTTTTCAATATTCAATACATATTTATTACTATACGCTCGCTTCAATGATAGAGCCACGCGATGCCTAGTTAGTACACACAAATTAAAACACAGTGGTGGTTTAATTTAAAATTATCTAACCTAATTGTCTAACCACAATATACATCAAAATTACGATCAGACGATCGTTTCATTCATTTGACTGTAAACCTGTCCAATATTACACACCGTGTCAATTCACTACTACTAAGTCCTAAGTTCCTTGAGTAACATCCAATATTCATATCATGTTAACCTCATAACAATGTCTGATTTGTTAATTTCCTAGGGTACGTATTTAGCTGTAGTTTCTTTCTTCCCTTTACACAGGTAGTCGTACCTGCCAGGTCTTTAGTCCGTACTAGTCTCTGTCAATGGACTCCTTCACACTAATCTTCACTAACAGAATCCCCTCCCACACTACTTTTTGTACCTAGCAAATACCTGTTTATTTTTCTTTCACTCGGTCTTTGTTAAATTTATTATTTAAAATAGTCGAAAAACTGAAAGGATCGTCATATCCAAAATTTTTATGTATACTGTAGTTAGACAATTACTATGAATATTTTAAATTGAAACTGAAACACCATTCTGTTTTTATTTATGTGTGTACTAATTAAAATATTTTGAATATTAAAATATTTTAAATATTATTGTGATCGTTCGGAAAAGATATTTTTTTATGTCTCCGATTTCAAAAAGTCGTTTCAGACCTGAGGGAACATTTTTGGTTCCGTGTCTATCTGTCGGTCTGTCGCTAAATTTTTGCAAACCAACATATCTTAAAAACTACTCGTCTAATTTTAAGGAATTTTAAATGGTATAATTAGCCCATTGTTGGTCCCATGTATAAGTTTCAACCTTCTATATACGCTCATTTTTATCTGTTCCACATACTCACACTCACAAACATACATTTATTTACATCTTTATCTTCAAAAGTACTCTTATCTGATTTTTATGAAATTTGGAGTGTTAGTCGAAAGTTGCCCACAGATAGTCCCAGGTTAATTTCGTGATTTTTGCTCTCTTTAAATTTTGCTAAACTGATAGTTTAATTTATGTAAAAATCAAAATAATTAACAGATTTAAACAACGGGGAAAAATTAAATAAATATGACAATAAAATGTTGTAAAATAATAAAATTATTAAAGGATACAAAATAACACTTGAGGAAGCAATGTGCCACATAAATTAGCAGACAATTTTGTCTATGGTTTTGTAGGGAAAATTAATATTTAGTGGTGAAGAAACACTAAAGTAAACCTAGAAGTTTTTAAAAGAAGTTAGTTACATGTCAACTCAAGAGAACCCAATATCCTTTTTCACTATTTAATCCTTTTCTCGTACTTGAGAGATAAATGCTTTTAAGTCTCTCAAGGATCCTTAGTATCCCGCTCCTTTCTCATCCTTAAAGGGTGTGCCTCAAGGTAGTATCCTACATCCTTTCCTTTATATCCTTTCACATCACCATTATATCCTAATTTCCTTTGTCGATTATAAAGAAGTCCTTTCGACCAACCCTTGCATGCAAAGTTTACCTTTAGATTAACCTTTCCTTCTGTTTACTTTATCCTATCCCCTATTTTAATCTTTGACTAGTTAAGGGAGATACTTAACCAGAAATATATTCTGAATTTACTTAAAAGGATGAAAAATAAATCTACTAGAATCCTGTCTACAAGTTACTATTAACTATAGCAAACATATCATTAAGCCTTTCTTTAGCTGAGCAAACCAAATAAATGTTCTTGTATGCATCAAGAGAATTCGGTATTTTTCTTTCTTTCTCAAAGAAGCAGAAAATACAGAGAGAAATTATTGTGATTCGAAGTATTTACAAGGTTTTAGGTTAGGGCCCCCGAGCCCAAAAAAGTGGTTTTTAAAAATGTCTGTCAGCCTTATTCTGGCACATACGGCAGACAGGCGTGGAACCTATTAACTACTGCCGATTACGATAACATTTTAAAACAAAAACTATACTCCGAGATGAAATTCGAAAAATAAGTTGTAACTCTAAATTTAGGTGCCATATCCCCTATGATTAAAAATGGTTCCGACATTTTTGTTAGAAAATTCTAAAATGTAGTCAACTTATCTTTAAGTGGTCTTTCTGGGACACGTAATTTTCGAGGTATCGAGAAAAAATAAAATCGCCATGTGCCACACTAATTGATGTACTATTTTTCTTTAGGATTATTACAGAGATATGTTAAACATAAACATAATCGATGTTATTTAGGAGATAAACTTAACTCACGGGAAATTAAGATCTTATAGCATAATCATAGCTATTGATCATCAATATCCTTAGATACTAAGTGGAACTGAAGGACCCAGCAATTTTATTGTAAATATTTTTTTTTTAAATATAAAAATTAAGTATTCAGTCAAAATTCTGATTGTATTTATACAGAATTTTAAGAGTTAATAAGGTGTTTTGTTAATTATCAGTTAGTTTTTAATTAGGTTAAAACAGGATTCCTTATTTTGAATAAAGGGTTTTCTTACCAAGCATTTTATCCTATTTAAAAGTCTAAACTGCATAAGGTTAAATGTAATTACATTTTTTTAGTTTAGTCTCCAGGGTAATAAAAGAGTCTATTTTTCAGAACTTTTAACCCTTGTAATGCAAATTAAGTTAATTTTCCTCTTTATCAGTTCAGTGAGCTGTTAAATTGCATTTCCATTTTTACACCAGTTAAAGCACGAGACAAAACAAATACTAAATTCTGATCTTTAAACATTATCTCACCTTATCAAAAAGAAATTAGATTCTGGTTGTTTGCTTTCAAACGTATAAAAGGTAACGCGTACTTGGAAACAGGCTAGTTGAAATAAATGGTGAATTAAACTCAAAGAGTGATAAGAGATTATAAAACTCAATAAGTAATGATGGTGATTAAACTTAATGAGTGATGATATATTTTATAAAACTCAATTAGTAAGGATGGTGATTAAACTCAATGACTGATTATGGTGAATAAAACTCAATAAGTCATAATGGGTAGTAAAACTTAATGAGTGATGGTAGTTAGAAAAACTCATGGAGTAAAACTGATTAGTTTATTGTAAAAAATTAATAATGTCTCATTTGTTATACAGATCAGTATGTACCAGCTTAGTTAGTCAAGTCTAAAATAGTCAATTTTTAGATTTTATTGAGCTGAGCGAAGCTCTTATACTACACTTTGCATTTGGTTGGACACATACTCCTTCTGAACGTCTAAACACATCCGAAAATTCGGCACGGTCATAGTGACCAACCATTACGGAGTACGGGGGACAAAAGTTAAAATACTATATGCCCTTCATGATGCATGTCGTTGGAAAGCTCTTTAAGAGTACAGTTATTGTTGTTATGTTCACTTGTCATATTTTTATTTAAGAGGGGGGTAAAAATAGAAAAAACAGGAAAAAAGCGATGCGGAGTTACATCTCCCGTCAACAACAGTAGGGCAAGTTTTTGATGAATGTGATCATGGCGTGATGCAAACAAATTAATGTAATATGAATTTTAACGCATGAATAAAATTTAAGATTAAAAGCACGCTCAGCTCAATATTGCAAGCAGACAACTGCATTGCACACCTAGTCATAAATGTTTGTATTCCGCATTAAAGATTGGGCTCAGAGTTAGCACTTCTTATAAAGAAGAATAGAGAAAAGAAGATGGATAGAAAGGCAGACAGACTGACAGACACCCAGCTAAGAACCCCGATACTAATAATTTCGTTGAAATCTTGGTTTCGTATTTTCTTTTTTGGTGAAAACTATACTTTTCCTTTTAAGGTAAAGAAAAGAAAAAAAATGTATGAATATGAACATACAAATAGCATTAGTTTTAAAACTTTTAGTGGCCCCTCCTGTAAAGTTTTCCTTGGACATACAGTCCAGGGAGATAGAATGCATCAAATTGACTGACTAATATCAAGCTTGAATATTGTTTATGAGTTAATTTCGGCAAAGTTTGTCTGCTGGGCACAGGACACATAATCAGGCTGGTCGCTGGTCGTCAATTTAACCCATTAGTGTGTGTGACCCATCATTATATGTTGCTGCCCCCTTTATGTATATTTTCTGCTGATTAGTTTCTTGTATGATTAGGTATTTGAGGAAGGCGGAAAATAAATATAATTAAATGAGTTAAAACTAAGATGTATTATAGTAGCTACTGATTCTTAGCATAAGCCCCGCACAAGAGCTACATATATATATATATATATATATATATATATATATATATATATATATATATATATATATATATATATATCTATATATATATCGGATTTGCCTAATATTTTGAATTTTCTTGTTTTGTCGTTTTGTGACGATTAAGATTAGCATTATAGTAAAATTAATATTAAGATGATATTCTAAGATATAGACAAATTAAATAATACATTTACAAAATATTCATAACGTAAATTATGTTAAATATAAATAACCATTATTTATTTAATAATATATAAATTCCAGTAAAAATAATTTTGTTGTGATATTTTTCAGTGAATAATAGATGAGATAAATAATAACTTTATTTGAATAAATAACCTATGATAATAATGACAAATATAAAATATATTATTATTAAATGTAGTTTAAACCTCAAATTTAAAATCCCAGAAATAATTAGAAACAACAATTAACAATTCTTAACATTAAAAGAATAATTAATTATAAATTTTAATAAGATGAATTATGTAATAAGTAAATAAAATACTGTTTTGATAAACTGAAGAATGAGGTAATTAATTCAACTGTTGCTCCTTTGTTTTATTCCTTTTTAAACATTTATACTAATTATTTAATTAATAAATTTTGATGAGAAAAAAAAATTAAAATTACACTAAACAGTTTTGTAGTCTAAGAACACGCGATATTTTACTTGTTTCTTATATTTCGCGGATTTTTTGTGATTTTAAAACGACGTGGTTTTTTGTTGTTTTTTTACGCGCCCGAAGTGCAAAATGAATAGAGATCCTTGATATAAGGTTACTGGAACGGTACTGAATGTTGCAATGATTGTTCCATGGTGATTGTTGTGGAGGAGGGGACGCCTTGTCTGTGATTGGGTCTTGTATATAAGGGAGGGGGGTCTATAGTACCCCCTCGGTTAGCTTTACATTGAGCTCTCAATGTGTGGGCTTTACAATTTCAGCAAGGCGGGAGAGGGTTGAAGCTTATAATCGATATGGGTTGGACTGGAAAGGAAAGCTTTTCGGGTAAGTTCGGATAGCTCCGGTTTTCCATGTCCCTCCCCCCTCTTGTGCCACAGAAGAATTTTCCAACCCCCTACTTTTCTATCCAAAAAACTTGAAAAAGGGTGGAATAAAGGACAATTTGTGTCAATCCTTCCTCCCCCCTTTAGTTTTTGTATGTGAAGAATAAAAGACTCCCAATCTTGTACCGTTAAATTACAGCAAAAGAAAAAGATTACCTCGATTTAAAAAAAAAAAAAAAAAAAAAAAAAAAATTATCTCTTTCTGTTACAACACATGGCCAATATTTTTCACATTTTAAGAAAACCTATGTTGAATGAATGACTAGGCGAACGTGAAAAAAAATAAAAATAAATGGATTGAGGTTCTTGTTCTTAAACAATTTTTAGTATAGCTAAAGACAGTCAGGTTTTTATATTGATCTGGTAAATGTTTTTACAAAAATTCCTTCTCTGATACACATTTTACTACGATATCTTACTAAAGAAACGAGCCAAGAGATGCAATAAGTTATCTCAAGTTCAAGTCGGAGATCCAAAAAGCCAAAACCACAACCACATTCGAAAAGTTTAACCAACGGTATCCTGATTTTTAAAAAAGTGTACTTTACTGAACCGATTTCCATAAAATTGGGCATAATAATATGTATTTAGAATAATCAAGCCCCATGGCGAATTTTGTCTAGATTTTAAATTTACTGGAAATTGGTACTGCCCTCAAAGAACTACTAAAAATAGCCCAAGAGTTTATAAATGTAGTGCATTTTAATTCCAACGAATCAAATATAACCATAATATATTATTCAAATTCCCAGAAAGAAGCATATATGCGAATAAGGGGGAGCATCGAGCATCCAAGTAATAATTTGTCAATGGTGAAGGAATCTAAAGAAAGTAAGGACTACTACAATAATATAGTCTGCCAATTAGTGTAGCATAGCTCCATCACGTCTTATCTTGTACTTTAATCATTGATTACTTCTACGACCCATTATTGCATAATTTATTTTATTTTTCCCCCTTTTTCTAAATCTGTCAAAATTGTTTTGTTTTTTTACGGTTGAAATTAATATGGGATTATTTAGGGGCTACTTTCGACAATCCATTCATGAAGAAATTACTGTAAATCAGATGAATACTTTTGTGGGTAAGGTATTAATAAAAAAAAATAGAAAAAATGTCCTTTTAATTTGTGCTTAGTACCTAAATTATCAATTTAAATCTAGTAGGATTAAGCCGGGTGCACATTGATGCTCAGGTCAGGGCAGCACAGTTTCTTTTTTAAACCACAGAAAATACCATCTCACGCAAATTGAGACGTCGGATCCACTAGCGTCGGGTAGGCCAAGTGTGGCGCAGTACAGCCCTGCCCTATTCTGCATTTGAATTCGTGTGGTTTCGTACATTTCTGCGACTAAAATAAAACTGCGCTGCCCTGCCCTGGCTCAACCGCATCTTAATGTCCTCCCGAGTTTAGAGCACACAAAGAACTCCATTCATCAACATTAAAGATATTGGAACTTTTCTCGTAATTTAATTTATATTAAATATCTCTCTTCATCTTAATTTATAATCAGTTTTTCATAATTTTATAATAAAATGTGAAGATTCGTTTTTTAACACTTACAAATTTTAAAAAGTATTTATTATTCTGACTAGAAATACTTTGCCGTTTAGTGTGACACATATAGCTTCCTCGCGTTCTATTTTGTACACTCTAATAATATTATACTAGTAAAACCTATTTTTGTCAAATTTATTTAATTCCCACCTTTAAAACAGTCAAAATTGTTTTGATTTTTTGCATTAATTAAAGTATCAATTTAGCAAAATTTAAGGAGCACCGACCGTTGAAAATAATCTGGGGCCATCTGCGAGCTACTTTCGACAAACCATCCAATTTTCATAAAATCAGATTAGTACTTTTGAATATTTAGCTGTAAATAAATGTATGTTTGTGTGCGTGTGGAAAAGAAACAAATAGGCTTCTGCTCCTGAAAAGTTGAAACTTATATGGGACCAATAATGAGCTAATTATGACCTGCCATTCACATTACAAGAGAGATAGACCGACAGACAGACACGAAACCAAAAATGTTCCCTGATGTCTAAAACGGATTTCTGTCTTGGAATTTATGAAATCGGAGACCTAAAAAATGTTCGCTCTTCGGAACGATCGCATAGTTTCCATTACCTTCGGTAAGCTTGGAAGCAATATACTCGTAATAAATAACTAATCGTTATTTTATTTTCCTTACATTAGTTTTTAATTGCACTAGACATTAGAGAGGGAGAGAAAGAGCTAGAGTGGGAGAGAGAAAGAGAGATCAAGAGAGAGAGAGAAAAGTTAAGATGAAGTGTTTGATTTTCCTGGCAAAGTTTAAGGTTATAATCCTCTCTTCCTCTCAAACCAAGTTACATGCAGTTACATAAATCATAAAGGTGTTACAATTTAAAACATAAATTACTTTTAAATCAAATTATAATTATTATTAACTACGGGAAACAGACAGTGAAAATACACTCCTGTGCCGGGATTTGAACCACGGGCCTCTATATTTCCAGTATAGCGCTCTTCCATCTAAGCTACGCAGGAGAATGATTTTTCACTACCGTAATCGATAACTAGTCCCGAATCCAAGCTTTCAATATTCATATACATTTAACTTTCCGTAGTATGAAAACTACCAAAAACATAAAAAAAAATTGAATTTCGAATTGATTGTACAAGGTACAGGTACTAATTGAGTACTTTATAATTATAAGCCTTAATTCTTGATTTAGTTCTAATGTCATAAAATTTGACTGTCTAAATGTATATGAATATTGAAAGCTTGGATTCGGGACTAGTTATCGATTACGGTAGTGAAAAATCATTCTCCTGCGTAGCTTAGATGGAAGAGCGCTATACTGGAAATATAGAGGCCCGTGGTTCAAATCCCGGCACAGGAGTGTATTTTTCACTGTCTGTTTCCCGTAGTTAATAATAATTATAATTTGATTTAAATTAAAATTTAACTTTCCGTAGTATGAAAACTACCAAAAACTTAAAAAAAAATTGAATAACATAAATTACGCAAATAGGAACTGAAATTAATGAGAAAATACGTAAATGAAAATATAGTGAAATAAAATAAAATTAATATAGAGAATAACGTCCAAAAAAAATAGCTGCGACTCTACCTTGAAGGTAACGAAAGCTATGTAATTGAGAAGAACAAAAATATTTTTTGTCTCCGAATTAAAAAATTTCAGCTCTGTTTCATACATCAGGAAACATATTGCTTCCGAGCTTACCGAAGGTAACGGAAGCTATGTGATCGTTCTGAAGAATTAACAAATTTTAGGTCTCCGATTTAAATAATTCCAAGACAGAAATCCGTTTCAAATATCAGGGATCATTTTTGGTTCCGTGTCTGTCGGTCTGTCGTTCAATTTTTGCGAACCATCATATCTTAAAAACTACACGTCCAATTTTAATGGAATTTAGGTAGTAGGTCATAATTAGCCCATTGTTGGTCCCATATAAGTTTCAACCTTCTGTATTTGTTTCTCTTCGACATACGCACAAACATACATTTATTTACACTATAGCTTCAAAAGTACTTATCTGATTTGTATGAAACTTTTTTAGTGTATCGAAAGAAACCCGCAGATAGTCTCAGATTAATTTGAACCATCTTTTTGCTGAATTGATACTTTAATTCGTGTAAAAAATCAAAACAATTTTGACAGATTAAAAAATCGGGGGAAACAATTAAACCAAGTAGACAATAATGACTTGTAAAAGCATAAAATCAATAAAGTACGTGGATAGGATGCGAGAAAGCTATGTGCACCAATTGGCAGTCTATTTTGTCTCGTAGCTGTCTGTTTGTTGGTCTGATGTTAAACTTTTGTAAACCCACATATCCTTAAAATCCACTCGTCCTATTTTAAAGACATTTTGATGGTTAGTCGTAATTAACTATAGTTGTAGGGCCAATAAGTTTCCGATCTTCTGTGTCTCTTGTTCCTCTGTTCTTTTGCCCTTTGTTTCTCTGCGCCAATTTTCTTCTCTTCCACAAGCGTAAAAACATTTACACATATAACTTCAAAAGTACTCATTAAATCTGGATGGTTTGTCGAATAATAATAATAATAATATATATTTATTTTCCACCTTTTACAATAATTATAAAATCTTAAAATAGAAAAAAAAGTTAACTTAAAATAACAAAAATAATTATATAAATAAAGAAGGTATAAAGGTGAGAGCTCTCAATAGCACAAAAGCGCTAGAGCGAGAGCTCCGTCTTGACTGGTCCGAGAGATTATAATACAAAATATAAATAACTTTACGGAAACTAACAGAATATAATAATAACAAAAAATATAATATTAAAGAGATAACAGTAGGTGTATTAATGAGATTCTATGAAAGATATAGAAAAAAATTATTTTATATATACATATAGGCAATTCATTAAATTGTTAAATAATTTCAAATAATTTAAATAAGTTCAAATAATTTTACACAATAAATCAGTAAATATAATTGTACAGTGATTATGTAATTATACAATAAGTATAATTGCAATAAATAATAATAATAGTAGCATAAAGAAATTATATTAGTTTATGGTGTAATATTAATTTATTATGAAATAGAATAAAAAAAATATATATATATTTATATATATATATACATACATATACATAAACACACACCCACACATATACATATATATACATACATACATACACATATACACAAATACACATATTGATATATACATACATACACACATATATACATACATATATACATAAATACATACATACATATAAAAAATTATATTAGGATATGGTGATATAAAATTAATAAGAAAATAAAATAAGAAAAAATAGAGTGTCAATTAGTCTAAATAAGTAGATATTAGTATGTTAGCACGATATTATGTTTTATTTTAGCTCATATTAAGAAGCCCGAACATTTTTTGGAAGTCTAGAGAATAAAAACTGCGAAAGGAATCAAGTTGGATCAGTACTGCGAGTTAGAAAGAGTCAGTGTCAAGAAGTGCATATAAGTGTTGACTAAGTTTAGATTTGAAAACGTTTATATTAGTTGTATTAGTTGAATGTAGCGCACACATTCCCCCATGATTATTTCAACCGTCTAGTCTGCGTTCTTTTAATTTTTCGTAAATGATACTTTAATTTATGTAATAAAATCAAAACAGTTTTAACAGATTAATAATAGCGGGCAATACTAAATTGTTTGTTCAATATTAATTTCAAACCTCTGCGTCCAATGTTGTCCTTCCTGCCTGTGCTCAAACTTCTATTTAATAACACCTATATCTTTATTAAGGTACTCAGTACTCATACGATTTTAAAGAAATGGTTTGTCGAAAATAGCTCACAGATGGTCCCATATAAGTTTCAATGAATTATTATCCAATTTATACTGAATAAAATAAATGTGACCTAAGTGGTATTCGAAACAGGTCTAACATTGTAATAACATTATTTTAGGACGCGAGAATGTATTAATTACTAATAATTAAACTTTTAAAATGAATTTACATTAATAGTTTTAATTTATTTAAATATCCATGTATTATTTTTAGTCGGTCTATTTTTCCGACTTATACTTTTTTACTGGTCTTATATTACTTTGCTTTGTAAGTTTCATCGCACATTTCGATTTCCCCAATTTTGAACCCCTTCCCGTGACTCAATCTTCCCCAAATTTTGCACATAGATACAACTAAGGTGAAGAATACAGAAACCAAAAAAACAAAAAATAAAAACAAAATGGCGTCAAATTTATTTGCTTTTTAATTTTCATCGCACACCTATTACCCCAATTTTGAACCACTTCCCGTCATTTAATCTTCCCCAAATTTTGCACATAGATACAACTAAGGTGAAGAATACAGAAACCAAAAAAACAAAAAATAAAAACAAAATGGCGTCAAATTTATTTGCTTTTTAAGTTTCATCGCACACCTATTACCCCAATTTTGAATCTTTTCCTGTCATTCAATCTTCCCCAAATTTTGCACATAGATACAACTAAGGTGAAGAATACAGAAACCAAAAAAACAAAAAATAAAAACAAAATGGCGTCAAATTTATTTGCTTTTTAAGTTTCATCGCACACCTATTACCCCAATTTTGAACCACTTCCCGTCATTTAATCTTCCCCAAATTTTGCACATAGATACAACTAAGGTGAAGAATACAGAAACCAAAATAACAAAAAATAAAAACAAAATGGCGTCAAATTTATTTGCTTTTTAAGTTTCATCGCACACCTATTACCCCAATTTTGAATCTTTTCCCGTCATTCAATCTTCCCCAAATTTTGCACATAGATACAACTAAGGTGAAGAATACAGAAACCAAAAAAAAAAAAAAAAAAAAAGTTTGAAAATAAGACCAGTTTTGAAAAATGGCATTTTTATATTAATTATTTTATTAGAAAAATAATTTTAAAACAGTAACACTTTTTTATAAGTCAGAAATATCTACAGCAAGTTCTTTTTACAAATTGGGGCTGCTTTAAAAAATAAGGAATTCGCTAACACTTGTACTTATAAGGAGGTAGAGTGAGAAAAAGAAAGTCAAAAATAAATGTAAAAAATAAGATAAAGGAAAATTAATTAAATAAAAGGGGGGAAAAATAGTTTCTCGCTTTGACATTTTAACAATTGACCTTTTAAAAAGTATCTCAATGTCATTAATATGCAAAAGCAATTATTTTGGTAAAACAACAAGCATTGGGTTTAAATAGAATCATGCATACATTTATACAATACTTCCAATCAAAACTCTGGAGAATTCAATTTATTTTAAAATGCTGCTGTTAAATATTATATTATATAAATAGTTTTTAAAGAGATGAATTTATTGGTGGAAATATATTTGAATTATTTTATACTGATGATATTTGGGCCTGTAAAATAAGTTTATAATTTGATAGTAGTCGAAACATGTTTGTATTGTTGATACAGTAATTTGACAATAAACTGTTTTAGTATTAGTTTTAATTTTAAATTTTATTTAGTATTGATTTCATCTACAATAGATTGGAACAATAAAACTACTTAAGTATGAATCATACATATTTTTACCTCATTTAAAATATGAATTTTTAACTTTCCTTATACTAATTAATTTTTAAAAGAATCAACTGTAGCTTTGCTTCCTACAAACCTTATAAATTATAAGGCTCCCGCAATCTTCGATAATACTTATAAATAATTTATTTCTTTGTTATTAGTTTATTACTGTTAAAATATGTACCTTCCAAAAGTAGGAGAGAGAAAAATTGGTATCTTACTCAAAAGTAAGAGAGAGAGTTAAGGGTGTCTTATTCAAAAGTAAGAGAGAGAGACTAGGGTGTTTTATTCAAAAGTAAGAGAGAGAGTCAAGGGTGTCTTATTCAAAAGTAAGAGAGAGAGAGACTAGGGTATCTTACTCAAAAGTAAGAGAGAGAGATTAGGGTGTCTTATTCAAAAGTAAGAGAGAGAGTCAAGGGTGTCTTATTCAAAAGTAAGAGAGAGAGACTAGGGCATCTTACTCAAAAGTAAGAGAGAGAGACTAGGGTGTCTTATTCAAAAGTAAGAGAGAGAGTCAAGGGTGTCTTATTCAAAAGTAAGAGAGAGAGTCAAGGGTGTCTTATTCAAAAGTAAGAGAGAGAGTCAAGGGTGTCTTATTCAAAAGTAAGAGAGACTAGGGTGTATTATTCTAAAGTGAGAGAGAGAAAAATGGGCAAGTAAGAGAGGGAAATGGGTGTATTACTCAAAAGTAAGTATCTTACTCAAAAGTAAGAAAGAGACAAGTCCTTTCCTACTAAAGGAATTTGCTCTATATTTGGAGGTGGTGTCCTCAAAAACACTTATAACGATAGAAAAGTGACCTACAATAAGTGTGGCGCATAGCTTCCTCGAGTTCAAATATTGTGATCCACAGGGAAATGAAAGTGTGGTTGTTTGACCCTGTTTACATTCCTAGTTAAATAACATTATTATTCAATATTAAATGTGCGTAGACGCTTTAAATTAATGTGGGATTGACATTAGGCGAAATACCTACCATCCAAACTTCTTAAAACACGGACAAGGAATTTTTAAGATAATGGTGATTCACAAAAATGTATACGAATAAAGAGACAGACAGATAAACTGACACGGGTAAACTGTTCCCTGATGTCTTAACATATTTCTGTTTAGGTATATTTCTATTCTGAGATATTGAGAAATTTCGTTCTTCAGAATCCTGGTAATGCTTCCGTTACCTTCGGTAAGCCGGAAGCACAATATTATTTCTCATATAATATTAGTGATGTGGGGCATAAAGAATACTTGCGTAGAATTGTGCTCTTATATCGGCCATATTTATTTTCAATATGGCTACCAGGAAACTTTTTTTAGGGAAAATTTACAAATTCCTAACTTAAAGAACGTCAAAATGATTATGTAAAATGCCATATAAGCATAAACTTTGTTCAAAACCCATAGTTTGGCCATATTTGTTTTTTCACAATGATGGCGAATAATGACATTTTTGTGCTATTTGTTACATAACCTTTTCCTATACTTAACGATCTTTAACACTAAGTATAACATGGCATGCTCCAACTATTGTATAACGTGTCCTTTTTATGTAGCCGTTCACCATATTGGCCACCATCTTGAAAATATTAAGAGTGAAATTTCCAAAAACTAAACAGTTGTCACAAATGCTGAGATGTATTTGTATGCCAAATTTTGTTCAAATTGATTAAATTTTACGCCAAGTTATCGTTAGACAAACCAACAAACAGACTTTAATAATCTTGAAATGAAAAACTCACTTACGCTAGTTCAATTATGATTTTTTATTCTCTATTCCAATGTAATCATATTATGTCGTTTACCTGGAAAATATATCGATGAATAATTAATAATAAAGGAAAGAAGGGATCCGATTCTCTTATGGGTAGAATTATTTCTTTTGATAAAAGATATTCATGATAATAAATTTAACATAGAAAACCTGTAATTACGATCTAATGAAGAAACAAGGAATGATATGATTAAGTATACAATAGAAAAGTCCAGTACAATCATACTCGGAACAACCTAGAAAATTTCGTATAATTAAAAGTAATGTTTAACTATGATTAAAGCATGTAGGTTTAATCAAGTTTGGTGTAGTCTTGACATTGAAAATGTTTATGAAATTATATCACGCGAAAGGAGCATCATTATTAACTTCGGTTCTAAATCTTTCACTGAATTAGAAACATTGGATTGAAGAAACTATTATAAAATAATTTATTAAAACAACGGACGTCATCGGTATTTACTAGTAAGGTAGCTATTTTCAGCTAATAAACTGGTAAATTCAATACTAATACAAAGCATAAAACTTTATTTTTATTATGTTTATTAAACATAGAATAGTAGTTTATTGCCACGAAGTCTTACTAGACCCTGAGTCCTGAGTATATCACGCTACTTACGCTTGTCCAAAATAAGAATTCTTTGAAAAACCTATAAATATATAATATAACAATTACATTACTAGGCATCGCGTGGCTCTATCATTGAAGCGAGCGTATTGCAATAGAATACTGAATATTGAAATTTATTAATCATGAATCATGATGAATGTCATAGTTTAAGATAAGTGGAAGAGGGTAGTGTGAGGTAGAGTGGGGGTACTCGGTACAAAGCTTTACTTCCTAAACAAACCTATACTATACACTATAAGAATCTTAACCACCCGTAATAGCTTTTGAATAAAATGTATCACTTCATTACTCAAATACTACTGCTTGTATCACGTTGAAATTTTATATACTTGTTTCATTTGTACTTTAGACTATGTACATGAAGTTTTATTAAAATCGTTACGTTAGAACGTAAGATATTGGTAAAAAGGTTGTTTTCTCAATTATAAACGTTTAGGTCCGCTTTAAAAGTTTTAACGATCTTTATTAATTCATAGCAGTGTCGTTGTTGGTTTTACTAAAAAATGTTATTTGAAAAAAATGTTCGTCTCATCGAATAGGTGATGATAGAATTTTTTCCCGTCCTGAAATTCCAATTTTAAATTTGAAGCTCACGTTTACGCGAGCATTGCGTGCGAACTCTTGGACGGATCACGCTGTCTAACGAACTTAGCCTGAGTATTAGTAAAAGGAAGATGTATACCAAATTTCAACTAAATCGGTCAACTTTTAATCAAGTTATCGTCGGAAACGTAAACGTTACACACAGACAGACAGACAGACAATATGCATATTTCGTTGAATGTAAGAAGCTCGCTTCAATTATTATGAAACATTACAGATTAAATACAAAGCCATAAGTCCTTACAAATATAATCTGATTCGAAAGATGTGCCAAATTGCTAAATTACGAGAAAATAGTAAAAAAAACGGTCAGCCAATCTGAGTGAAACAAAGCTTCCTCGCACTCTATAATTATTAGAAGAATGTTCTCATGAGATTTGGGTCTGTTTCGATTCCCAATACACATTTATTTTTGAGCAATATTAAATTTAGGTATAATTTTGAAATTAATTATGGAGAATCTGCGTGGTCTACTTTCGACAAATCGTCCAAATATCTTGGATCAGTACTATCTAACTCTTTGTATTTTTTTGTACTCACCATCCTAATTTTGCTTCTAAGCTTACCGAAGGTAACGGAAGTATTGTGGTCGTACTAAAGAACGAAATATTTTTATTTCTGCAAACTCAAAAATTTCTAGACAATTTAAATCAGTTTTAGGCTTCAGAGAACATTTTTGCTCTCGTGTTGATTGGTTGGTGACAGATATCTTAAATTCTACTCCCCCGATTTTGATGATATTTGGATGGTCATACATTATAATGTATTTATATTATAAAGCTATAATAAGCCAATTCTTGGTCCCATAATTTCAACGCTTAATTCTTATTTCCGCGTGTGCCCAAATTTGGATGGTTAGTTTAAAGTGGTCCATAGATCCCATATTAATTTCAACACTTTTGTTTTTTATCAACCCCTAAATATATTTAATTACTTTGGGAATTGCTTTGAGTTACCTAAAATCTATCAAAAATACCCTATCATTTTTTTTTTACAGCTCTCAAGGCTTAATTATGTTCTCTTTATACCTGAAATGAACATATGAAATTCTTATTCGTCGCTTCAAAGCCATAAATATTCAGGAACTGGATGAAACTTAAATTATTTTAAATAGTGTTAACACTACTCTGTGTGGGAAAGAGATATTTCGACATCATGTTAGTTAAACATAAACAGATTTTATTACTGATAATAAACATTTGACAAGGTAAATTTTAGTTTGAAATGAAAAGGCAAAGGATGTAGTTGTGTAAATCGAGTGTGGGTTAAACCTTCAAGAGATATGTGTGTTGTGTGTTTAGCCTAGCTTCTACACGGTTCAACTGCATCCCTTCTACACTAATTAATTCTGAAATGGTATAGATGTGGTGTTACAACTGTAACCAGACCATATTACCATGACCTTCAATTACTTCTCTGCTTCATTAGACATTTCATGAGTTATACTTCACTTGACTTATTATGTTTCATTACTTTTATTATTTAGATTAAATTTATCTACAAGCATATTTAAAATAGAATTGATGTATTCCATCATTGGTCAAATAAATTTGAAAAAAATAGTCATTTATGTCCAGGAATTTTAAAATAGGAAAATAGAAAATTTATTTTTGCAGAACGATCACAATGCTTTCGTTACCTTCGGTAAGCTCGGAATCAATAGAAGTCAATTGAAGAAGATAATTTAAAAAAAAAAAACTATTACACTCGATTGTCATAATGCTGAATAAGTTTTTCTGATAATTTGACCGTCTTCGAGTGTCAAAAATACGAAAAAAAAATGTTATCTGCATGAGAGTTTTATTTTATCGGGTTACAATTCATTCTAATAAGAAGTATAACTTCTATATAGATATGTAGTAGAAGTAGTTATCTAGTACTTCCTTCTAGACGGGTTGGACGAACCACTTGTTCGAACCTTGCAATTAGGCCTTATAGTAGACCCACTTTACTAGCTCCGTGGTAGAGAGTTCCAGCTACATCATACATCAAACATTTTTGTACATTGTACCGCCGAAGCGAGTACGGTGTGGTCATTAGTGAGCTATATATAAGCGTGGGGAAAGAATACAAATTACATCTCATGACACGTATCGAACCCACATCAAAGTGTGGGGGAAGAGAACCCCTCAAGGGGTTTCCCTCGCCCTGCTCCGTCCTCGATTCATAGATGCAATTCAGAGTATTATGGCAAGGGATCGAACCCACGACCTCGAGTAGCCTCGACTCATTGATAGCTGGGCGGGCGCCTAGAGCATCTCGGTCACTCTGGCTCCCTCTATATAAATATACTCTCGATTAGCTACAGAATTTTACTTCCGAGCTTACCGAAGGTAACGGAAGTATACGCGATAAGACCCGAGGAAACTATGTGTGCCGCATTAATTGGCAGACTCTTTTTGCTTGCTGGTAATTTATAAACTTAACACATTAAAAAAAAAAAATAAATAAATAAATACATAGCTTAGCGGACCAGTTGAAGGTGTCAACATGAAAGCAATTTATAATTCTAGGTTTGTTTAAATTAAATATATAAGTATTTAGCTCACCTTTTCTTTTCATTATGTCGGGGCCAGGTGGAGTTTCAGGAGGCCTGCCATTAGTTACCTGCAAATATTACAGAATTGTGTAAATTTTAAAAATGTAATAAATAACTTTAGATTTCATAAGCCAGTTAATAAGCGAATATAGTTCCTAGCATTATTAAGAATTTAATAACTAGAGTAAGTATACGCAACCTTGTGTAATGACGTTTATATTTACATGCAACTTTGTATACGTAATATATCGGTCGTATTTACCTGTAACTTTGTAGTATATCGTTCTTATTTACATGTTCTTTTTAGTATATGGCTCGTATTTACATGTAGCTTTGTTGTATATCGTTCGTATTCACATGTAAATTTGTAGTTAATCATTTGTATTTACATGTAAATTTAAAATATAGCATTAAATCGGTACAGTAACTTACGTATTTATAATACGTAACTTTGTAGTATAACGTTTGTTTCTTATGAAAATTTATAGAATCATGTTCTTATTTATATGTATATGTGCAAAATAACTTTCGTATGTATAGTAAATTTGTGTGACTACCTACTTTTCTGTGGCTTACGTATCCTAAGTCTTTAATGTGTTTTTAAGCACATTTACTTAACAGTGTCTGAAACAAGTTAGCGTTGTAGCTTGGCTTTAAACTTTTGTCCAGAAGAAGAACATTTTAAATCATTCAACTGCAAAACCTTTTTAATACCGACTATTCAGTTGCTAATTATCTTGTGAATTAACCTTGTACAAAATGATAGCTTTACTTTTTTGTTTCTATTTGATATATTCGAAGAGAAAATCAACTAAAATGAATAAATAAATAAAATGAAGAGTTGACGAGTTTTCATATACAGTAGAAAGTTTTAATGGAATAAATTATTTAAACTTAGGTCAGGGATAAAGATAAAGACTATAATAACAGTCGTACAATATGTAAGTACAATAATGACGCAAGAGGCAATAAAAATAAGCATAAAAATTGTTTCAATGTAAATAGTTATTGTAAATAGTTTATTAACGAGGGTAAAGTAAGTGGCTTGACCACCTCAAACATTATAATCCTGGCTTAAGAGCTCAATCGACGTTTTGTTGGAGAATCTTCAATATTTAACAATCTAAGAAGTTCAAGTTATTCGATAAGTCGATCTATGGAAACAACAGCTTTCATATTCACCTCGACAGCTCATTCATTCAATAATTCAGTTCTTCTAGTAGGGTTTACTATGGAGTTTCAAGTTGTTCATTAAACGCTTTTTTCTCGCTAATCGCTCGTTTTCAAAGTTAATTAACAACTTTGACTTTTATGAGAGAATCAAAAATTACTTTTCAAAATAACAATAAAACATAAACAATGCCAAGCAATTAAATATTTTAGATTTGAGATGAAGGGAAATTAACTTGAGGATTTATAATCGTTAAGTAAACGAAAGTGTTCCTGAAAACACATTTAGTGTAATAAAAATCAGTCAGACAAACTAAAACATTTTTGATTGTAGATAAATGGTGATCCCTCATTAATTTAATATTGTTGTTTCTTGTGAATGTTTAGGGATTTAAATGTTTCAATCCAATTAGTGAGAATTGTTTTGTTAATGAGTTAAGGGTTATTGTGTATTTTGTTATGTAACATGTTATTAAGAAAAAAATTACATTTATAGAATTAGGATTTTCAATTAATATAAATTTAAGTAATGAACCAGGCACATGGTTTTGTAAGAATATCTTCATGTAATAATCATAGTTAAACAAAATTTGCAATTTTGTTTCTAGGTTTTGGAATTGTGGTATTTTCCTCCTTACAAACTAGACGATATAAGTAGCTGTGTAAGCACTTTAAACTTTCTATTTTGATGAAATAACAAAAGATTTATATCTTAGCTCATGTAAATGTTCAGAATTGTTATTTTCAAATTCTCCATTGATAGTATTACTACTAAGCGACGACAATGATTGTAAAAACTATCCATATAGGAATAAGAGGTTAATATGGAATATGGATGTAATTATTTGTTATAGGTCCTTGAAAATTACTCAAAGCAGAGTCGAAATATAGAAACAATTATGTAGGAGAATTTGATTGTATTACCCACAAGAAACAACAATTTATTTATGTATTTAGATAGTGAAGATGAATTTAAATCCAATTTTATCTAATAAGAGAGATGTATAAAATTAATTTATTTATAAACCTCTGTCTGTCCCTACCCACATATTTTACAAATATAGCGACTTAAAAAAAATATATTTCAAAAAAATTAGGGTAAAAAAACTTATGGGTTAAAATTTTTGTAATTTTTTTCGACACCGTGAGGGGTATCATAAAAAAGGGTACTTCAAGCTGATAATCAAAAATATATAATTTTTAAATGTGTCTTTTTTTACAACAATAATTTTTCTTTTTAAATTTTTTGTAAAATAAATTTTGACGTTCTCTCATTGAGAGGGACATGCATTTTACTTTCTACACTACTAAAAACATCACTATTATAAATAAATTGACCATACCACTATTATTTAATGTTATTACTGAACACTCAGTAATCAGTAACAATAAAACAATTTAAAATGAGCATATGTTAGAAATTATATTTATGTTTATTTTTATACGATTGTGAATTTATTTCATTGATCCAATAATTGGTTGTTCTAGTAATTAGTCAGATCGAGGATGACCTTAAGTAGGGTCGAAATGTCTCAGAATTAATATCGTATAAATCATCATCTTATTTACATCTTATAAAGCCCATCATCATTCAACTCATCATAGTTATAACAAGGTGTTCTAAAACTCATTATTTTCTGTCGATACGATGATTCACTGAAACCTATGTGCCTCATAATAATATAATATATTTTCATTTGTTTCTCAGGTTAGTATATTCGTATATTGATTGGTTTGAAAAGCGAAAGGTAAATGTTGTCGTATTTATTCTTGTTTGCGATTTACCCCACCTCTCATTTTTCCTTGTCGTCATCGTCCATGGTTATTTCATTTTCCGTTTTAATAATAATTAGATGAAGATCAATAAGTGATGTGCCTCCCCTTGAGTGGGATGACGGCTCGGTCCCTGAGTGGGCCAACTCACGCGATCAACCGAACTGAGGGCACGGCCGCGGTCAATATCATCTGACCGTAGAAAGATACCGTGATTTCAACTAGCTTCTATTGACCATATGTTATCAAATATATTGGTCAATGCCATCTCAAGGTCAGATACAGGACAAATTAAACATATTCTTTTCTTCTTTTGCTTTAATAGTAACCCAAAATATGTTTTACTGCAATATTCGCTAGTTTATCTGTAATTGACTATCACAGATAAATTAATACTACTTCTCATGAAGAATGTCACTCCACGTATAGTAAATATTACGTTGGGTTCCTTCCATATACGCCACTAAAACCATTGAAAGTTGTTTTCATTACTAAACATGTGTTATTTATACTTAAAGAAACAAATTATTTAAGATTTATCTTAATACATCTTATTATTTCATTATCTGAACAGAGTCTTTAATTTTTATCTCAATAACTGATTTTCTTACAAATAAGAAAGATCGATTTCTTGTTTACATGTTGACTTAATTATTTGTCATCGATCAATTTTAAAGGTGCCGATAATATCGTTCAATCGATGTTTTTACATCTCTACATTTAAGGGCACACAAAGTCAAAACTCGCGGGTGCCCTGTAGCTCATTGATATCATCTTTGCTTTGGGATTAGATCTGGAGGTTACGGGTTCGATTCCTTACTCCATCAAGGGGCCCAGTATGAAAATGAGTAACAAGCTACTTATGTAAGTTGCGTCTATCCGGTTATGGAAGCCAATACATCGGTTTATGCCGCAGGAGCAGCACGCCAGCCCCGTGTCATCCATTACATATAATATATGTAGATGTATTTGCCCTTTGGCAGGATTAAGCCCATCACGCATATGTACTAATATGTGTGATGGGCTTAATCCTGCCTAAAGACTTTACATCATCATATATATGTAATGGATGACGCGGGGCTGGCATGCTGCTCCAGCTGTATAAACCGATGTATTGGCTTCCATACTTCGCTATTGTACGTACTATTGGGCACTACATATTACTATTGTTAAGGAGTGAATACATCGAGAATTGTAACAACGTAACTTTAAATCGCTGATTCTAGAGTCCTTTTTGAAGCCTTGCCTATTGAACTTTTGCCAGCTACTTCATTGCCTCTTCCCCAAAATCTATTTAGGCTTAGATAACAACCTCTAACCATCTACCTCTTGTTCTCCTTTTTATTTGCCTCCTATTTTTTAGGCTTCCAGAATATTTCTCATACTTCTATTCTCCTCTGTTCCCAAGCTACCTCAATCTGGTGCCAACTGTAAATTTAGTTATTTTAAAGTAGTGGTCTAGAAATTCATAAATTTTCTTTTATTGAAAATAACAAGAATTGTGGTATTTTTTTCAATTCAAAAATATCTAGACAGAAATCCGTTTAAGACATTACGGAACATTTTTGGCCTCGAGTCTGTGGTCTCTAATGAAATTTGGATGTTAAGTCATAATAAGTAGCCCCTTGTAGAGTGGTCCCATATAATTTTCAACCTTCTGCACGCATTGGTTGCTCTTCCAAATCTTTAAAGTATGTACTTGTCTGATTTGTTTTCCAAAAATGGATGGTTTGTCTAAAGTAGCCCATAGATAGCCACATTAATTTCAACAGTCTGCGCTTACTAAATTTATTCTGAATTGGTTTGTTTTATTCATATAAAAAATGTAATACAATTTTGACAGATTAAAAAAATATGGGGGAAAATTAATGAAATTATAGACAGTAATTGAGTTGTAAAAGCATAGCTTCATTAAAGTACGTGTTAGGAAAGGTGGAAGCTTTGTAACACACTACTAATTAGCCGACTATAATGTTTATGAAAGTTTTAATTAAATTTAAAACTTTAATTCCAAAATTGGTCATGTGAAGTTTAACATGTGTTAAGGAAAGAATTTCAAGCATTAGACGCTATTAGAGAAGTGTCGGTGATAATGTTATTTATCAGTGCTAGTGCTGTCTGGGCAGAGTTTAGTTAGACCATAGAGCCGTGAACTCTTGTTGAACTTTTCTCTCTCATCAATTTAAATTCAGACGCTAGAATCTCTCCGAGTTCAGTTTATAGACCTTGGCTAGTTTATAAACACTCTTATATCTTGTGTCTTAATATATGAATTGTCTCATTTTATTAAACAAGTTTTAAACATTCTCGCCTTTTCTTTTTTTGAGTTTTTCCCCTGTAATTTATTGTTATTATTTTGCTTGTGGATACATTGTGAAGGACATCTAAACGCTATCGAATGCCATTTCATTTAACATTAATTCAGAGTGCAAGTGGGTGCATTTTTTAAATTAATATTCATGTATCAAAACAAATTGGATGATGAACAGTCGGCTTGATTTAAGGTTTGTGCCTCCAAGTAGTAGTAATCTAGTACTTTCTACTAGAACGGGTAGGACGAACCACTTGTTCGAACCTTGCAATTAGGCCATCACTTAGGTCCTTTTTACGCCCCGCGGTAGAGAGTTCCAGCCACTTCACACATCATACATAAGTACATTGTACCGCCGAAGCGAGTATGATGTGATCAATAGTGAGCCATATAAATCAGAGCGTCACAGCGAGGAATCGAACCCCGTCTCATTCCACTCATAATTCAGTGATGGCCGAGCAGACGTGGTTTAACCCACACGGCCACGCTAGCTCTCTAAAGTACTAATAAATTTATTATTTTAAGGCGAAAATTGTAGATTTTTTTACACGCTTTTAATCAGATTCACTTGTCTGACAGGGATAAATCTTGCAATCTATATTTGACCCACTTTAAAATAAGCAATTGCTCTGAAGCTCTGAACTTTTGTAGAGACGTGTTCCTGAAGACAGTATAAAATAACCAGTCATTTGTTTTACAAAATCGAGGATTAAATTGTAAATTTCCACATTTTTTACATAAAGACTTTTTGGCAGTAAAACAATAATTGTTAACACATTTTTTAATAAAACTGAAAATGTCAAGAGTTTGAATTTAGTTATATTAATTAAAGCTTTTTAAAGTAAGAATTTATTACAAGATTTATTATTCTGCATTTGTGTACTATTTTGTTATGTTATGTAATGTATGTATATTCTCTTTCTTCTTTTCACCTCGTATTATTTGACTCTTATTCCGGTAACATGATAGTTCTTTTGTTTAGCTAGTGCAACCTCTATTTGCCTATTGCCATGGCTTTATCTGAGTAAATCTTGTCGTAAGCTGTCTATCAAATATAAGCTGAGCTGGAGAACGCTCTCTGGTTTAATATAGTGATTCTATACGTGAACAAGGACTGACAGCATTGCCTGTCTCCGTTAATTCTATACACAGCTGATATTCTAGACTTCAATTAAATGTTATTGCTGCTCTCTCAGGTAAACTATTTGTTTGTGGGTATGGAGCTAATTTGACAAGAACAATATTGTTATTATCACAAAATTCCCTAAAGACATTCACGGAGAATAGCCTCCTATTTTCAAACACAATTACCTTAAGTAACCCAAAGCGAGAAAAATATCTGCAAGCAGCCTTATTGAAGCGAGCGTAAGCGAGCTTCTTACATTCAACAAACTATGCATCTTGTCTGTCTTTCTGTCTGTCAGTAACGTTTACGTGTCCGACGATAAATTGTGTAAATGTTGACCGATTTAGTTTAAATTTGGTATACATGTTCCTCTTACTAATACTCAGGCTAAGTTCGTTGGACAGCGTGATCCGTCCAAGAGTTCGCGCGCAACGATCGCGTAAATGAGAGGTTCAAAAATTAAATTGGAATTTTAGGACGGGAAAAGTTTCTATCATCATCTATTCGTTGAGAAAAACATTTTTTTCAAATAACATTTCTTAGTAAAACCAACAGCGACACCGCTATGAATTAATAAATATCGCTAAAACTATTACAGCGGACCTAAACGTTTATCATAGAGAAAACAACCTTTTTACCGATATCTTACGTTCTAACCTAACGATTTTAATAAAACTTCATATACATCATCTAATGTACAGTTGAAACACGCATGCAAAATTTCAATTCGATACATGCAGTAGTTTTTTTGTAGCGAAGTGATACATTTTATAATAATTGAAAAGGAGATGTATGGTTAGAGGAATAGTAAGAATGCGGGGTGGTTCCCTTACTACTAGCCGCTGCACTTCTACTATACCCATTATCTATCAAATCATCATGATTCATGATTATTTATTTTTTCAATATTCAATATTAATATTTAATATTTGATATTTGTTAATATTTGTTTTTTTTTTCAAAAACATATATTATATACGTTCGCTTCAATGATAGAGCCACGCGATGCCTAGTTGTATATTCTGCTATACCTTTATCCATTTTTAGTAGTATAGGCCAAGACTAGACAATATCGATTTTCATAAGGGCCTGCAAAAGTCGACATGCACTCTAGTTCAGGGCTTGGAGAGTACGGTCCATGAAGCTAATGGGATCTCAGCATCCCTTGGTCTATTTTTCTGACCCGGTTTACATAACCCGACGTACCCTTCTATTCATTTATCTATGTTTCGCCACCAGCATTTAACCTAGTAACCGACCTCATAGAGTTACTCCTGGATGCCCTTTATGAAGTAATTCTCACTCCCTTTCTCAACTTTCTCCGCACTACGATCCTGCAGCATTCCGTAACAGCCTTATCTCCTCGAAAGCCAATTAACCTTTTATCAGAAATATTTTCTATAATCTCTCGAATATTTTTTGTTTTCGGCTAGCCATGTCCAATGAACCCAACTATCTAAAGAAACAACTCATTTTCACTATTTACTATTTTCTAGGAACGTCAACCCAATCTATCTTATTTGTTATACCCTCACACCGAACTCATTGTATCACTATCTTCTACCTGACTGACAATCTAGACAAAATATCAGCAGTTCTGTTGATCTTCCTTAAGGTATTCAATGTTATAACTTCATAGCGGTCTTGTAATTGTGTTTGAGACTTGAGGTCACTTTCGGTAGTTCCAAGTTTTCTCTAAACAAATGGATTAACGGTTTATGATCAGTGCGTGAAGTCAAAGGTCAAAAGTTTAGACCATAAATGATTTGATTAAATTTGCTAACTGCGTACGCTAGTGCTAATATTTCTCGGTCAATGACCGAAAACCGTTTTTCTATTGTACTGAGTGACCTCGATGCATATGCTACCTACTGGTTTTTCTTAACCATACTGGTTTTTGGTTATCATGCAAGTTGTGAGATAATACTGCACCAATCCCATACTCACAAGAACATGGAAAGGCTTAACAATTATCTTAAATGCCCTTCGACAAATTTTGGATTACAACCAATCTCGTTTTTGTTGAACGTTGTTAATTTTGTTATAAATCGAGTTCGATCAAAAATCTCTTTTTGTAATTAATCTATTCTTCAATATCTGGATAAAAATATTTCAAATTAAATGTCACTTTTTTCTCTCTCGGCTAATCAGTCTTAATAATTTCGTCGTTCCCGATTCTCTTACGTGTCATATTTTTTACTTTCTCATATACGTAGTATCTTTAAAGAGAAAGTCGCGAAAATTCGATTTGAGATAGTGATATTTTGGTCCACTGGGTCCAAAAAAAATGTTTTTAAAAAATTATTTTTTTCGATGGTAGTCTGTGTAGACACGTGGAGTTTAAACTACTGTGCCGATTTTCAAAATGAGTGTGGCAAGTTTTTATTTAAAGATGAATTCCATTTGTTGGACTTCGTTGACTGGGCTAAGGGTAGAAATGAATCAGAATTTTAGATTAAATATAGCAACATATATTTTCGTTTTCATGCTCTCACGGCATTCAGATATAATTTCTGGAATAGGTATATTCTTAAGAGCCAGGCTTACCACCTGTTGTTGCACATCCCTATTCGTGGTTTTAATTGAGGGGAAGGGTATATTTCAAGGCGCAACCTGATTGTCACTACTCATACTCTAGTCTGATAATATTGAATGATGAATGAACAATAATATCATTTCATCCAGAGCATTTCTTCCAGGATGTAGGTATACCACCTGTTGAGGCACATCCCTATTCCTGGTTGCATTATAGAAAGCTGTCAGTTCTTGATACTATAATATAAAATAACCAGGACTATTAGAAAAGTTTTAAACTTTATTAAAGCTACTGAAGGTTATTTCTGTAAATTATCAACACAAGACCATACTGTTATCTGTAATATTGATTAAAATTTATTTGTTTATTCACCTTTTTTTAAGTGCAATAGTAATATAAAAGAAGAACTTTGCGGTGCCTTTGATATTGATAAAATATCCATGATAACAATGTTTGCATTCGTTATTAATTGCTATTGGGAATTTAAAACTCACGTACATGGCATAAAGAGATCCAAATAAAATAAATTACTATACCCCCCCCCCCCCCCCATAAAATAAATTACTAACCCCCCCCCCCCCCCCTTATTAAATAAATAATGTACTAACTTCCGTATAAATTTTTTTTTTAAAAAAAAATAAAGTTAATTTATAAAATTTAATGTATCGGAAAGGAATAATTTAACTATTAGAATACTTAGATTAGATTTTATTGAGTTTTAGAGAAATGTTGTGATATGTTAAAATTGGTGTTCCCAGTCTCGTTTGCAAGAGAGGATTTTGTGAACCGTAAATAAAAATGATAAATATTATTGAACAATATTTTTAGTTTACCTTGTTATGGAACAACAAAAAATTAAGTCGGTAGAGTGGATCACCCACTTCACAAATCTCAAACTAAGTCAATTTCATCACATTCTAAGACACAACTGCACGATTTGGCGATAAGTTTGAAACATGTCTCTGACGTTTAAATATGAAGAAATGTTGAAAGAAAAGTACCTCCACGTAAAATATATTTAACAAATTTCAAAGCATCTTTCAGCCACTATGGCCATCATCATTGCCGAAAAGTAAAAAATGTTAATTAAAACGTTGAAAAGATAGGAGTGTAGTTAGTTATGCCAAACAGCAACCGGTATAAGATTTATACCGAGTCGAATCTTATAGGAAGTCTTATTCCGATTGCAGGTTTGGCATGGCTCACTACACTACTATCTTTTCAACGGTTTAATTAACAACTGATGGCCCTATAGTGACTGAAAGCTGCTTTGAAATTTATTAAATATACTTTTACGTGGAGAAAATGTTTTTCAACATTTCATGATGACCTCCACTAACGCTTCTTATTTTAACTGAAAATGAAGAGATCTTCATAAAGGAGACCGCGTCAGAGATATTGCGACTCCTGACGTTTCGAACCCATTACTGGAATAATTATCAAGGGAGTTTCACATCAAAATTGGCGTACCCTAGAGTTTCCTCCGGAAGATCTAGAATTATTAAACTATGACCACGGAAACCTATACGCTATTAAAGAAGTTATTATACATTTGTGTTGAAATTACAATTGCTTATGGCTTACAGCTATCCCCACATAATATGCGATTGCCATATTCTCTAGGTTATACGGGTTTTGTAGGAGCTCGCCAACCCCATATCATCCATCTTACAAATGGTATTGTAAGCCATTCGTAATGCTAGCCAAGCGACATAAAGGTTTTTACTCCCCAGATTATTATTTTTATGGTTATCCCCAAACACCTTTGTTTTTAAATATACCAATAATTCTGCGTTAAACGTTTTTCCCCTTAACCCTTTCATTTGTTCTAAATTTGAGTATGTTCTTAAATTTTAATATATTTTAAATGATAAATATATTAATACATGTGTACATACCTTAAGAAAATCAATTTTCAGCCATAAAATAAAGTTGAATAACTGCATTCTAAATAATTCACCAGCAACAGTAAGTTAATTAAACAAAAAATAACCTTTTTTAATACTAACTAATAGATTAATTACGCAGCTTATCTAACTAACAATTATAAAATTATTTGTCAATAATAGTTCGAACTTATTTCTATCAAGAAAACGCTAATTATGAAATTAAAATAGATAAGTATGGTAATAAAATATTTAAAAAAAAAAAAAAAAAAAATTAAATTCCTTTTTTATGGATTAGGTAATTATAGTTTTTTGCTATATTTTATAAGCTCGCTAAAAATAAAATATGTATTACACTGATACAGTAATTTAGTAATAACGTACAAAAATAAACTTTCAATTTCATTTATTATAATATTATTTCCTTGTTCATAATAAAAAAATTAAAAAACTGTAGAATATATACCGTGAAATATAAGATACTAGGTAAATTAAGATTTTTTTTTTGGATTAATACCTATCAGAGTCGTTCAGAATATTACATAGTCCGTATAATTAGATTTTTTTTATTAACATAGTTATCATTGTTTAAATTAAATTCAGCAATTTCTTTTTTGGAATGTAAATTTATATTTTTATATAGAAGAGAAGTTTAAAGTATATTTATATTCAAAATTAGTCTGTTACGTAAGTAACAGGTTTTTGTAACGGCCCAACTCAATAAATTTTCTAGATTTGTTTACTTCTTCATATAAAGAGAAAGTATTTTGATATCGCGAAAATTCGATTATGATAGAATTATACGTTTTGAGGTCCCCTGAGTCCAAAAAAGTGGTTTTTACAAATTCTGTCTGTCGTCTGAGCAGACGCGTAGAGCCTAAACTACTAGCCAATTTTGACGAAATTTGGCATACATGTTCAGAAAAAATCATACCCCAAGGCAAAATCTAGAAATGAATTTTAGCTCCTAATTTTGGGGGCGCTACCCCACTAAAACTCTGAGCAAAACTTTAAAAAAATTATTTCTCGAAAATGGTTCCGATGATTTTAAGTAAACAAATTCTTAAAATGTAGTCTATTTAAATACGAATTTAATTTTGTAAGCCGTTTTTCCGGGATAGATCTAGTTCTTGAGAAAATAGCTATAAAAGCTGACGGGTTCAATTCCCCGCCGAGGAGAAGTTATTTTTATGATACATTTAAAAAAAAATGTTCAATAATAATATTAAATGTACCAATGAAAACACATACATGTACATCTGTTCAGTTACCACTAGTTCGTCTAATCAGTAACGTTTTGTACATCTGCTCAGTGACTAAGTTCAGTGTCTAATCAGTAACCACATGTTAGTCTAATCAGTAACCAATAGTACATCCCTCAGTTTTTGCTTGAATACTATTTTATTTAATCAGTAACCATTTGCAATTCTGACATTTTAAAATAAAATAATACGTTTAGAACGATAATTGAACTGGTTTACTAATCCCTTTTTTTTATCTTAAGTTATTAAGGTGGTTAATCTAAACCTTGTTTTTACACGCAAAAAACATAACTGCTTATTTGTTAAACAAATAAGGTGGAGCAGGAAGTGGCTTAACTGTGTTTGCTCGTAGCTTACATCTAAAGATGAATAAGCCTGATCCAAACCTATTTCATTATTTTCCTTCAAACTTCCCGATTATCTCAATATTTTGGTGGTTATGGAGAGTTCGGCTACATAACAAATTTATTTTGATGTAATCATAATGGCAACATGTCATCATGCCACACCTCTTTGGAATTAAAACTAGATATATGACGGTACTAGGTCTTAGTGGATTGCAAATACGACATAGTGTATCATGGTACATAGTAACCAAAACTGTTTCTAAAACGGATTTCTGTCTTGGAATATTTGAAATCGGAGACCTAAAACTTTTTCGTTCTTCGGAACGAACACATAGCTTCCGTTACCTGCGGTAACCTCTGAAGTAAAATAAATATAATTTATAATTAACGAACCGGTAAAACCGTGGCAGCGGGCTTAATTTTATATTTAGATAAAAAGTTAAATTAATGTTGATATCTATAAATGTAAATTAATTTATATATAAAAGTCGAAACGTTATATAAAAAATTATGTATGTTTATAAACATAAAATTGCAAGATAAAAAGCAGCGATCATAGAATCCTTAAACGGAAAGATTTCCAACTCCCCTCTTTATCTACCTGTGTTAGACTACTAGAGCTCCACGGGAATTTGGTGGTTAATATTGTAACTAAATCTTTTACACCATTCAAAATATTTTTAGTTTCTTAATTCAAAGAAATTAATTTGTCAGTTTACTAGATTCGAACCCGGAAACTTTCGAATTCGGAGCAATCGCGCATCTCACACAGCCACCGAGGCTGTTTTTTTTTATTTCGTTTATTTACAAAATAGTACAAATGTCTGACAACCAGTATTTGTTTATATTTTAGAATTCGAGGAATGTCAAAAGATAATAAGCAGTTTACAATTTTAACCGCCATCTGCCCGACCAGCGCTAGTGGTCTTACACCTCTAGAATACTGGAGTTGGATACCCCTGATAAAAAGAACTTTTTATGTACTGCGTTTTTAAATTTTCTGTCATAAATCATAAATTTGAAACCTGTCAAAATAAAGATCGTAAATATGGATCATGTCAAAACAAATAAAATAACTTACGGATTTTTTCCAAATCAACTTTCCATAAGAATTAGATTCTGCTGAAAGATGGCTAAAGGGGCCCACACACTTACAGTTTAACTGCAGGCCGTTATCGTATACGATTATCGTAAGGCCAAAATCTCAGACCACCACACATTACCCGTCCACCGCCTGCAGGCAATCGTAAAGAACTACAGATCTGTGCCTGTATGCACCATACACTGTGCGATGAATGCCTGCAGGCCGATATCTGTCGATTTTTAACTGCAGTCCGACGAAGGGAAATAAACAAAATAAAGACGAATCACTCTACACGCCTGTAGGCCGACTGATAGTGTAGGGTGGCATTGATCTTGAGGCACAGGCCGGACAGTCCACGGACTGTCATCTCTCCTTCCATCCGATCCTTGCCTCTACCCTCCACACACCTACAGTCCACCACCGACTGCAGTCCGTCATCTTAAGGAAAACTGACGAGTGTGTGGCCAAGCTCCGTGGACGGACAGATCGTTATCTTCAGTTAAACTGTTAGTGTGTGGGCCGCTTAAAAGTGTTAAAATAATGCAATGTCATCGTGTTCTGAGCTATTCTAAAAGTTTCAAATGTCTAGCTACTCGGGAAGTTAGTTAAAGATCGATTGCAAGTTTTGTACTGGACCCACAAACAAACAAACAATCAAGAAAGCAAGCTAATAACAACCTAGTAAAATGGTGGTGGCAATATTTTTTACTTATTAACCTATTGTTGTGAAACTTTTTTTTTAACCTCTCTAATTGAAGCGAGCGTAGCGAGCTTCCTACATTTAACGAAATATGCTCCGTGTCTGTGTATCTGTGTGTCTGAAACGTACGACGATAACTTGAGTAAAATTAGACCGATTTTAATGAAATTCGGTACACATGTTCATTTTACCAATGCTCAGGACGAGTTCGTTGGACAACGTTGTTTGCCTAAGCGTTCGCGCGCAACGCTCGCGTAAACGTGCGTTTCAAAAATAAAATTTGAATTTTAGAACGGGAAAAAATTCCAACTTTATCTATTCGATGAGACGAACATTTTTTTCAAATAACATATTGCAGTAAAACCAACAGCGACACCACTATAAATTAATAAATATAGTTAAAACTATTAAAGCGGACCTACACGTTTGAAAGCTGTGTGGTTAGAGGAATAGTAAGAATGCGGGGTGGTTCCCTTACTACTAGCCACTGTACTACTATCATACCCTATATCTATCAACTCAATTCAATACATATTTATTACTATACGCTCGCTTCAATGACAGAGCCACGCAATGCCTAGTCATAATTGAAGCGAGCGTAGCGAGCCTCCTACATTCAACGAAATATGCTCCGTGTCTGTGTGTCTGTGATCTGTGTGTCTGAAACGTACCTCGATAACTTGAGTAAAAGTTGACCGATTTAGATAAAATTTGGTAAACATGTTCATTTTACCAATGCTTAGGACGAGTTCGTTGGACAACGTTGTCTGCCCAAGCGTTCGCGCGCAACGCTTGCGTAAACGTGCACTTCAAAATTAAAATTGGAATTTCAGGACGGGAAAAAATTCTTACTTGATCTATTCGATGAGACGAACATTTTATTCCAAATAACATTTTTTAGTAAAACCAACAGTGACCCCGCTATGAAATAATAAAGATCGTTAAAACTATATTAAAGCGGGCCTAAACGTTTGAAAGATGTGTGGTTAGAGGAATAGTAAGAATGCGGGGTGGTTCCCTTACTACTAGCCACTGTACTACTATCATACCCTATATCTATCAACTCATCATGATTCAAGATTATCTATTTTTTCAATATTCAATACATATTTATTGCTATACGCTCGCTTCAATGATAGAGCCACGCGATGCCTAGTTATGAAGTGGTTCCACAAAATCTCTGTCAAAATAACCAATCATTTGATAAAAAATATTATCATTAATCGCAATTGTAAAAATATTTAAAAATTAATTATACAAACGAGAGAATATTAAGGATTAATATTTATTTTAGCAGTTAAGCAATGTTACAATTTTAACATCGTACTTTTACTGGGCAAATGCGAATAAAACTAATAAATATATATAACGAATGGCAATTTTGAGGTGAAATAATACCTTTCCACCACTTTTTCCCCTTTAATGTATAAATATTATATGTAGGTCTGTTTAAAGAAGGGAGTTACAAATTATGCGAAGACAAGGTAAAAATAAAAAAAAGAGTGAATTATGTGTGGAGTTATGCGGAGTTGTCTGTATTGGAGACACATAATTGTAGTCTCTATGCATAAGTAATGAAGGACAAGGGGACAAACGTCCTCCCTTAAAACTTATAACTTTGACCTGTAAAACTCTCTTTGCCTTTATTTCTACCATATTGTTAACGCTTATGTAAGTTTTATGTTTAAAAGAAAAACGTTTTTCTTTTTGTCCTAATAACTATGCCATATTCATTGTCAGATTTTTTAAGCAATCTTTTAAGCATGTGCTTTACACATACGAATAGTCAAGTATGTTTCAACAAAGAATTAGGCATGTTTTTCTATTAAACTTGATAAATTTAATATTTGATTTGAACCATTAATAATTTTTAATACTGATAAATTAAATGCAGATGTTTTTATTTTCTGAATTCGTTCATCTATGTTAATATATAATCTATATTTATAAAATTAAAGTTTTGTCTGTACATCGGTCACAATTGAAAATTTTTTGGATACTTTTTCATTTTAGACATTCCAAAAACCGAATCCGGCCTTAACTTTTTTCGTGTATGTATGTGGGTATGTATGTGTGTCTGTCGCCCCAGTCAGACTTAATAGGCGCAAACCTGGCTAAATGAAATCGATTAATTTTTTTTCAGGGGTGAGCGCAAACATGTTGCGCAATTTGTAGGCTTGGTTTCATCTAAAAATATTGAGTAGAACCAAAGTTATTAACAATTTTATAAAAAAAAAGTATATAAAACATAACCTAAAAAAAATAGGTTGACCCGCCGTAAACAAACCCCACAGACTCGCTATTATATTATTACTTTACAACTATTATTATATACTTCTAGACCACCTAGAGACTTGCGGTTTTTTGCGTTTGATCGGAAATTGGCCTAAGCCCATTGAAAAAATCCGAAAAGTTAAAAAAATATATCCCCCCTCCTAAAAAATTAAAGATGGCGGACGCACTTTAAAGTTTTTTCAGAGGCTTATTGTGGCTAAACGGTAAGTTGTATCGACAAGCTGATTGCGCCAGCGGTAACTAATTTTAAAAGATCTACAACTTTGGACCTATTACTTTTTGTTGTAATTTCATCGGTTCTACCTTAAATAGAGCTAAATTTTATTTTTTAAAAAAGTAATTTCACTTTGAGCGCTTATGGCGTTCGCAATTGTTGACCGATTTAATTTCTGATTGGAGTGCTTAAACCTCACACTAATGCTCTTTAAATCGAGTATTTATTATTTTATTAATTGTTTGTAGAACTAGAGTTATTAAATATTTACTGGTGCAACTGCCGCATTGAATGAAGAGGCTGGTAATTAAATAATGCACCACCATTGTTGATGATTGTTCAATGACTTCCTAGTCTAATTAAAGCAGTCCAAACAGTCCCAGTCTAATTAGCATTGTTAGTTATTAATGTATTACTTTGTTTCTACTGGCTATTTTTAAAATATATAGATAGAATCCAAACTATGATTTGGAGAGTATTATATTCTTAGCAATGGAATTAATGATGTGTAATATAGTCCTGATTTTATTCCTAGAAGGCTTTGGAAACAAAACTATTTAGGAATTTAATTTAATTGCTAGGCCTACATGATTATAGGAAACATAGCCACTAATACCTAGCATGAGCCCCGCGCGGAGCGCGGGGTGAAAGCTAGTATAATATAATAATAACTATGCTCTAATCTAAACTGATCTATAATTGAATTACCACAATATAAATACAAATTCCAATCAAATGATCGTTTCAGTCTTTCGACTATTTTCAATGACAATTATACAAAGAATGAAAGTCTATACGTCAATCATGTTAATAAGAATCAATCTTAGACTGAGAGTCTATGTCAAGTATGTCTATTGTCGTAAACATAATTCTTGTGAGACCTTCAGTCTAAATATAATTGACTTTAAAAAACGTTGAATTAACCCCATTCTTATTTGATTTTTCTGTTATAAGTTGATGGATGGTTAAGGTATGGTAAGGATATAAACAATCAGTTTTTATTCATTATGAGACGTTTCGACCCTTAATATAAGGTCATTTTAAATCATGTTATATTTTTGTTAATAATATAAGAGAAATTCATCAATCGTTTTTAATACACTGAGGTAAATTTAAAAAGAAAAATCTATACCTATGAGAAAGGTTCATACATTTAAAATACTGTGTTAGGTTGTTCAAATTGAAAGTATTTTAAATATTATTAAATTTATGACCCTCTCTCATAGAGAGAGAAATTTTTTTTTACCATAGTGACACTAATATTTACAAAAATATAACACGATTAAAAATGACCTTATATTAAGGGTCGCAATGTCTCATAATGGATAAAAACTGATTGTTTATATGATTACCACACCTTAACCATCCATTAACATAGACATTGAAAATAGTCGAAAGATTGAAACTTTCGTCATTTTGGGATTTTATTTATATAATTAGTTTAAGTTAAAGTTATATTTACATTATATAATAAACTGGTCAAGTGTGCTAGTCAGTGTGTGCTAGTCGGCACACAGCGAGGGTCCGTAGGCCACACTGTATAGTTTTTAACTGTAAAGTGTATAAACAGTGTTTTTTTTTAAAATGCTAAAAAGCTTACTTTGAACCATTCTAAGGGTCTGATATTCTCAAAACACACTCTGATAAAAGTATTTTTTTGCCACTGAACCGGACTACAACCATATAAATACATCGAAAAAACCATAATTATAAAAAAAAAAGTATTTTGTTAATAAAAAATAAAATTTCCAAAAAGTGGTATCTTTACTTTTGGTCGAAGAATGTTCAAGATTTTTTTCAGATTTTTTGCACTTCACATAAGCGAGATAGAGGGGGGGGGGAGGGCATGTTTCACACCCACTTCAAACTTGCCTACGCTCGCCCTATCAAAGTTATATCTAAAGAATTATATATTTTTGTAATCAGCTCGACGTACCCTTTTATATGATACCCCTCACGGTGTCGAAAAAAAAAAAATTAACCCTTAAGTTTTTTACCCTAATTTTTTCGAAAATTTTTATTTTTAAGTCGCTATATTTTTAAAATATGTGGGTAGATACAAGACACATACATGCCAAATTTCAAAGTGATCGGACGAAAGGTGTAGCCGTGAGAGTACGCTAGAGGACGGACGGACAGACACACGCAGGAAAATATAAGGGTCCTTGGTTTTTGCCTACGGTCCCTAATTACATAATATTTTTGATTTAATTACCAGTGTGCATTAGTTATCATTATGTTTAATTTCCACAAATACCACAAAATATCGGTCATCACAACCAATTTTTCATAATATAAGAAGTAAAAAAAAGTTTTATAGTTTCGTAACGACCGTTCTTTTCTGTTATATTGTTGTTATCCAAATAAATACGTAAGATTGGCACAAAATTATACCTCTTTGCAATACATTTCCACTTAATTGAAAATATCGACGTTTGAACTTATTTCCGAATAATTTCGGAACTATTCCGTCAATAACAACAAATGAAGTGTCGTGATAACTGTTACAACTTTGTATATGTTTATACTGCGTCAGAAATTTTATTAAATTTAAACGTGTAGAGTGATTTGGGAAAGAAAAGTTTGAGTTTGTGAGGGACAGAAAATAGAGAGGGGGGACAGACAAACAACATCTCTTACTTGTACTGGATGTATTAGACCTAGTAGAACTTACTTGGACAGGGGGTAACTTGGCTAAACCAATGATCTCACAACGTTTTACGCGAGACTTGGCTTATATTTTTGCACAAGTGTTTTTGTTGGGATTCCACAACAATTCTTTTTGTAAGTAATTTTCGTTGCTTAGCCTCTTATTCTATTTGAACACATAATGTACACACTCACATGTGTGTGTGTGTGTGTTTATATTGTATAAGAAGATATATAAAGAAAGGACATAAAATAATTATTATTATTTAGAAGAAGGAGTTTGAAACAAATGACAAAGTGGCAAAGTATATAACGCATGGGGTGTTCTAATTGAATTAAGCAATTAATTGGTGTACGAGAGCGGACGAGCGGAATTTGTATGTTTACAATCTTCGAGATCAATACTCAATAAAGATCAATCACTCTTATTCCAATATACAATTCTATTAGTGAGAGTAAATTAATACTTTAGTTTCGAAAATCTCTACTAGAATGCGCTATTTTATTTTAGCCTTGAAAGGAGCAAAGAACAAGATTTTTCGGATTTTTTCATTTTTCCTTTATTTGTGCATTAAACTCTACATATATACTAAATTACAAGTTTCTAGGATTGCTAGAAATGCCTTAGAATTATGATGAGTCAATAGATCAGTGACACAATAACAAAATTTTAGGCTCATATATCTTATGAACTAATATACCCAGAGGTGCGAAATTTTTATTTTTGCTTCAGTTTCAAGTGAACTCTAGCTTAAAATTATGTTTACATATCTTTAATAAGATAATAGAGGGGGGTCCAAATGCCTTGGGATGGTTCCAGTAAAGATGGTTCGGTTGTGCTCGACTAGGTCCCACGTAAAGCTATAGGACTGCTAGGGGATATTTAAATTAAAAATTAAAAAATGAAAGTGTCAAAAAAGTATGTATGAAGTCAAAATTAAGTTAAAAGAGAATGAATGAAGAGCATGCATTGTAATTAACTCTCTCTTTATATTACATTTATTTTTAAAAGAGATAAGGAATGGCCAAGGTTTGTATTTTTGCTAGACATAAACACACATATAATTTGATAATGGTTTTAAAGCTGTCATAAAAATTTTAATTACTTGGAAGTTATTGTTAGTTGCTTATGTTTACTATTTCATAACATAAAATACACGATTAACCTATTTTAGCATAAAAATAATCTACATTACAAGGCAATCGAACAATAAAAATTTCTCTTACGTATTTAGTTTCCTGATTTCGAAAATGCCTTCATAGCTTTTTTAAATCATATTAAATGTGAATGGAAGAATGGCTAGGCTGTGTCAATATGTGCAATTTCTCTTACATTAGTACAGTACTAGTGATAAGGCACATAAAGAACACACGTAGAAACGTTGTACGTATGTCCAAAAGGAAGCAGTGTGTGCAGAAAGTTGAAGTCATCTGGAGACCGTTCATAGGCTAATCCCCATGTACTGTAAAAATTTCGTTATTAGTATGTGCGCAGTTATAAAAATGAAAGTACTCCAAGAAAACAACACTGGTGCGTACCCACGAAAGACATTAATGTGCACGGAATGATGAGATTATTATTGGACCATTTGTCAGCTAACATTGACATTGACATAACATTCAAATCAAATTCATTAAAATCGGACAACTTGTTTTCAAAATATGGGTATTTGCTCAAATAGTCGGACAGGTTGACGTTGCTAATTTACTAAATAAAATGAGGTGCCATGTAGAAAACATATAATTGGTTACCCCTATATTTTTGTTTTCTGAACCACTTATAAGGAATTTATTTGTCTAAGTTACTATTAAGACTTAGGGATATTGTCCAAATAATTTTGAGACAATGGAACATTATTACTGTTCTGTATTTTAAGGAGATAATATCCCTTTTAGACTAATTTGCATTGAGTCAAGGGAATTTTGGTGAGCTACCAAGAAAATGAGTGCCAGACTGTTAAACAAACAGACAGGCACTGGACCAAAAATGTCATTTGATGTCTGCAACGCATTTCTGTTGTGAAGATTTTTAATTATGGGGCAAATTAAAATTCGATCTTCAGAATGTTCCATTTCGTTTTGTTTGCTCGGAAGTAAAATAATACTAATAAAGAAGAAATGAGAATGACAGATAAAACCCTAATTCAATTACATATTTATTTAAAAGGAAGTGCTTATGTAATCACGTTCTTATGACAATCTACAAAGGTAATGGTAATCTTATAATTACGTACAGTGGCGGATCTAGATCTTGCGGGGCCCTGGGCGAGACAAAATGGCGGGCCCCCTAGGATAGAGCGGGGATTGCTGATAAAAAACAATAAAGTAACTTAATAATAAACCACTTATAACTTGATCCTATTTTACGGCTAATTCCCTTCACTTAGGTTTTGCTCTCAAAATAATTACAATTCTGCTCATGATTTTAATGTAACTTATTATTTGAACATAAACACCTCAAATTAGATAGTTTTCAACTAATCATCATTTTCTTTGCAAACGTAATCGAAAAGAAACATTTTTATTGTAATAATTCAGCTCTGTTATACTTAACTATTTATTCTTCTTCATGATATTTTGGGTTTTATGGTTAAATTATCATTGTAAATGAAAAGTTAAGCTGTGTTATCCGCTGTTATTAGCTGTGATCAGTCCTATAATTTGAAATCTACACTCGAGCACTTTAAATTTACTCCCAGAATTCATATTCTCAGCTTATAACTTTCCATTTTAGTTTAATTTTCAAAGACACATTTTAAGGGGGGTCCGGGGGTCCTCCCCCGGAAAATTTTGTAAATATGACCTCTTAAAACAACGTTTTTATGCATCTCTGGGGTGAAGTTTCTCTTTGACATCAATTGGTAAAACTGCACTAATTGGCCCAATTATTTCGTACTGTCCGATTTACTTAGTTTTTTTTACTATTCCTTTTTACAGGATCTGTCTTTTTTACATATCTCTGTACATTGTCAAACGATTAAGGTTATCTAGTGTCTCGATAAATTCAGTGTTTTATTATTTTTTTTTTTTAAATATACACGATATGTCACGTTTTATAGGGTAATGATAGAAGGTTATTGTTAGGTCAGGTCAAAAAGTACTAAACTCAACCTAAACTTACCATAACCTTCTATACTATACTTTTCCCTAATATTAAAAAAATTTGAATATATCGATGCTACAACCGAAATCGTTTTTGCAATGTAAAAAGGAACAGTTTGAAAAAAAAAAAACGAATTAAATTGGGCTTTTAGATATAGGTGGGGCACATAATGAAGATTTACCCCCACACAATAAATAACAAATTCGTCATCATTTTGAAAAGGAGGAGGGTGAGAAAACACTTGGACGTTAACTCACTTAATTTTATATGGAGCGGGGCCCCGCGGGCTATCTTAAACATTAAACAAAATTATCTATATTTTATAACTTATTTATTTGACTTTTTTATAGCGAGGGGCCCCGCGAAAAGGTAGTTAGGTATTAGGCTCTACCATGTAAACTAAATTTGACTGAATTTTATAATTCTAATATTTCATGTTTTGTACATGGCACGGGGCCCCGCAGACAATCTTCACTATGAATTATAAATTTGCCTGTAAAGTATAAGTATTTTATTTTAATTTTCTATGGCGCGGGGCCCTCCAAGGCGCGGGGCCCTGGGCGGTCGCCCCCCTCGCCCCCCCCTGGATCCGCCCCTGATTACGTACGTTTGTTATTTAACTTTAATTCATTGACTTGTCTATAGTACGATATAAACGTTATTCGTTTATTGGTTCTTTTATTTAATAAGATCATTCTGAAATGTATTCTGCATGTTATTTTATACAGCATGTGGAATTAGAGTTTTATGCAAACAGTTCGTCAAAACTTTGCATGTTCATACATTTTTAAAAAGGTGAGTCAAAGTATGACAGTTGAACCTTACTCAAGAATAATAGATTGACAAGGGTCAATTTATGTTTACGACTCTACAGAAAAAACGATCGATGAATTCCTCTCAACTGGTCAAATATGTATGTACTGTTAAGAGAACCGACCCAGGGCAGTGTGTATACCGTCCTCCCTTGACTGCTGCTAATAATTTATCTACATAACATTGCCAAGGCAGAATAAAGTTTATTTTAGAAATTATTCCATAACGTGTGTTAACAGTGTTTGATGTGTCACATAACCCTGGAAAAACTTTAGATATTATTGTATATCTTTACTAAAGGTATTAGGGTCAAGATATTTGTTTTAAGCCGAAGAAAAATATTAATTTGATGAAAGGAATCATAAGGCTAAAAATGCCTCTACTCTCCTGTTACAGTCACTTTACACACTAACTCGATGAGATCATTAATGTGAAAAATGTCTTAGCTCCTTGTTTTAAACCAGATATTTCGATGACAGGAGAGGGGGTTTCAAGACAGTAATCAATATTTACTTAACTATTGATTCATCACTTGAATAACTTAAGTAGACCAGAAAACATTTTTCGGTCAAAAAAAAAGCCAGCAAAAAATGATATTTTTTTTGTTCTTAGTTACATTATTCCTTTTCTACTCTTCCAGCTATTAAAGTAACATAATATTGACCGTGATTATGACACTTCAGATTCTTTGATAGGCGAGGGTCCTCAATTTCAAATCCTCAATCTTTAAGGCTTTGGAGGTGAGATGGGTCAAAATTAGACAGCAAAGTATAAAAATATATAAATTGTGTGAGTGAGAGACACCAAGGGATGTAGGAACTGTTCCAAAATCAGAGATTAGGTCCTTAATATATTGGCTCGGCATTGCACCATGTCCTGCATATATCCATATATATGTGCATTATGCATGCTGATATTCTGGATCTGGTATAGGTTCAGAGTTAGGTGGGCATCGTCAGGCATATATATATCTTGGGTCACAACACCTACCTAAACATGTTGACACATCATCGCTTTAGAAAATTTATTTGATAATTTATCAGTAAAGCTTCCCAAAGACAGTCCTCTTATTCTTATTAGTGATTTCATCCTACCGTTGTCCGTCGATTAAGTAAACATCATCTACCATGAACCCAGAAATTAATGTAAACGCGCTGAAATAATTTTTATCTTTTGTTCATTTTTAGGAATTGCGTAGTGCAATTTTATTAATAATGTATTTGATAGATTGCTTGAGAAGCCACGCTGAGTTCTTCACGTCAGTTCTGTGTGCTGTATTTTCAACAATAGTTTATAGCGTCTATGGCGTTTCCTAAACAGCGAGGAAAATGCTCTGAGTTCCGATATTCAACTCTGGTGAATGATCAGCCTCGGTTGTAGCCAATTATACCACTAACTATTGCTTGTAGTAAAGTTTTGAAATTGTAGTTCATGAAATATTTCCTTTATGTTATCCTCTCCTTGATCCTAAACAGCACAATATCCGTTCTTTCCACTCTACAGTAGGTTACTAACCTTGTTTTATTCTTGTCAACAGTCGGACCTCAAGTCTCTGCAAGAAAGCAGATTGACACCACAAAGTGAAGGCTCCCGAATCCTAGCGGTGGGCGTGAGAACTAGACTACTCTCCCAGGGCCCCTTCCGATTTCCTCCCTTCTTTATCAAAATTTTCTTTTCTTCCAGTTTGGTTATTTTAATTTTTTATGGAAGCCAGCAGATGGTTGTCTGTTTTGAAGTTTCGTTTATTTTAATAGTTCTTCTAATTTAGTTTTTTGATTTGAACATCACATTCTGGCAACCCTGTGGCACAGGTAATCTTCCCGTCTCTAGGATACCGATATACTTTTTTACGTCTCTGAAAAGCTAACTTAAAATATATAGATAGGACTTTTAAAAATATATAGATAAATTCAATAAAACATATTTTGAATCCGAGGTGATTCATGTTTCACCCTGATGATCTCATAACCTAATGCTGTTGATCAGGAAGTAAAAAAAAAAACAAATGACACATATTTATTAATTTAACTTTTCATTCTTGGAAAAAGTAAGAGAGGTGTTTCTCCTTTTAAAAATTATATAACCAATTGTTTTTATTTCATAAAAACTTTCTCTTTAACGTATAAAAATAATAAGGGGAAAAATTGATTAAAAAAACAACAAACAACCGGATTGCTGATTAAGGCAAGCTTATATCACCATTATGTCCGTCATAATCATGAAATACAGCTTATCACTTATCTAGCACGTGGTGATAGACAAGTCACCTTATACTACATTACTTCAATATTCAACAGCGTTAATAAGAATAATTGAAAAAAATAAACAATAATATTATAATGGTCATCCAATTTCAATGTTATATAGACGGAACCATTTCATTAATATGTCATCAGTACAAAACAATGATAAGGAAATAAATGATAATAAAATAAACTGCCAATTAGTGTGACACATAGCTTCCTCGCTTTCTGTTTCGTATTATTTAATGATTTTATGCATTTACAACATATTATTGTCAAATTTATTTAATTCCTCAACCCCCGTTTTTTAAGGTAGGGAAATAATAGGGCGCAGAGAGTTAATTCTTATATGGGACCAACAATGGGCTAATTATGACCTTCAATCTAAATTCCATAAAAATCGGACGTGATATGTTGGTTTCCAAAAATTTAGCGACAGACAGACACGGAACCAAAAATGTACGATGTTTGAAACGGGTTGCTGTCTTGGAATTTTCGAAATTGGAGGTATAAAAATGTGTTTTTCCGTGGTAGGCTGTGAAATAGTAACTTTAGACCCTAAAAAACATAGCTAAAATCCATTTCATTTTTTCATTACGTGGACTTAAAAAATCTTTTCATTACTCCTAGCTGTAAAGAAACTAAAATACGTGTGGTGTCGCGGGACTCCCGGTAGGAACGAAGTTCCTTACATTTTTCATTAAATATAAATTATAAAATCACACTGCTAAGTACGTATACATTGCTAACTACTTATACATGGTGGAGTTAGAAAAGAGACAAAATTAAATGTAACGAACTGTTTGTACCTGGCAGAGTTAAGGCAAAATTAAAATAAAATCATTATTTGTATATTTAAAGCAAGCGTCTTACTATAAATATGTATTAAATATAAGAAAAAGTTGATCATGATGAGTTTTATAGTGAAAGAGTATGTTTGTTGAAGGAGTTTGGATTGAAATAGGACTGTTTTCTACCTACCCGGCCAATTAATTTAAAATATTATAAAATATATCTCTTCCCTACTCTACAGCTTGTTTGTTGAAAGTAGACCCCAAATAGCACCAGATAATTTCGAGCGTCTGCGTACTGTAACTTTTGCTTAATTGATACTTTAATTCGTGTTCAAAATCATAATAATTTTGACAAATTCAAAAAACGGGGAAAGCAATTAAATAAATTAGACAATAATGGCTTAAAAAAAAGCATAAAATTAATAAAGTACGTGATAGGATGCGAGAAAGCTATGAGCCACACTAATTGGCAGCCTATTTAATGTATCAAAAATTATGTTTGTTAAAAGTAGACCGCAGATAGCACCAGATTAATTTCAACTGTCTACGCTTTTTAGCCTTTGCTTAGTTGATACTTTAATTCATGTAAAGAAAAAATTAAAAATGAATCTTCTAATTGATTGTATAAGGTACAGGTACAAATCGGGTACTTTATAATTGAGTAGCCGAATTCCAAAAGCAGCTCTATCCAAAAAAATGAAAAAATGAGATATAGGTACCCCTGGGTTTGTTTTTTAAAGCTCTACAAGGTTCTGCAGTCAAACAGTTCCAAAAAAAATTATAAACCTATTAAAATCCAGATTTAAATATAAGTGCGGTTACAAAAGCAGCTATGTCGTTACTGTACTCGGATTCAAAAGGAGCTATATCCATAACTGATCCAAAAACAGCTATATCCTATGTACACATTATAGAGTTACTCTGAGTGAGGCTGCAAAATCATTCATATTCTTTTTTACACATTTCTATCTTCTTTTAAACAGAAAAAAATATGATAGAAGAGAAAAAAATATTATAGTGGCTACACTGAATAAATAATAGTTTAAATAGTTTATAACTGCTTAATTTATTGGATAAAAACTGCTTTTTCTGCAGCCCCCAATCCAACGGCGGTGGGTTTGTATGCAAAAGTAGCTATAAACAAAAAACTGTGACAAAACCAGTTTTGTGAATATTTCTTTTGTTTATTAAAAAGAAAATAATAGCCTGAGATTATAGGGCTTTTGTCCACTAAATGAATTATTGATGATTATATTAGTTACTGATTTTTAAAAAAAAAAAAAAATTAACTTGATAACACAATTTTGTGAATTGCTAGACTTTTTCGTGTTTTGCCAAAAAAAATTCAATTGGATATAGCGGCTTTTGGAATTCAGCTACTGAATTATAAGCGATATTTCTCGGTCTAGTTCTATTGTCGTAAATGTCGACTCCTAGACTCTAGACTTGTGGAAAATTGAAAGCCTAATTCGGGACTAGGTATCGTAATTGACAGAGGAAATTATTTGTCAGTGTAGCTCAGTTGGTTTGAGCGCTGTACTGGAAATATAGAGGACCGTGGTTCGAGCCTCGGCGCTGGTGTCTATTTTTATCTGTCTATCTCCCGTTGTTAATAATAATTTTAATTTGATTTAAATTAAAATGTAAACTTTCCGTAGTATGAATAATGAATACTACCAAAAACTTAAAAATGAATCTTCATGTAAAGAATTAAAACAATTTTGAAATATTAAAAAAGGGGGGGGGGGGAGAGAGACAATTAAATAAATTAGACAATAATGGCTTATAAAAGCATAAAATCGATAAAGCAGGTGATGGGATGCGAGGAAACTACGAGCTACTTTAATTGGCAGTCTAATTTATTATTTGCGTTAATGATTTTGATATAAATTCAATAATTATGAGATTCAATTTTTAGTACAAGTATCATCTATTGATTTACCTAATATTATTAATTTTTTCAGGTATGGTTTTACTACTTACTTGCTACTATAGTGCTACATTTCCTCAACTTTATCAACATCAGGTCAGATTTAGTTTTCCTATTATTATAATATGTTACTGAAGCGAGCATTGCGATCTTGTTATTTTCTACAAAATTTGCGGTGTTTGTTTGTCTGTCATTAACGTTCACAAAACAACTTGAGTAAAATTTTACTGATATAGCTTCATATATGAATTCACAGGCACAGGCTAAGATTGTTGGAAAGCGCTAATCAACCAAGCGTTCTCGCGCAATGCTTACGTGGACGTAAGCTTAAAATTTAAAATTGGAATTTTATGATGGGAATAGATTTATTCGATGGGATAACATTTTTTTCAAGAGACATCACCGCTTAAACTTTCTCATATACGCATTACTATCGATACTTCTTTATTCTTCAGTTCTAAAGATAGTTCTGTATGTTTGTTCAAATTCCAATTTCATATTTGGATGGAATTACATGTTTTAAGGTTTATAGATTCCGAAAATGTATTTTTTTTATTCATTTCATAATTGAGTTTATGCAGTAGGTTCATATCTCGAGGTGGCAACGATAAATAAATATTATTCAAGTTTGAGGGCACTTAATTCCCGTTAACCCCAAAAAATTGAAATTCATATTTTACGATTTTGGTAGTATTCATACTACGGAAAGATTAAGTTTTAATTTAAATCAAATTATAATTATTATTAACTACGGGAAACAGACAGAGAAAAATACACTCCAGCGCTGGGATTTGAACCACAGGCCTCTATATTTCCGGTATAGCGCTCTACCAATGAACTACTGTTTCCCGTAGTTAATAATAATTATAATTTGATTTAAAACAAAAAATTGAATATACTTAATATATAAAATGTACTTCCTAGCAATTGAGTTAATCGGAATCGAAAAAATATATGTAAACTGTAGATTTAGTAAAATTTAAATTACCAATAAAACATTAATTCACTCTAGTGAAGAAAGATAGTAAGGTATATACTAAAATAAATCCTTTTGTCGCCTGCGCTACCACTAAAATTACGTTTAGATAACAGTGCTGCTATCAAAAGGCTTTCAACGATAATTTGCATATTAATTACGTTTTGATGACGGCGCAAACACTAAAATGACTTTTGTAGCACTTTTGTCGGAAAATAGTCTTTTCTATGGTAATTATTCTACTAAATTTAAGTTCATTTAGCGGTTTAAACTAATTTAAGTTTTCATAACTTTTCTATTTTACTTTTTTATATGCATAGTATATGTTAATTATAAAAAGGATTTTATGGATTTACACGTTTCAAGATCCACTGATTCCAATAAAACGACGTGGAGCCTTAACTAACGGGCCGATTTCGATGAAATTTTGCATACATCATCAGAAAAATTATACTTCGAGGTAAACAACGAGAAATAAATTTTAGCTCTAAGTTTGGAGCGCTGATTCTAAAATAGTTGATTCGCGCTTCGCTCGAATCAACTATTTTACAAAATGTCATGAAAATCAAACAAAAATGTTTAATCTTTATGAATGTGCAGAATAAACGTGTCTCTTATTCAACTTATTAAATTAAAAGAATGTCTGGTAAAACAGCTGTTTCAAAACCAATATCTTAGGCAGACTCTGCACATCAGTGAAAAGAATGTAGACCCCTGACCTATTACAGACAGATATCGGCTTCTTATTCATTGAAAGGGCCCTTCACTTCGGTCCTAACAATTCATTCAGGGCCTTGTTATAAAAAGGCTTATTGGTCAGGGCCGTCCGCCTTCTGAAAATATTAACTTTTCACTTTGCAATCTATAAATAGATAATGTCATCGACAAATTTATAATATAAAATGGAAGTCTAATAATAATTTGTCTTACCTATAAAGCAATATGTCAATTATATTATGAAATAGAAATTATAATATTTATAGTCTTGCCTTTAAAGTAAAAGGACAATTTTATTTCGATAAAATAAATATCTTTACAAAAAATGTCATAATATACAGAACAACTCTAAAATTTTAAATTCTAGTAAAAATCAAACTTAACAATATTAAACTATTAACAACAGTTATATTGAACTATTAAAATCTTTTTAATAACACTGTTCTGTAAAAAAAAAACCTCACAATGAAAATGTCCTTTTCCAAAGTATTTTTGTGTGCTGAATCCGAATCTGAAGTAAAAATTTCTCCTGTACGTAGTTTTCTCAGAAATTGCGCCTAAAGTTCGGAACAATTGTGTTTTTGCGGGGTTTCAACCCAATTTTTCGCCCAAAACAAAGTTAAAAAAAAATTATTGGGCGTTATAATATCTTCAAACCACGAATCTAAAGTAATCTGCTGACCTTCTTTTTTAAGAAAATTTAAAAATAAGAAATTTAAAAAAATCGATTTTTTCTCGTATTGAGTCTTTGTATTTCTATTGCTTTTTCAGCGATATAAGAAATGTTTTTTCTGAAATTATTCTAGAGAATTACAATATATGTGACCGAGGGAGGGCACGCAAGAAAGGGGATAATAAAAAATTGGGCAAAACCACAACTTTTATACTTTTTTTTCAATCAAATATGATATGCTAAAATACAATACCCCTCCCCCCCTCCCAATGTTTCTTGTACCTCACCTCGGTCACATATATTGTAATTCTCTAGAATAATGTCGGAAAAAAGTCACAACATATCTTAAATACCTGAAAAAGCAATAGAAATACAAAGACTCAATATGAGAAAAATCGTTTTTTTTTAATTTCTGATTTTTCAATTTTCTTAAAAAAGTAAGGTTAGCGGTTTTTTTTTACTTTAAATTCGTGTTCTTCGTTGTTTGAAGATATTAGAACGCCCAATATTTATTTTTTTTACAAAATGTTTTTTGGGCGAAAAATTGGGTTGAAATCCCCCAAAAACACAATTTTTCCGAACTTTAGGCGCATTTTCCGGGAATACTGTAGACACGTATAGGAGAAATTTTGACTTCAGATTCGGATTCAGCAACCTCGAAAACATAAAGTTCAGATAAAACTTTCTTGGTGTCCGAAAGTTCGTTAAATTTTGCAGAACAGTGTAATTTAAGACTTAATCCAATACATACTTCTTTGCCCACATGATAATATAGTTTTCAGACTATACTGAAAACATTCCTGCGAACGAAAAATCCAACCATCCTTGGTCCAAAGTGGACCAACAACCACGTTGGTCAAGCCGGGGCCAGCTTAGACCTAACGTTTGGGCTCAAAGCCATCTTAACGTTGTTATTTATTATTATTATCCTACGCCGCTTTAGGTGGAAATTGATTCCATTTCTCTCCTGCATTTCGGATCGAAGTGCCATTTTATCAGTGGCCTGAGTCATTTTATTGCTGTTATTTATTTTCGACATCTTAGCAGGTGTTTACTGGTCATGACTTTGCTAGATCGTGGATTGGGCAGAATGAGAATGAGAAGTCCTTCACTGAAATTTTGAAGAGGTGCATTTGCAGATAGTCGGGCTCGGTGGTTATTCTAAAGTTGGCTGGGAAGTGTCTTCGTGGTAACGTTGATGGCACCTTTGCTCGAAGACCTTCCGGTTCCTCGCTGCCATTGTCTGGCATTCTTCTTGTTTGGGCCTTGTAATTGCCTGCTCAATTTTGACCATTGTCCTATGAGAAGGCTGGGGACATGACACTTACCTCCGCTGCTTTGTCAGCTAATTGGTTTCTCTTGGCGTAACAGTGATTGGGAAGGGAACCCTCGATAGTTTGCAGTCCATCCCATGACTACCACTCGCTTCTTGCCTAACTCTTTTTACCCGGTTATTTAAACTTTGGGGAACTGGTTAAAGCTCGCCACTGAAAGTTGTAGATTACGGATTGATTTGATATTGCATGCCACTGAATGCTGTGCAGAGAGATAAGCAACTTACAAAATTTCATGACAGAGGTTTCGGCTCCAATAATAATAACCAATATACAACTAATTTTTAAGTGTTATATGACCAAAGCTGTCTAATACCCAGAAAAACTAATTTATAAATAAAAACAAATAATTTATTAAGAGGATTATTAAAATATATAAATGTATTAGATAATAAATGTATTGATACCTTTGCAGGGGTGAAGCCATTGCTGTGGGCGTAACGCTAGATATCGCCATTCGTATATGGGTAGGATACCGGTGTCTGATAAACTTCCTCCATCGGTACTCTCCTTATCAATTCGGTATCACGCGCTATTTTTAATTATATCAAGTCCTTTTATGAAATAAATTTATTTAAATATAAACCGGCACAAAACTAATTTAAATCGAGTGAGCAAACTTTTTTATTTATTTAATAAATTCAATATTATGCTTTTTGTAGTATTTTGAGCAAAGTCCAGGTGTGCGTATATAATATTATTAGTAATTGAAACTAATTTAAATTATATACCTATCAATTTTAATTAGGTACTGGATTTTCTTTTCTTTATAATATATAATAAATTAAAATTATTGTGCAATTTTAAACAACTGCGTTAAATGCTATTAAATTATTTTATGCTATGCTTTTGTGTTCCTCTATCATAAAAGTGAAAAATTAACTTATAACTATTGTACGAAGTAAGTTAAAAAGTAAAATACGTAAATATGGTAGAATTATCAGCAAGAGTAAAATAAAAGAAAGGGAAAATAGAATGTTTTTGAATTTATCTTAATAAAACAAATCAGGACACGTGGAAGGAAGCAATGGGCGCAGAGGGTAAAATAAAAGAAAGGGAATAAAAATGTGACTGCGAAACACAGATCCCTCAGTTAATACTCTAGCTATACATATAGAATAAAAAGTATCCTATCTTGTAGAGAATACTTTGGAGATGGTACCCTAATATGATCTTTTTTCGATCCTAAGCCCTTTCGACCGATTTTAATGAAATTAGGATGACAGGTCATAATTAGCCCATATAAATTTCTAGGTCATATAAATTTTAACCTTCTGCGCCGATTAGTTTTTTTTCCACTTACAAAGGTTTTATTAACACCTGTATCTTTAAAAGTACACCTCTGTCGAATGTAGCCCGCACAGATGGTCCCACATTAATTTGAACCATCTTAATACTTCAACAAAACAAAAAAACAGATTTAAAAATAGTCTGCCAATTAATGTCGCATTTAGCTTCCTCACAACCTATTATTAGACTAATGGTTAAATGAGATATGGATATGTTTCAATACCCAGTGGGGTCAGACTTGTTTTTAAGAAATATTATATTTATACAGTCGCTTGAAATTAATATCGGCCACTTTCGACATACCATTCAAATTTCTTCAAAATCGGATCAATACTCTTCAAGTTGTATGTGTTATTAAAAACAAGTTTGGGACACACGGAAGGAAGCAATAAGAGTAGAGGTTTTGTATGGGACCCTTATATTATTAACTTATATGGGACCAACAATGGGCCAATTGTGACCTACCATCCCAATTTTATTAAAATCGGACGAGTAGTTTTTAAGATATGGTGGTTGGCAAAAATGTTGACAGACAGATTGACATGCAGACACGAGACCCAAAACTCGGTGTATATCAGTGTTATAAAAAAAATCGTTCGATTACAATGCCTCCATTACCTCCGGTATGCTCGGAAGCAAAAAGGGGAACAATTAAATAAATCATACAATAATAGTTTGTAAAAACCTAACGTAATTTAAGTACGATAGGACGCGAGGAAGCTATTTACCTCACTAAATGACAGACTATTTTTATAAATAAGCTAAACAAAATTTTTAAAAACAAATGGAATATAGGCCCACAACCACGACGTTAATGGTTCTGGGTAGCGCAAATTATGGAATCTTTTTACTTTCTCATATAAAGAGAAAGGATTGTGATGGCGCGAAAATTCGATTTTGATGGATTTACATTATGATATTTTGAGGTCCCATGAGTCCAAAAAGTGGCATTTAAAAATGTATGTCTGTCTGCCTGTCGTCTGTGCAGACGGCTGGAGCCTAAACTACTGGGCCGATTTTGAGGAAATTGGCATACATGTTCCGAAAACTTATACCCCGAGGCAACGTGTATGAGAAACTCTTGAATGAGAAAGTTTGTCTGAGTGGTCTCAAACCGATTTTTTAAATTTTTAATACTAAAATTATGTTAGAAAGTTGCAAGATGCTTACAGTTTCAAACTAAATTTGAGGACATTACGGTATTTGTTAGGAATTTCCTTACGCTCGGGTCTCGGAAGAAAGTTGGAGCACCAAAATGTTGTTTGGCTAGGCCTCATTGGCGTTGGTTATTAATTAGAGGTTATACATTAAACTGATCAAGTTTACTAATTATTAATTAAGATTTACTCAGCATAATACATTTAGACAAAACCACGATCAAAGCTACTTTGATATTTTTAATCACGGATAATTGTGAATTCGCGATAGCACTATTTCTCTGTTTCATTGTTTAGAAAAGTTAAAATATCGGCTTGGATACGGTTTATAGAAGTCTAGAGCAAACACTGGTATAAGAATCTCAACAAGTGTTAAGTAGGTCCGGCACCCCGAGGAGACGACGAATTGAAGTTACCACGAATTAACATCAATTAATGAACCTAAGGAGCAACCAGTGTCAACCATTTTCCCCCAATTTTTACACAAAGTTCGTATAAAACATCAATTTCTTTCATATTTTGCAAACTATTCTACGTGATAATGTCTGATGTTCCATGTCCTTATTAAATATTTATATGATATAGTAAGAGTGAATAGAACTCAGAATAGTTTATTTAAAAAAACAACACTTTATCTAGTATTATTATTTCAGACCAGTTTTGACTACATTATATATATATTTACTTTTTAATATGCGAAGTGTGTTTAGCATAGAATTACTTTTTGAAAAATACTTTCTAAGAGCGAAAGGTATATTGTTTTAAGATCCCTGAGTTCAAAAAAGTTTTGTAATTTATTACAAGACGGTTAGTAAATGTTTTGACTGCATTGAGTGTGGGTGTGCCTGGATACATATTAACAACCGAAGGAATTTAAATTAAATTTAAATTTAATATTCTCGTCAGAATATGTTCAGCAATTAATTTTAGCCGAGCGCTGTCTTCAAGAAATTATGAAAAATCGTTAAAATATTTGATAATAATGTGTTTGTTTTTTTAAAAATAAAATAAAAAATATAAAATCAAGTTGAATCTTAATATCTAACTGTTTTTCCTGCCTATACGTAGATAATGTTGAGACAAATAAGTTTATATTTGTATTACAAAACACTTTTAAAAAAAACCCAAATTAATGTACGTGCTAGAAAATAGCGATAAAACTAATTCTGAAAAACAAAAACAGTTTCGACAATATTTGTTTAAAGAAATGAGTAAATTTAGTCGATAGAAATATAATTAAAACTATTGAAGTAGCTTTTCCGAAAATAATAGGTTCTCTGATAACGGTGCACAAGGATGCATAATAGTCAATATCATAATTAAGAAAGTCCAACCATGCACCATTCCTTAATGAGCGAATTTTTAAAGAAATCTGCGTATTATAAAAGATACAAACAATAATTTAAAATAAAATAATGTAGACATTTTCTTGAAAGAGAAAAAAATTCTTCCACAAACACAGTCACATATTAGTGAAAATCCCTCTAAAGTTTTCTCGTTGTTTTGCCGGAATCTCAGAATCTTTGTTTCGAACGGATGTCTTGGGAATCTTCAGAATCGAAGAGGAAAGGGAAAACGTTTCAATCATGTTACAATTTTAGACAATACCTAGGCTATCTCAGATTCGGGACGACGTGACGTTAATTCAAAGGGGATCAATCTCTGTTCTTGAATAATCTTCAAAAAATGTCGGCGCATAAAATTCTTAGAGGACTGGGCTAACACGCTCAATCCCTAAAAATTTCACCCCTATAGGTCTATTAATTCCGGAGTTATGGCTGTTACAACAAATTTTTATTTGCGCATGCGTAGCTATTACTGATCCGAGGTGGCTTTAGGAAAATTTGCGCTGATTCCAAATATACTACAAGTTAATATGTTTAAGATATACTTTTCAGAAAATGAAAAATAATTTGGTACTCAGGGGTACGGGGTACAAAAGTCAGCATATACCCTTCAAGATGCATGTCGTTGGAAAGCTCTTTAAGAGTACAGTAATTGTTGTTATGTACACTTTTGTCATTTTTTTTTTTTTTTTTTTTCGTATAAGAGGGGGTAAAAATGGAAGAAAACACGTTTCTATGCTATTTTTGACCCTAAATTGTCAAAATTTGACCCCTAAATGCGGACACAAAAAATTCTGGCCAACGAACTCATCCTTTCTTTTGATATTATTGACGTTTTATCATTTGATTGGATTTTTTAAGTGCATCCTAGGGTGAGATATCGTCTGGAGTGACACATACAATATATACATACATATATTATATACATACCACATAAATAAAAAGTGTCAAATTTCAGTACCTAATCGATTAAGAATGGTCAAAAACAGAGGATGGAAAAAAAGCTATGGAGAAAATTTTCAAATATTCGCATTACAAAAATTTTGAAGCCATTGCAATAGCTAAATTTTCTTCGAAAATTCGCTAATATGTGTATTAGAGAAGGTTTTTTGCACTTTTTCGGACCTTCCGATGTTATCTTAAAATGTCAGTGTCTTCAAGCGCACTTACAAACACTGCAGGAACAAATTAATTTAGAAGAAATCTTCTGAAGCCGTTTTAAATTCTCCCGTCAGTGTGTTTACTGTCATCACCTTCGACATTGGCTATTTTAATGTTTATGTTCTATTTACACATATTAGTTCAGTCTCCATTCCAAAACCGTTTAGTGTAAGTTCAGTCTAATCGTCTTCACATTTAGCCAGTTGACAAATACTACCTCACTTCTGATTTCAAAAATTCCTAGACAGAAATCCGTTTCAGACAACAGGGAACAGTTTTGGTTCCGTGTCTATCAGTCTTTCGGTCTGTCTGTGTCACTCAATTTTTGCGAACCAACATATCTTAAAAAACTACACTCCGATTTTTATGAAATTTAGATTATAGGTCATAATTAGCCCATTATTTGGTTCCATATACAAGTTTCATGCTTCTGGACCCATTTGTTTCTCTACCCCATGCACACAATTCTACATTTATTTGCACCTATATTTTCAAAGGTACTCATCTGTTTTATATGAAATTTAGATGTTTTGTTAAACGTAGCCCACAGATAGCCCTTGATTAATTTCAACCGTCTGCGCTCTTTAAATTTTGCTAAATTGATACTTAAATTCATGTAAAAAAAATCAAGACAATCTTGACAGATTTACAAAACGGGGAAAAAAATTAAATAAATTTGCCAATAATAGGTTATTAAAGCATAAAATCTAGTACAAAATAGGAGCGAGGAAGCTTTGTGCCACATAAATTGGCAGACTATTTTTTTTTTTTTAATTTTATGGAATACATTTGCTTATTTTATTTAAATTATTTCTTTCTTTGGTTTTTAAAGAGAGTTAGAAGCTATATGGGCAGCAACTTAAGTTAAGGTTAGGGTGGAAAGAGCTGTAAATTACAGGTAGGTAGGGGTATGCAGATGATAATTTTGTGAATCACAAAAGTTGAGAATAGAATGAATTCAAATCAATTCTACGTGATGATCATCATCGCCTTTAATTTCGAAAACCTCATCTCTATAATAATTTCAATGTTTAAATGTGGTTTTTTTTTTTCTTTTTTCTGTTATTCTGTCTTTTTTGATATTATTAATTATTGATTTTATTTTTTGCTCGAATTTTGAATTACTTTTTTTCTCGTTCTTATTTTTAATAAGAAAAAAAAGAATTTTAATTGCATTATTTATTTTCTTTAAACTTTTGTATCTTAATCTCAAACTTTAAAATAAAAAATATTGCATATTATATTACAAAATTTTCATATTTTAGTGCATATTTTATAAAGTATAAATGATTATATATGTGCATATTTGAAATTTATAAATGCAAATAAATCCGCCCCCTAATAATGATTATCTGAAAGGGTCGAAACTGTTATGTACTAATAATTAGCTATTGCGGGTTTTGTGACTATAAACTTATCTATTTTTCTTTTTGAGATTTATGAGTAAATTCCACAAATTTTTGGTAGTTACAACTTATTACTTATTATATACATAAAATGTATATCTCTGATAATGCTCAGTTCCTTGAGCTATAATCATTGATAACATTTTTTTTCTCCATAAGCTTGGACTTTTATTGCCAACCTAATTCAAAATATTAAAGATATGACAAGTTACCAACTGAAATATTATATATATATATATATATATATATATATATATATATATATATATATATATATATATATATATATTTAAGTAAACCTAGTATTTTAGTGCGCTTATATATATTTATAGAATTTGAGCAAATAACATTTATTAACCATATACTTATTATGATAAAAGTTATTAAATTTAAAGCTATAACTTCTTTAATTTATGCTCTTTTTTATGAAATCTAAAAGCTCTTATATTAAGATTATAATAACTTAAAGTAATGTGATTAGAAAAAATAAAAGTAACAAGTAGATTTTAAAATACTTGTTGATTAAACTGAAAATCAAGCACTGAATTATCTTTCTAAACAAAATTAATAATAAAAACTAATATAATTTAAATATTAAGTAAATATCGATTTATGATAAAGGAGATGTCGATGGTAACGAGACGAAACTGATACTGAATCCTTCCTTAGACTGACCTTTGTATAAAAAAAAACAAAAAAAACTCAAGAACGTTGGGATCGACAACAACAACGATACACAAAAAGGTCGATATATCGAAAAGAAAAGAGTAGGGAAAACAAGTTGAGATATAGTTGCGACGAAATACCTTCTTTTTTTCAATTGTCGGCGGAGTTTTTCAATTATTAAATATTTCTCGATATCCGTTGCGGGCTAGCTTGCCCTTCGCGAAAAAAACAACTGCAAATTACCTAGACTGAGTAGAGAGGGAAGCGGCTCAAGTTGGAGGGCAAACTACTTCTAACGTAATGAAAAATTTAAATAAAAGTTTCAACTCACTTTAACAGGTTACAATTGTATTCTCAACCTCGCTCTTTTCTATATTTTGTTTGTCTCGCTATCTCATTTTAACGACTTTTTATCGTTAGTTTTAAATTGTTTAGTAGGTGATATTAAAGAGAGAAAAGGATAATTAGATAAGAGAAGGAGAAGTAGTTGCGTTAGGGTATTTTAGAGTGAGAATAGAAGTGGAGCTAAAAGCAGGAAAGTTCCTGTGGAATGCCCTTCGCTAATCCAACCTTGACCTTCATTATTCCTTGCTAAGAAATGACCTTGAACTCACCTTCTATCTGCACTTCTTCTTTTTGTCTAAGAGGATAAAAAAATATTTTAATATTAAGTATCCTTTCTCATACCACAATCATGTTGGATGTAAAAGAATTTGGTTTTCGACTGTTATTACATCTAGACTACACAACACATCCTTGAATGGTAAAATTTATTAATATCTTAAATTACCTCTTGAATTCCTATTCTTCGATAGTAAAATCCATTCATATTCTACATCACCACATTAGACAGCTAATTATGAAGTAAAATTATATAGTTCTTCACTTTCTATAATGTTAAAATTGACACTAATCTCTTAATTGTATTTTTGTCAACAAATCCAAAAAGCCGTCTTTTGGCAACCATTCCACCAATGCATGTTGTCATCAGGTATAAACTGATGACTATCAACTGCCAGGAAGACTTAAAAACAGAGAGCAGTAGAGGAAAAATGGTTTAAGAGATATAAGAATTTATTTATTTATTGAGGCCAACTTATAGGAAATGAGGAGAATATTAACAAAGAAATAAAAAGACAAATTGGTCTACAGGATGGCGGGCATATCTGAAATTTAAGAACTTATTTAGATCTAACATTCCAATAGATATGAGAGTAAAATTTAAAATTATGAGTGTATAAATAAAATCAGTGTTGTTATACAGGTGTGAAACATGGATGCTTACAAAAAAGAATATTGATAAAATGAAGTTATGCGTTGGCAAGGAGAATGCTAAGGAATGGAAGACGAATAAATGGATACTTGGACTTGGAACAAATTTAAGAGGTAATGTAAGATTTAAATTAATTCTATTACCGAAGAAGAAGTAAAGAGGTAAAAATTCAGGATACAAGGAGAGATATACCATCTCTAGGAAGTGCAAACGGACAGGTCATGTAGTAAGGATGAAAGCTGGACCAGGAAAATATTGGTTTGGGAAAATAAGAGGAAATATCCGATGGAAAATAAAAGGAAAAGAGGAAGACCAAGAATGGGGAGGGGCAGGAAATGAGAGCCTGTTGAGGTGAAGCGACATGGAAACGGGTGAATGGGTCACAAGGAAATGGAAATTGTGTGAGTAACTATGGAAAGAAGTAAATGGGGAAGGATGGCTGGAATGACTGTAATGTGATATGAACTAAATTGTTGTACTTTTATTTAAATACTAACCTTCACCCACGCGAGGCTCATGCTAGGTATTGCATGGAGGCCTAGCAATTTAATGAATTGCCTAAATAGTTTGGTTTCCAAAGCCTTCTAGGAATAGAATCAGGTCTATATTATACATCATTCATTCCATTACTAAGAATATAATACTCTCCAAATAGTAGTAGTAGTAGTTTTATGTATAAATAGACTCCAGTCTATTAATACATAAAAAAAATTGCCAGTAGAAACTAAGTATTATAGTATTAAATAACAATGCTAAGAAAGATAAATAAATGAGAAAATAAACGTAGCCAAAACCAATTAGACTGGAAAGTCATTGAACAATCATCAACCATTGGTGCATTAATTTAATTACCAGTCTCTTCTCTCACTACGGCTGTTGCACCAGTAAATATTTAATAACAAAATATAGTTAAACAATATTTAACAAATTAATAAAATAATAAATACTCGAGTTAAAGAGCATTAGTGTGAGGTTTAAGCACCCCAATCAGAAATTAAAGCGGTCACAATTGCGGACAGCGTAATAGCTCAAAGCAAACAATTTAGCTCTATTTAAGGTAGAACTAATAGAAATACGATAAAATGTCAAGGACCAAAGTTGTAGATCTTTTAAAATCAGTTACCACTGGTGCAATCCGCTTTTCTATGCGACTTACCGTTTAGCCACAATAAGCCTCCAAAACAACTTAAAAGTTGTGTCCGCCATGTTAAAAGTTTTAAGGAGGGTAACATTTTTTATTTTTAAACTTTTCGGATTTTCTCAGTCGGTTTGGACCAACTTCCGACGAAACACTGTGAGTCTCTAGGAGGTCTAGAAGTACCTAAACCTTCTGATTCGAGTCTGTAGGTTTAAGGTGGGTCAACCTAGATTTTACTTTTCCTCACTACCTATGGTAGGAAAAGTGTTGTTTTCACCCAAAAAATTTTATTCGAGATTTAACGGAATTATCCGTTTTGGGTGTTTTAAGACCTCCTAAGTGGTTTTCAGCATGACCTCTGTATGTATGTGTGTATTTTATCATTGTAGCGCCCAAGGTATTTAACTTAGAGAGTTGAAAGTTGGCAGAAAACTCAGTCCTTACCTGTAGTGGTGCCGCCCGGAAAATCAACTTTTTCCGCCATCTTGAACCCAGTTTGCTGAGTCATCAAACATTTAAAAAAAATCGTAAAAAAACGAAAATGGTCCTGATCGAGTTGAAATTTGGCACGGCACGAATGTACCTCTCTGTGTGACTAACAAGCCCATCAAATTTCATTTTGATATTGGCAGCCATTGTGAAGTTATCAATTTTTGAATTTTGAAACTTTGATGGTTAATAATACCGAAAGTATAAATACGTTTTTGACATATAGCATATCATTGAAACTGTAAAAAATTAAGGAACAAATATAAAAAAAACCCGATGAAATTCCATTAATTAGTTTAAAAGTTATAAGCTAATATAATTATTTATTAGTGCGATAATTTTGATGGCTTCAAAGTTTGTTTACATACTTGTCAAAATACCGCCAAAATTAAAGTAATTGAATAAATGAAATAAAATAATATGTATAAACATTATTTAAAGAGGCCACTTTAGTGGCCTCCAAAGTGAGGAAAAGTTCCGAGGTACCCCGTACCCGATTTTTTTAGGTTATTATTTTTAGACTTTTTTTTATATACATATAATATTGTCAATAACTTTGGCTCTACTCAATATTTTTCCATGAAACCATGCCTACAAATGCGCAACATGTTTGCGCTCACCTCTGATAAATAATAATCGATTTCGTTTAGCCAGTTTTGCGCCTATATAAAGTCGGATTGAAGGAATACACAAAAAAAGTTAAGGCCGGATTCGGTTTTCGGAATGTATGAAATGAAAAAGTATAAAAAAAAATTCAATTCTGATCAATGTACAGACAATACTTTAATTTTATATAAATAGATTAGAATGATAAAATCTGTTTTGTTTTATTCTTTGCTGATTTGAAGTAATTTTATGTATTCATTGTAAATGATGTTATGTATTACTAAGACATTTATTAATTTGTATAGCTAAGATATATCTATTCATCAGGAAATAATAGTTTGTTACAAATTTATTTGTTGTCTTTTGTAGCTTAAATTATTATTTTTTTTTTATAATTTGGTTTGGGAACTCAAAGCCCATAAAGGCTACCACAGCGGAAGCTGATTTAAATAAATTTAAATGGGATCTAAGTGTGTGTAAATAGTGTATTTTAATCATTATAATGGTTTATTTATAAATTTAAAAAAATTAATTTACTTACCGATATCTCTCGAAGTTGTGGCTGGGGTAAGTTTAATTCTGGTGGCCACTTAACGACAATAACTTTCCCCGAATGTACAACTGGACCGATTAACTCTGATAGGTAATACACCATCATCACTTCTTAAGATATCATCTCATGATAAGTTTGTTACCACATACAAGCACTTCAAATTTAACTAATAACCCTTAAGCGCCCGAATTACATTTATAACCATGATTTTTTTTTAAAAAACTTAATAAAAAATAAAACAATAATTTTCCCATCTGCCTTCAGAGAAGGCAGGAAGAGGAAAAGTTAAAATTAAAATGTTAAGATTACGCAAGTACCAGAACTATTTAATAAAAAAGTAACTGTTTTCAGTTTAATAACTAAGGAACTGTTTAAGTTATAATAACTTTCCATGTTTTCGTTTTTGGTGATTTCCGTGTTCTACAATTTTCTAAAATGTCCATTTGCAAACTTTTGTCACATATTTAGAACTTCCTCTCTAATAATCAAAATTTTCTTAAAGACTCTCATGTTGCAAATACTTTTTTTTATAAATAATTAGCGAAACTTAATTTATTTGTGACACTTGTCTACTACTCCAACTTTATGAAGTTACAGTATTATTAAGTTAAAATTTCCTTCCCTGCTTGCACCTTAATAATTATTTTAACGAAAGAATTTATAGAAAGTTATTTTTAAATCGCTTTTAACTTAGCTTAATTTCTAAATAGCGGTGAATGAAGCCGGTTTAAACACTAAGCTAAGTCCCCTATTTCCAAGTGTAGCTTCATGTCAGGGGCTATTACTAAATTGTTTTCCTAGTTCCTTGTTATCAGAAGCTCGTTATCATTTAGCAAACAACCTGACCCTTCATGACATTGAAATCACCTATTAAAATATTCATCGCATCTTTGCAAAATTGGTTCGACTTTTTATTTTGAATTATTATATTTTTTATTTTTATTACCTCTCCCCCAATTTATCACCATCAAGTAATTTATTTAAAGTTACTGAAAGTTAAAAGATTCTATTGATAATATTGTCATGATAATATTATTATTGATTTGATAAATTACTTATTATAATGTGTGAAGTGTTAAATTAAATTTAAAACGGTAATATTACGCAACTAAATATATATTTGTCCATTACTTCTGAGGTAACAAAAACATAAATCTGAAGATCGATTTTTTTATATTTCTCCGAATACAAAAAAATCCTGGATAGATAACCGTTTCAGACATAAGGGAAATCTTTTGGTCCCGTGTTTGTGGTTCAATATTTTGGCGAACAATATTTATCTTAAAAAAAACTATCACGTCCGATTTTGATGAAATTCAAATGGTAGGTCCCATATAATTCAACCATCTGCAATCATATTATTAAATATAACTAAATATAACTTCACTAGAAATAGAAACAGATCTTTATTATATTTGCTAAAAGTCTTTTTCCGAATTTAATGAAATGCGGATGTTTTGTCAAAAGCAACCTTCAGATGGTTCCATACTGCGTTCTACCATCTGCACACATTTAATATTAAATAATAAAAATAAATGTAATCCCACGGGGAATTGAAACAGGTCGAAATCAAATTATTTTATGCATGTGACCATTAATCTAAAATAGGTAGCAAGGAAGCTATGTGCCATACTAATTTGCAGACGAAAGAAATGTTTTTTTGACACCCTGTAGAATCTTGAAAACGGTGCGTTTGCGGACTTATGTCAGAACTGCACTTATGTCAGAGCTGGACTTATGTCAGGAACTGTTTTCCTAGGGTTTCGTTGGTAAAACCAAAAAAAACCTTATAGTTTCGTTCCTGTGTCTGTCTGTCTGGCACTCTGTACGGCCCCGATAACTTTTGATTCAAAAGAGATAAAAACATGAAACTTTGCAGTATAAATGATCGTTTTGACGCGCACACAGGAAAAATATTGTGAACTCAAAATTATCAGCGGTTCAAATTCAAAATGGTGGATAATTCATGTCACGCGAATTTTAAATTTTGAGTGGGTATCAGTTTATCCCAAGCAACCCACCAAGACGTTTGAAGAGGAGATGGCCTAGAGATCTCTTATCTTAGAATATCGTTTTCCCATATATAATGTTAAACTTTTATAATAATTAATATAATCCACTTCATCATTATTTTATCATTATAAGTTAATTTGTATTATAATTATTTCACTATATTTACTGCTAACGAAGTGTAGTCACTGGACTACTTCTTCTTCATGTTTTTTCCCGCCACATAACCAATGTATCATCACTATCACTTGTTGCAATTTAAATTTGTAGTTGTGTTATCCAATAAAAAAAAAAAAAAAAAAAAAAAAAAGAGTGGGTATCAAATGAAAGGTATTAAGGAGGAGATTCCAAAATAAGTAACACTTGTGTAAATTGCTGAATTCTCCACGCCATTTTGTCAATAAGCATCAACATTTTGCGTGCCCCCCCCCCCCTCCCCCCCCCCCTCTTTATTCTAATAATTTCATGTTTACAATACCCACGAAACTCTTATTATGTGAGACTTCTAGCATAACCATTTTATTTAGAATTAGTCAAGGAATCACCCCCTTTATTTTCATGTTTTGAAACACCCATTATATAGGTACATGATATTTTGATCAATGGATAAATCATCAAAGATATGGTTAGAAAAAAAATTATGGTGATGAAGTCACCACCACAAAACCTAGACCTATAACTCATCGTTAGATTAAGAGATTTAATCTTCTAGATGAGATTATCAATGTTAAAAGTGTCTCTCACCTCTACGAGATTCGAACCAGAGTAAGCCTACTAAATATGTTGGATTAAGTGTAAAAAGGTGGCAGTCAATAAAATAACCTATTTGACGTTAAGTTCGTGAAGTGATACTAAAAAAGTCTGCCTGATAAAAACTCGTACTATAGTTTCTCATATACGGGTACGTAATTACTTCGTCCAATGTTTTCCATTTGTTCATTGAATCTGATTTTTGAGACTACATATGCTATTGCTATGAACATTGTTATTGCAGATGTCAATTTTTAGAGTAAAAATATTTCCTTGCCGAAGAGGAATAGAACCCGACTTCTCACCTTTTGCAATTAAATTAATGTTTATCAATGAGTCTGAAACTAGATGTTCCCCGGGAAAACAACATAACAACTTATATGGTTAGCTTCTTATTTAAATTATCTATGTTTTAGAATTTTTTAATAAAAATCGTCAGAACCGTTTTAGAGAAACAATATAAATATGTATTTTTTGTTTTTAGGGTGTAGCGCCCCTGAATGTAGAGCTAAAATTAATTTCAAGATTTATTTAAAAATAAGTTGTAACTTTTATCGAAATCGGCCCAGCAGTTTTGGCTCCACGCATATTCACAGATGACAGACTACAGACTAAAGAAAGACTTTTCTTTAAATCCTGTTATTCGGGACCATAAAATGTGTACCTAAATCTACCAAAATTTCTATATCGAATTTCCCCGCTAAGACAATACTTTCTCTCCATATGTATATGTATATACTACATATACAATATGAAAAGTAAAATATGGAATTATAAAAAAATAACATTACATAATTCTATAAAATATAATACAAATTAGCTTACCTTTTCCAATTCGATATCCGTTTTAGATGAAGTAGTCATGATTAAACGAACACACAATATTTAGTTATACTAGAAATGTGTATCCAAAATTTTAATTTTCACTTATCCAATTTTTGTTTTTAAAAAAATAAAAAAATTGTTTACGGTGTCTTTTATGCATAACGAATGCGCGTGTAGCCGCAAGCAGTTGTTGACTGGCATGTCGCCGGAGGACTGGCTTGGAGAAGAAATGTTTTGAAATAAACGCATAAGTCTCGTTGGTATCAGTCGGGTTTCAAGTGGCCGGTTATTTTGCCTTGAGTGATAACAAGGGGCTTATCACACATTAGCACAAACAACAGGTACACAGTACACACTAGCATACGTGGTATCGTCACCTTATTGGAATATATTACATATTCCTGATATTAAACTGGTTACGTATTATCAATTTATTGTTTTGTTTTGATTTTAGACTCAAATTATTTTGAACCAAAACCATCTCAGTAGGTATGCCAAAAAAATTAATTAATATTGGATTATACCTATTAATTATAATTATAATATACTTTGGGATTGTAAATAAATTAATAATCTACTGCTGTGCTTACAAGTGAAACCACTTGCCTTCTCTGACAGAATTGTTACTAATCCTTCCCCTTCCAGTATTGACAGAAGACTAAAAAACGGAGCAATAATAAGTATAAGAAGTAATCTGCCCTTATAGTAGGAATACCTATAAAAACTAAATTAAATAACTAATTATACATTATGCATTAAGTTTAGCCGGACAGAGGACGGAATGCAGCACCTCAAAGTCCACACTAATACCAAAGGAGCATCTCTTGTTTGAAGAAAATAGATACACAAGGAAATAGGGTATGAATTAGGTGAATAATAAAAAGAATGTACAACTACTATTTGACGATATTTAAGATACAGTATAAAATAAAAATATTGATAGCAAACTAAAAGTGTTTTTTTAATTAATAAAAAAAATGGAAATAATAAATTGTCTGACATAATTTGGTGCGTAATAATAATAGTAATAAGCAGCTAAGTTTTCCGGTGAAATCCGCGTCACGAAGGGGTTGAAAACCGATGTTTCGCTGGAAGTATCTTCAGGGGGGTAGTGCATTGTGATGTTAACTTAAAGCAGCAACAAGACATAAGTAATGAGTTGAGTACGTCTACCTCAGTATGTCTTGTTGTTGCTGCAAGTAAACATCACAATTCATCACCCCCCTGAAGCCAGCAGTGAAAGCGAAACGTCGGACTTCAACCCCTTTGTGACGCAGATTTGACCGAATAACCAAGTTGTTTATTTCGTGTCTGAAACAAGGACGCATAAGATAAAACCAGTTCAGTGCGGAGAGTGGTTCCGGTGAAGAAAATAGCACAAACCATCATGTGGAAATATATATTTGTTTTGAAGAATATTATACAGGGTGTATCAATTTCAGATAGCCATAGAAAAAGGGGTATATCTACAGGTCATTTGGAGCAAAAAAGTTCATATAAGCTACAGTCCAATTCTCAACAGGGTAGGAGCTATAAGCGAAAATAGACTGTGTTAAAACAACCGACCTTTGCCTTAAAAAACTAAATAACTCAAAATATATGAATATTGTAGTCCAGGAGATAGCGTGCAAAAAAGTGTCTGACTGACATCAAGCTAGAATTTTGTATACAAGTAAATCTTTTAGCGTCTTTTAAGAATATGTGGTCGGCTAAGTTCGTCAGCGGGACATAGCTTGGCAATAGGCATTTGAAAAAAAAACCTGTGGAGAGCGGCCATGTCTCATCAATTATGGTGGACAATGCGATTTTCATGATCCTGAGAACAGAATTAGTTAGTAAACCGAAAATCAAGTTGATGTTAGTTTGTCCCTTGACAGGTGTCCACGTTGATTTTTAGTAATATTTGAATAACTAACCTATCTAGTGTGAAAATAACATCGACTTGATTTTTGGTCTACTAACTAATTCCGTACTCAGGATCATGAAAATCACATTGTCCACCATAATTGATGAGACATAGCCGCTCTCCACCGGTTTGTTTTTTTCAAAAGCCTATTGCCAAGCTATGTCCCGCAGACGAACTTAGCCGATCACATATTCTTAAAAGGCGCTAAAAGATTTAGTTATACACAAAAATCTACACTTTTTTGCACGCTATCTCCTGGACTATTGGAACAATGAATGAACAATCGTTGGAAAGAGCAGGAAATTTCCTATAAAATGGTGCATGTTTAGTTCACTTGTTGCCTTTTTAATGTGACGCAGAGGTGTTTGAAAACAAAAAAATAGATTTTTTAAAAAAATCTGAAAAACTTTGAGCCCACTTGTCAATATGACCCGAATGGGAGAAATGCGTACAAAGTTAGGAAAAGTTGGCGCTTTTTATAAGCTTTAAAACGATACCAAATACTTCACAATATTCCAACTCTAAGTGGGCGAACAAGAACAAACCATCGTTGTAGAAAAAAACATGTCGTGCTTGCAGCTGGAAAAGGGCAAAGAAACGTGGCATTATCAGCTGTGGCATCTTTGACAAAAAGATGTCGAATGTGCATTGCTCAAGGTGGCGGCCATTTTGAGCAGCTTTTGCCTTGAGATACTATGGTAAGTATATTTTACAATAATAGATCTTCTAGTTAAAGAACTAAAATTTCAATTTAATGGGTGCCACCTTGAACAATGCACATTCGGCATCTTTTTGTCAAAGATGCCACAGCTGATAATTTCACGTTTCTTAGCCCATCCCCAGCTGCAAGCACGACATGTTTTTTTTTCTACAACGATGGTTTGTTCGCCCACTAAGAGTTCGAATATTGTAAAGTATTTGGTATCGTTTTAAAGCTTATTAAAAGCGCCAACTTTTCTTAACTTTGTACGCATCTCTCCCATTCGGGTCATATCGATAAGTGGGCTCAAAGTTTTTCAGAGTTTTTAAAAAAATCTATTTTTTTGTTTTCAAACACCTCTGGGTCACACTAAAAAGGCAACAAGTGAACTAAAACATACACCATTTTATAGGAAATTTCCTGCTCTTTCCAACGCTTGTTCATTCATTGTTCCAAGATTAATATATTTTGAGTTTTAGGTCGGTTGTTTTTAACACAGTCAATTTTCGCTTATAGCTCCCTGTTGAGAATTGGACTATAGCTTATATGAACTTTTTTGCTCCAAATGACCTGTAGATATACCCCTTTTTCTATGGCCATCTGAAATTGATACACCCTGTATATAACAAAAGCTATAGCAAGAAGCTATCGCACTTGTTGCTGCCTAGATCTGTGTTCAACCAACAAGCCAATCCGCATGTAGAATCAGGTGCTATAGTTCTTGTGACTGCCGTGAGAGTACTCTGACTGTAACGATCATACTCTTAACTATCTCGTCAGATGTGATAGTGTTGTAGTCTTGTCACCAGGGGCGGATCCAGGGGGGGCGAGGGGGCGGCCGCCCAGGGCCCCGCGCCTTGGAGGGCCCCGCGCCATAGACAATTAAAATAAAATACTTATAATTTACAGGCAAATTTGTAGTTCAAAGTGAAGATTGTCAGCGGGGCCCCGTGCCATGTACAAAACATGAAATATTAGAATTATAAAATTCAGTCTAATTTAGTTTACATGGTAGAGCCGTAGAGCCTAATACCTAACTACCTTTTTGCGGGGCCCCTCGCTATAATATAGTCAAATAAATAAGTTATAAAATATAATTTTTTTTTTTTATGTTTAAGATAGCCCGCGGGGCCCCGCTCCATATAAAATTAAGTGAGTTAAGGTCCTAGTGTTTTCTTACCCTCCCGCTTTTCAAAATGATGACGATTTTGCTATTTATTCTGTGGGGTAAATCTTCATTATGTGCCCCACCTATATCTAAACGTCCAATTTAATTCGGTTTTTTTTTCAAACTGTTCCTTTTTACATTACAAAAACTATTTCGGTTGTAGCATCTCGATATATTCAATTTTTTTTAATTTAAGGGAAAAGTATGGAAGGTTATGGTAAGTTTAGGTTGAGTTTAGTACTTTTTGACCTGACCTAACAATAAGCTTCTATCATTTAATCATTACCCTATAAAACGAGACATTTGGTGTATTTTTTTAAAAACAAATAAATAAAACTCTGAATTTATCGAGATACTATACGTAACCTTAATCGTTTGACAATGTGCAGAGATATATAAAAAAGACAAATCCTGTAAAAAGGAGTAGTAAAAAAAACTAAGTATATCAGACAGTACGAAATAATTGGGCCAATTGTGCAGTTTTACCATTTGATGTCAAAGATAAACTTAACCTCAGAGATGCATAAAAACGCTGTTTTGAGAGGTCATATTTACAAAATTTTCCGGGGGAGGACCCCCGGACCCCCCTTAAAATGAGTCTTTTAAAATTAAACTAAAAACTCGGCACTAAAATGGAAAGTTATAAGCTGAGAATATGAATTCTGAGAGTAAATTTAAAGGGCTCGAGTGTAGATTTCAAATTATAGGACTGATCACAAATAACACAGCTTAACTTTTTATTTACAGCGATAATTTAACCATAAAACCCAAAATATCATGAAGAAGAATAAATAGTTAAGTATAACAGAGCTTAATTATTAAAATAAAAATGTTTCTTTTCGATTACTTTTGCAAAGAAAATGATGATTAGTTGAAAACTATATAATTTGAGGTTGGGGTTTATGTTCAAATAATATGTTAGATTAAAATCATGAGCAGAACTGTAATTATTTTAAAAGTTTTTAATTATTTTGAGAGCAAAAACGTTTGACTGGCCCTAAGTGAAGGGAATTAGCCGCAAAATAGGATCAAGTTATTAGTGGTGTATTATTAAGTTACTTTATTGTTTTTTATCAGCAATCCCCGCTCTATCCTAGGGGGCCCCGCCATTTGTCTTGCCCAGGGCCCCGCAAGATCTAGATCCGCCACTGCTTGTCACGACAATGCAACAGTAAATAGCATCGTGTAAACGGATCTGTTTGGTTTACTCCAAGAGGTGAGAAACACAAATCTTAAAAATGAGATAAGCTTCTCTATCGCTGTCTATGTATGTGACAATATTTCATATCAGGATACAACTTTACGAATGGCATTACGACCAGAGGAAAGATTAGCAGTAACTACGCGAAGAAATCGTCAACTGAGCTTTGAGAGAGAAACTTTTAATCGCCCGTGTGCGGCGGGGACATGTCTGAATCTGTGTTTCATTCCACCGGCAACAGTTGACCCACCCAAAGAATCAGACAAGTTGGAATTTTAAATCGCCGCAACTATTCAATCGCTAGTGTGCGGGCCACCATAAGATATCACGTGTTCTATTTTCGGAGATTAAAAGTTGCTTGGGAAAAATCGCCAGTGTGCGGGGCCCAAAGCGAAAAAGAGCGTCCTTAGGATGTGCACTATTCGTCGTTAAAATGAGACTACGAACGATAAATTATAGAGCATCTCTATAAGTTTGCCGAATTGCAACTAACGGATTACAGTGCTCAGAGCGTCTCTTGGACAACTAGAGAACAGACTGACTCTTTGATGCAACTCCGGAATGTAGAGCTCGACAAGAAGTGGACAAATCCGTTCTTGTAGCGCCCCCAAATTTGCGGAGCTAAAATTAATTTCTCGATTTCGCCTTGGGGTATGATTTTTCTGAACTTGTACGCCAAATCGGCCAAGTAGTTTAGGCTCCATGCTTCTGCACAGACGATAGACGAGAGACAGACATTTTTTAAAAACCATTTTTTTTTTTACTCAAGGGACCTCAAAACGTGTAAATCCATCAAAATCTCATCACAATAATTTCTCTTTGTTGGGTCAATCCATATGGACCGGTCCAGAGGTGGTTGCTCGACCATTTTAGAAAAAAAAATACATTTTCCCTGTTGTTTCCCTCATATAGGTTAAGGTGTTCAAAACAATGCTTAAAATTGTTTTATCTTAAACCGTGTGGCGGCCATTCTTGATTTCCTTCGCACTGAATGATGATAAAAATTTACTGCAACTGACAGAGACTTGAAGACGTTTTGCATGTTTTGCCTTCTTCACCCTCTGTTGATCCAAACTTTGGACATCAGTTAGCCTTGTTATTAAAAATCACTTTGAAAAAAATGTTTTATTCCATTGTAACAATATAATTACGATAAGAATGTGATTATTATACACATCTGCAATGTTTTTTCAAAGTGATTTATAATAGCAAGGCTATAACATTTTTAAAACACATATATTTGAATTTAACCAATCTAGGCTATGTCAAAATAATTAAATAATGGAAATAAAACAAATTTACATCAAAAAATCAAATGTCGATCAGCCATAAAGTGTGCAGAAACGACTTTATCACGTAGCTTTTTTCTTCATTTTTGAGCTTGCATAACTTTTTTGCTACCTCAATATACAAAATAATTTTTTATTTTGGTTGACCTAATACAAGAGCACTGTAAGTTGTGTAAATTTCAGAATTTTACCACCAGCCCCATCGGAGGTATAGAGGCCCAAAAATGGCAAATTTTCAAAACTTACAGTGCTCTTGTTGAATTTATCACTCCTTCCTTCAGAAATAAATTTCCGAAAAGTGAAATTTTCTTGATTTTGATATCCAACTTCAGGTGAAGTTTTCTCATGGAAGAAAAAGTACTAGCTGAAATATGGACATAACCTAATAACACAAATGAAATATGGACATAACCTAATTTAAACACTGGGAAATTACCTTTAATTTGGTTTTTGTTTCAGCCTTCTAGGACAAATAGTTTAGGAGATATGAGCGTTGACGTTAATGCCCACAAACACAAAAATTAGCGTTCGAAGGAAATCAAAAATGGCCGCCACACCTAAACGGTTTAAGAAAAAAATCATTTAAGCATTGTTTTGAACACCTTACATATGAGGGAAACAGCAGGGAAAATATATTTTTTTCTAAAATGGTCGAGCAACAAACTATTTTATTTTTGGACCATTCGGGTGTAATGACCATGACATAAAAAAAAAAAAAAAAAAAAAAAAAACACCTGCCACAGTACTATTAGCGCTACCAGTGTATCACTTTTATCTAACTAAAAATAAAAGCATGGTGCTCTATAAAAATATAAAAATCGGTGGTACCGCCCCACACTTTCATTTTTAGTCCTTCGTCACATCAAATCTTATAATCTATTCTAACCTCACTTCGCTGTCAGTGGTCGTCAATTTTACATTCCTAATTTTTTTTACGGATTTCACATTATTTCAACGATATTTTCAACTGATTATTGTATTATTATTATTATTTTACTGTATTAACTGATTATTGTATTACCGGAAATACAAAATCTGTACAAGTTCCAGCTTCCTAGTTTGTCGGGAATTGGGTCAAATATAAGTTACCATATTTGTCCCTGACAAAAAAGTGTCATGAACAAACAAGACAAACTAATTGAAGCGAGCTTCTTTACATTCAACGAAATATGCATCTTGTCTGTCTGTCTGTCAGTAACGTTTACGCGTGTGACGATAACTTGAGTAAAAGATGACCGATTTAGTTGAAATTTGGTATACATGATCCTCTTACTAATACTCAGGCTAAGTTCGTTGGACAGAGTGATCCGTCCAAGAGTTCGCGCGCAACGCTCTCGTAAACGTGAGCTTCAAATTTAAAATTGGAATTTCAGGACGGGAAAAAATTCTATCATCATCTATTCGATGAGACGAACATTTTTTTCAAATAACATTTTTTAGTAAAACCAATAACGACACTGCTATGACTTAATAAAGATCGCTAAAACTATTAAAAGCGGGCCTAAACGTTTATAATAGAGAAAACAACCTTTTTACCGATATCTTACGTTCTAACGTAACGATTTTAATAAAACTTCATATACACCATCTAATGCACAATTGAAACAGGCATGCAAAATTTCAACTTGATACAAGCAGAAGTCTTTGCGTAGTGAAGAGATGCATTTATAATAATTGTTTAAAAGCTACCGCGGATGGTTAAGATTGTTATAGTCGTATAGTTTGTAGGTTTGTTTAGGAAGTAAAGCTTTGTACCGAGTACCCCCACTCTACTCCTCACTACCCTCTTCCACTTATCTTCAACTATGACATTCATCATGATTAATAAATTTCAATATTCAGTATTTCATTGCAATACGCTCGCTTCAATGATAGAGCCACGCGATGCCTAGTATAAAGTGTGTAATAAAATAATATATAAACATAAAATAAATATAGTATCCTCGTACAAAAAATGGGTCGGGTGACTGACAATTTGATATTTGACAGGGAAAATAATATTCACACAAAAACTAAATATGCCTTGTAGAAAACAATATGTAAACAAAATGTAGAAAACAATGTGAGATATATCTTATTAAGTTAATAAGTTTTTAAATTTATTTTGGGTAGTTCAAAACAGTTTATATATTATAACATAAATCAATTCATCGGGTGAGATGAAAATTTTAGGAATAGGTTATTTCTTAACATTTAGACAAAGGTTTACAAAGACAAAAGCCAATATGTTTAGTAATACACAATATTTGTTTTAGGTTTCTGTACAAAGTACAAAAAGAAACCTTATATAACGGCTCTGTCTGTCCGTTGGTGTCTGTCCGTTGCTTGTTTCAATTCATAAACTACTATAGCTAAAAACATGAAATTTGGCACACAGGTGCATCTCGACATTTGAGACAACTGGACACATTTTGGATTTTTCACACGTAATATTTTCAAGATGGCCGCCAATATGGCGGGCGACTAAAAAAAGTTTTTAGTAACTATGACATATTATACATCAACTTAAAGGTCTTGAAGTGTGGAAAAAGAATACGCAGTTATTAAAATTTTCAATATGGCGGTTGACTAAACATTGTTTTTTAGTTACCATAACATGTTATACATCAATTTAAAGGTCTTGAAGAGTAGAAAAAGAATATTACTATTAAAATTAGTGTAACTATATTTGAATAAATACACTTAATAATTGTAACTTTAATTTACAGAAACCGTCGATTATCGCCCCATGTACTTCCGTGAAGCGCGCCTTACTTGTTTTTATATTATTGTCATTTTCTCTTGTTTGTTCTTACAAAGATTTGTTAGTTTATTACTTTATTTTCATGGGATGCCAAAAAAATGTAGGATGCCAGTGAAACTAGTATAAACATCGCGCTACTCGGTGTAATTGTTGTACTGAGACAATCAGTTGTAGAATTAAATAAAAAATGCAGTATGTTGTAACGATTGAGAATTGCTCCTTTCTTGATGATTAAATTTAAATTTCAGATAATCTATCCCCCTTTGAAGAATGTCGAGGTTTAATAGCCATTCAAAAACTCATCCTCTTTCAATAGCTACCATGTAAAATCCTCCAGCAGAAATGTGAATAGATTTTATTACGTTTGTTGAACGGATCTGCTCCTTTCTTTATAAGTAATTTTAATATTTCACATTGATTTAATGTTGCCGCCTTTTGAATAACATCGAAGACTTTGAAATCAACCCCTGATTCTATTAGATAATTTACTACATCGATACTTCCAATCTCTATAGCGAGAAGTAAAAGAGTTAATCCATGTTTTTTGCTTTTAATATTTTCGTCGCAAAATTCGTAAATATAGTATTTAAACGTGTCCAGTCGTACATGCCTCCTAATTTGAGTATTAAATAAAGAGTCACAGCTTATCGTTGGCTCTATGATTCCTCCGAGTTTTTTAAGTTGTTCCAAGCTGTCTATTTGCCCTAAGTGTAGTGCGTGCCAAGCAGGTGATTTGTACTCGTTATCTAAAATATTTACCAAGCACCTGTGTTTGCCCAGCTCCTTTATTATAGATATTTGGCCCAATGAGGCTGCCTTATGCATCAGTGTCCATCCCATTGCGTCTCTCACTACAGGGCTGGTGCAGTCAGAGAAAATAAATTTAGCCAAGTTCCATTGACCGTTTTCTACCACTTTGAATATATCCAAGTTGGGCTCAATAAATACGTTTAGATTTTTAAATACAGAGAGCGTTTGTTGATGATTCCCGTCAAACGCACTCCTTGCCGGCGTTCTTCCAATTTCGTCCATTCCGTGCAATAATTGTTTATACTCCGACAGTTTCAAGGCTACATTGGTCTGCCCGTTTGCCGCTGCTGCGTGCATAATTGTTCGTCCAGCGTTATCTTCAATATAGACATTTGCGCCGATATTGATTAGATGTCCTAAAGTGTCCAAGTGCCCCTCTTCGGCGGATAAGAAAATTGCAGTTTTACCCCTGCTATCCTTTGCATTTAAATCCACCTGAAGTGATAAAAAATTTAATACATTTGCGTTTTGACCTTTATACGCGGCAGTATGAAGAGGAGATCTTTTTGTATTATCAGAGATACTGAAATTTCCTCCATATCTCAACAGTACTTCAAGAACTTCTACATTACCTGATTCGGCTGCGTAATGGCTGGGAGTTTTGCCGTTAACGTCTTGACTGTTAACTATCTGTTTATAGCAAAATGGACAAGATTCGAATTTCAACTGAAATGCTCTCTTCGTGCGTGTTTCATTAAAGTGCTTCATTTCATTTTGATCTTCCAACATTCTATCTATGACGTATTCAATCATAACTTTATCACTGATTCTTGATAAGTAATGCAGTGGTGTTGCAGAGTGTGAGTCTTTAACGCCATAGATCAAAGGCGAGGGAAATTTAGTCATTGCCTTAAAAAAACTCAAATTTCCCGATGATGCTGCTGCAATCACCAAAGACAACCCGTTTTTGTCCGCGATTTTACCATTAGCTCCAAGATTTAATAATAGCTCAACTATCGATAAATAACCTTTTTGCGCAGCAATCAATAGAGGAGTGGTACCATTATTGTTGGCTTCATCGATCTTAAGTTTGAAACTTTTGTTAACAAATAGTTCGACAAGATTTAAATTTCCAGAAATGTGTTTCCTTGATTGTCCATAATATCTTCAGATGACCCCTCGTCAATTAAATATTTAGCTGCCGTAAAATGACCTTTAACCACAGCCAAATATAAAGCCGTGCGTTTATCTAAATCTCTACCATCAATTGTAGCGTTATTTTTTATTAAAAGATTAAGTATGTTAACATCACCTGCTAAAGCTGCTGCGTGTAACGGAGTTGAGAGTTTAATATCTTGAGCGCTAACGTTCATTCCGGCCTTGACCAATATCTCCGCTGCTTCTTGTTGGCCAAACAAAGCTGCCAACATCAGAGGTGTTGTTTCGTTGTCCTTACGATCAAAAAGACGAACTAAATTCGGCAACATTTTAAGCAGCGACGTTTGACCTGTCATCGCAGCTAAATGAACAGGCGTTATGCCATTATTGTCTTTGAAATAGGGATCTTCCCCTTCGTTTAACAAATAGGAAAGTATTTCATCACTGCCTCGTACTACTGCTTCGTGAAGCGGGGTCCTTCCCTCATTATCCGTATGGTTTAGCCCAGAGCCGCTGTTATAAAGTAGCTTTAACGTTTCTAAAGAGCCGCTACGAGCTGCCAAATGAAAAGCGGTTGCACCCTTGCCATCAGTCTCATCTGATCTAGCGCCGGCCTCAAGCAAAACTTTGACTATGTCGTGGCCGTCTTCCATGCTTGCCGCATAGAGCAGTGGAGTCTTTTCATTGTGGTCCATAACGTCTACAAAAGCTCTCTCATTTATCAGCCATCGAATGATTTCTACGTTTCCCTGTTGCACAGCTTCAATCATGAATATCCTTTCCCCTTGATCTATAGCACCTAAAATAAAATAACATTAATAAGTATTACGTAATGGCGAGGACAAAACTATCTTCTTTCCACAATTTTACATTGTAGTTATTAAAATCAATTCCCTCAAACCATATAGTATCTAGGATAATGCAATTAAGATGTACAAGAAACGACTCTAGCAACAAATCCTTCAGTTTGAAAATTGTGTTTTTAGAATCATTTCATAATGTAAAATTGCAATAACAAAAATGTAGGGTTCAGTTGTGGCTTTAAGTTTATTTCAGTTTTGATTGGAAAGACGAGGATAAAGCATAAAGCACGCCAGAAATTGCGAAAGACTTGTAACAGTTTTACAAATGAACAAAACTTTCAACCGAAATAATAATAGGAATTCAATTTTCTAGTATAACTATACTAAGAAAAATGCATTTATAGTTATAGTACCTCAGTACATTATACAGTAATGTAATACCTACTAGAATAGGTCCGAGACAACTCAGACAAACATTCTCAAATACGAGTTCCTAATTACGTAACTCAGTGTTTTCCATAATTTATTAGTTTTCATGTTTTCAAAGATAAATTTGATTATTATTTAATTTTTTTTCACGTTTTTTCAGAGTTTTTGGGGGGTAGCGCCCCCAAATTTGGAGCTAAAATTAATTTCTCCATTTCGCCTCGGAATATGATTTTTCCGAACATGTATGCCAAATTTCGTCAAAATCGGCCCAATAGTTTAGGCTCCATGCGCCTCCTCAGACGCCAGACAAACGACAGACTGACGACGTACAGACATTTTTAAAAAACCACTTTTTTGGACTCAGTGGACCTCTAAACGTGTAAATTCATAAAATCTCAATACAGAATTTTTGTGCCATCACAATACTTTCTCTTTCTATGAGAAAGTAAACATGCGCGCTCCCGCTTCTTCACGCTATATCTCGAAAACGTTTGATCGTACGAAAAAAATGTATAAAACCAAACTTGTTGGGAATACTGTTTTAAGTAAGTTTTGTTATAACTTCAGACCTCAGACTAACCGGAAGCGAGATTTTCGCAAAACACTGATTTTCCTGACCTTTGACCTTCGATATCTCGAGACGTACAAGGGTGAGCATATGAGACTTTTTGGTGCTTCATTATAGAACATCATAATGAAGGTCTATGCAAAAATTCAGTTTGCTTTCTCTTATTCCGCAGATTGGGGTTTTATTTACCTTATTTCCCTGGATTATGAATGGTTTCACTTATCTATATTGCAAAGGGTTTTTGTTTTTTAAATAAAACGACGGTTTTTGCCTCTTCCACTTCCATCAAAATCTTATAGTAATAAGCACCATTCCAGAATAGTGAGTCTGTTTTGAGTCATTTTCAAACTGAAGGATTTGTTGCAAAAAACGTTCCTTGCACATCTTCTTTTCATAATCACGATTAAACATAAAAGAGAAAGCAAATTATGCAATTTAGAACAGGAACAAAACACTTATAACTGCTCCATTTCAGTCAAAACTAGTTCTGATTGGGATATTCTATTTTGTACTGATTTCAGGTTTTGCCGATAATATAATATATATTTTGCAAAAGTATCAAACACATAATTACCAGTTTGAAGAGCATTGTTAAAGATGATAAGAAGAAACCAACCTGCTAAATAGCTTACAATCATTTCTAAATGTATACTCTTTTATTATAAATAATACCCTTAAAATCCCTAATTTACGAACTAAAAATTTCTATTTAATACATAAAATCAAACTTTAGAGCTCGACATTAAACAATAATATACATATTATATTGAAAACTACTACGCACCATCAGATTTCTATTTTGAAATATAATGGTACATATCAGCTTCTTATCTATTTTAATATTATATGATGGTCAGCTGTTAAAACTGCTGACCTCGTTGTAAAATCTGTTGCATACAGCATACATTTAATGAATACTATTGATAAATATCACGATTGATTTTTATATTTAATTAATTTACAAAATACCGCTTTCAATTAAGATATTATCACTATTTAATAATATCCTATACTGAAATTTGGCAAACTGTAGCACTTGCCGTTTTGGCATTATTACAGGCTGAAACAAAAATAAATTTTAATTTTTTAAATAAAATTAACCATAAAATGAAATTTAAGCATATGTTTTGCCCCTTTCAGACATTAAAAATAGACTCCTCTTTTCAACGATATCTCTATTTCAGCTCTAATCATCATTATTGTAGGAGTAGCGATTGATTTTTTAGAGTAAAATGGTTGTACCTTGGAAAATAACAAACAAAATTATTATGGCGAAACTATATTAAGAATTCACCCATGGTATATTATAATGTTTTTTGTTCCAAATAATAGTTAGAATCTGCCCTCTTCGTTTGTTACATCTTCGACCAAAAACCCTGTATATATGGTTGCTATTTCCCTCAAATATTTGGACAACCTTAAAATAATCACTTCTTATGACAAAAAATGTTCTAAAAAATTATTTTTCAATATAATTTAATTTCAAGGTGTCGGACATCTATATTATGTAAAAGAAAAGAATTTAAATCTTACAATCACCAAATATGTATTCTTTTGATTATGTGTGTGTCAAAGCGAATTTCTGATTCACCATTTAAATTCAAGATGGCGACAATTTTCGTGTAATATTTATGTGTTCTATATATCTCCCAAACTATTTGGACTATAACCTTCCAATTGGATATGACTTTCTTCTTATGCCATGATCTATAATAAGATTTTTAAAAATTAGACTCTTAAGGGGGTTGGAGAAAATAAAAGAGAGGTGAATAAGCCCAGCCCGAATTATTGTTTATAAAAAGTTTACATTTTTATTAATAATATTTTTCTATATTGAACCCTTAGGAGGAAAATAGAAGGGGAAAAATGTGTGATATGTGATACAGCCCAATTTTGGAAATAAAGGAGATTGGCTGGGATAGGCTTTACTTTAGCCTCTCTCTCAAAATTCGACTTCTAAGAGTTTTAAAAATTAGGCTGGTAAAAAGAGAGATCAGGATCAGGATATGTTTCAAAACCTCATATAACATCAAACATCTAGGAGGGGATTCTTAGGGTGGTTCATTCCTAAAGGGTAGATATAAAGGTATGGAAAAGAGGGGGAGGGGGTAATCAAGACTAGGATTGAACCCCAGGAACTTTACTAGTCATAAAATTAGAACTGTTGTTGTCAGCGCGGGAAAATCGAAGAATTGGGGTGGGGAGCCAATGAGAGCTTGAGATTTTGACGTCTCGAAGGTGAAGGTAGGGTCAACTATGCAAATAAAAATGTCGCTGTACTATTTTAATTGGGTCTTCAGGGGTGATTAATTGGTGCGCACTTTTTAGGGTCCGTAGGCAAAACTAAAGGACCCTTATATTTTCCTGCGTGTGTCTGTCGCTTGCTCTCATGGCTACACCTTTCGTCCAATCCCTTTGAAATTTGGCATATATGTATCTTGTACCTACCCTCGCACATTTTAAAAATATAGCGACTTAATTTTTTTTTTTTTTTTCAAAAATATTTGGGAAAAACACTTTAGTGTTAATTTTTTTTTAAAAAAAACCGTGTCATATGAAAGGGTACGTCGAGCTGATTACAAAAATATATAATTTTTGGTTATAAACTGATAGGGCGAGCGTAGGCGAGTTTGAAGGGGGTGGGAAAAGTGCCCCCCCCCCCCCACCTCTACCTCGCTTATGTGAAGTGCAAAAATTCTGAAAAATGTTTTGAACATTCTTCGGCCAAAAGTAAAGACACCACTTTTTGGAAATTTCGAAAAAAAAATAATTTTTTATTGACAAAATACTTTTTTTTTAAATTATGGTATTTTTGATGTATTTATATGTTTCTACTCCGGTTCAGTAGCAAACAAAATATGTCATCCCGCTTTATTGGGATATCTACAAACCTCGAAATGTAGTCATGATGTATTATTTTAAATTTAAAATAATTGTGAAAATTGTAGTCTTTACTATACTCATGCCAGTATACTTTGTAAATCTGACAGCTCAGATTGGCCAACCTATGTGAGGGAAAAAATAAAACCATTAGGCGGTTATCTTAAGGTCATACATTTTGTTTGTCTAGTTGCCCCGACCTACTACCCACCAAAATTTAGAGCTCTTATTGGCTATTGGCTCCCCTCCCGTTTTATTTCGATTATAACCTCAAGACAACCGCCCAGTGCTGCTTATTTTTCCTCTCACATAAGTTGGCCAACCTGAGTGTCAAAAAACAATTCTGACTGGTGTGGATGGAATATGATAATACACAAACCGTAGCAAAGCACAGGTTTACGGCTAGTTTCCTAAAGAAAGGTTTCAGCTAAAGAACAATATGTAGTAAAGTACCACAATGAAATGTGTAGAATGAATAATTATATTCTCATTATTTATAAAGCGATGAAAAATTCAAAGAATTGCCGGTAAGAGAGGGGAGGGGCACGTGAAGAGGTGAGAAGGGGTGATACTTATCGATTTGTCCTACCCCTTAAGTTATATATATATATATATATATATATATATATATATATATATATATATATATATATAATATATATATATATATATATATATATATATATATATATATATATATAAATGTTGATTCATATTTATGAAAAATTTATACAGTTCTTCTGTCTAGAATCGTGAGAGTTTTCCGATGCTTCGTTGACAGAACGGATTGGACAGAACTTTATTTATATTTCAGCACTCTGATATTGACTTTGGTAACTATCAATTACACTTTACACAGGGTGAGGGGGGGGGGGGGTAAAAAGGGAGGACGGAGACAAATAGGGTAGGGGAAGTAAATTACCTATCACCACTCTATATTTCAAGGAAAGGGGGTAGGGGGTAACGTTTGTCGCACAAACGGATCAATTTTGATGTAGTTTCATAATTTGTTCTCCCTCCCTCTCTTTCAAAGGTAACAGAATTCATTGGTTAAAAACAAAATAATAAATAACAAACGAAAAAAAAAAAAGTAGAGAAGGCCAAATAAAAAGTTATCAAGGTTAAAATAATTTTGTAAAAAAATAAATATGCTAAAACAAAAAGAAACAAATGAATAAATATATACAAAAAGCGTTATTATAAAATTTCTCTGAAAAAAATACCCTGAAATGATGAACCTAATTATCTATGATAATTTTAAATGTTGTTGAAAAAACATTTTATTTTCATTTCAATTCAATTTTCATTTCAATTTTTTATCAAATTATTTTCATTTCAATTTTTTTATCAAATTTATGGCCGTTAGACATGATGTGAGAATAGATTTAATGAAAAATCTTAAATAAAACGCTGGTGGAGGCCATAAACTAATTGAATAAAACAAATCAACAAGATCTTTTGATGCTGAATCTCTCTCTAGAGTTGTCCAAGCCCTATCTTATTTAGACGATATTTGTCGCTATATTTTTAAATTTATAACATATGATACATATGTTAAAAATATTAGATACATTTATGAACAAAATAAGAACACGCTTTTATAAGGCATGTACTAATAAAGGAGAAAATACATTTTTCAACAGCCTCAGCACTACGAACGATTACTTTTTGCTATGTCGCTAAAGATAAAAGCGTGGTGGGCTATCAACAAATGACAAAAACTGTTGCTTTTTTATTTCGTCGTTTTCCTAAAACAAATGCCCATTTTTAGACTAATCAGTTTTTAAGATGTAACAAACAAATATTTTCAATTTAATTTGACAATATCTGATTTCATATTTCTCTAATTGTGTTATAAAAATCAAACGCCTCTCCTAAAATCGAAAGGCTTTGGAAATTAAAATTGAAATTGTGGAAGAGCGTTCGTTTTTTAATTTTTCATGTAAAGAAAAACTATTGTGATGGCGCGAGAATTCGATTTTGTTGGATTTACACGTTTTGATGTCTCCTGAGTCCAAAAAAAACTTCTTTTTTTTTTTTGTTTTTTTAAAAGAAAGGTCTGTCTGCGTCTGTGCAGACGCCTGGAGCCTAAACTACTGGGCCGATTTTGATGAAATTTGGCAGCAAATTTTGGGGCGCTACTCCCCAAAAACTTTAAAACGTGAGAAAAAAATTATTTCTCGAAAACTGTTCCAACGATTACGATTAAAAATTCTATAATGTAGTCATATAAATACAAATCTAAGATATCAGCCGTTTTCCCGGAAAAAATCTAGTTCCTGAGAAAAATAGCTTTAAACGGGGACGGAGAAAGGCCGGGTTCGATTCCCCGCCGAGGAGAAGTTATTTTTATGATAAATTTTGATGAAATGTTCATTAATAATTAAATGTTGTCCCTGGCCGATTTTTATTTTATTATACTATTGATATCAACTCCACTAGCCACTTGTGGACCTATTCTTTACTAATTCATCTCATACAAGCAACTTCACAGAAAACTCTGGCTGTCATGCATAATTATTTCCAAAATTTAAAAAAATCTGTTCTTTAAAATGGCGTAATCCTCGATGTCCTAACGTTTCTTTTTCTTTCCCTAGAACAACATGACAAGTACTTTACAGAACAATGGAGACAAAAAACACGCATAGTGCATTAGTGCGTAGTATAGTGTTATTAGAAAAAATATGGATGTTGACTACCTTCCACCCAAGTAGCACACTTATATCCAATGGATATCCCAGGGCTATCAAGCTTTGGACATTGACATCTCTCATGGATATCCAGACACAAAATCTGGATTTTGTGTCTGGATATCCATGGGAGATGTTAATGTCCGGCAAAAAGATGCTTTTTGGACATCCACAGGATATCTATTTGGACAATGTCAGGATCTCCTCTGGATTGTCTAATTACGGATATCCAGGGGATGTATTCTTAGGACATCTAAAGGATGATTGTATAACCTCAGGATATCTGTGGGATACTGTAGGAATATAATAATGGGCCCAGCATTTTGGCGCCAAAACGCGACCTTGACAGGTGGCGATATCAAGAGGCTGCCCCAGGTACTAAAATAGTACGTAACCCTACGCTAGGTGGCACCACATGTCATTTTTTTTTATTGCTTTTTACTCATACCATTTAGAAAAATAAATATTAATTTTATTTTTCAAAGAATGTTACTTTTTTTCAGAGACGAATTTATAAAAAAAAAAACCAAGTAACAAACTTTAAAGAATATAAAATAACATTTATTTTTACAGAAATATCAAAATTTTGAGTGATTTATACACTCTATTTATGTCCTAATACAATACATCACAATAAATACTGCACATTTATCATCATGTACCTTAATAATAAAAATAATAATGTTGAATGCTTTAGCAAAAATATTTAAAATAAGTTGATTATATAAAAATATTTTTAAAAACAAACTTTTATTCGTATTCTTCTCAGCAAACCCTTTTATTTGATGATACCCATCCATATCATGGGCGTGCTTACAAAATAACTAGTCCGCCATCTTGGGCTGCCCGCCATATTGGATTTAGAATGACGTCACTTAGCTAACCATGCATTGTCATCCAAACTAAACGTGTATCCAAAATTTCAATTCAATCGGTTGAGGATAACTGCTTTAAACTTCAGTTGCAAGATTTGACCCGAACATCATACATACAAACTTTTCAAGTTAAATAAAAGCTTTTAAAATAAAAAAGATATTTTATAAAGTCACTGATAAGGTACTTTCCTGAATTAGAAGACGCATTGAATGGGTTGTTATATCTATTAACAAAACAAAACCAAAAAAACCAAGGAACAAAAATGTAGAAGAAAGAAGGATTATTTATTTACAATAAAAAGTAAATACATTATTAAAAAAATAGACAGGGTATATTTTTTAACTAGTTTTATTTTTTAATAGTAGTAAGTAACAGTATATTTAAATTTCTTAAATTTGTCAATTTTCATATAAATAAAATAAAATAGATTAAAAAATACTAAGAAAATATAGTAGAAGAAACAAGGATTATTTATTTTAAAAAAAAAGTAAATACAATATTAAAAAAATTGACAGGGATTTATTTTTTTTAACTAGTTTTTTATTTAATAGTAGTAAGTAACTGAGTATATTTACAATTTCTAAATTTGTCAATTTTCATATGTTAAATAAAATAGATTAAAAATAAAAAATACAGAGAAAATACAGCAGAAGAAACAAGGATTATTTATTTACAAAAAAAAGTAAATACAATATTAAAAAAAATAGACAGGGATTTATTTTTTTAACTAGTTTTATTATTTAATAGATGTAAGTAACTGAGTATAATTACATTTCTTAAATTTATCAATTTTCATAAATAAAATAGATTAAAACATACAGAGATTTTAATTGCAACTACCTATTATAATAACATTTGATTTACATGAAAGAAATGTTGGTTTGGTTTTTGCTAGCAAGCAAACAAAAAGCTTTTTAATTAAAGTTTGTAGAAACTAAAAGGGGTTCTAAGATTTATTTGTAAAGATTTATTAAGGTCCTATGTCCCGCCTGGAGCAGAAAAAATATGTTTTAACGAAGAAAAACTGTTGAAAACAACATATCAAAAATCTAAAAAGTAGTGTATATTTTAAATTTTAATCTGCACAATTTGGGACTAAAACTTTCTAGAGTTAATATAATGACCCCAAAATATGAGGAAGTAAATTTCAAAATTTTATAACTTACTTGCCCGTATTTTGGCCTCATTATTAACCCCAAGAGTTAAAATTGGTCTCATATTGGGCAGCATAAAATTTAGAAGCCACTTTTTAGATTTTGGATATTTTGCTTAACACTGATAAAATTCGTAAAAAAAAAACTTGTTTTTAGGGTCCGTAGGCAAAACCAAGGACCCTTATATTTTCCTGCGTGTGTCTGTCCGTCCGTCCTGTCGCCTGCTCTCACGGCTACACCTTTGGTCCGATCACTTTGAAATTTAGCATGTATGTGTCTTGTACCTACCCACATATTTTAAAAATATAGCGACTTAAAAAAAATATTTTTTTAAAAAATTAGGGTAAAAAAACTTAAGGGTTAATTTTTTTATATTTTTTTTCGACACCGAGAGGGGTATCATATGAAAGGGTATGTCGAGCTGATTACAAAAATATATAATTCTTTGGTTATAACTTTGATAGGGCGAGCGTAGGCAAGTTTGAAGTGGGTGTGAAACGTGTCCCCCCCCCCCTCTATCTCGCTTATGCGAAGTGCAAAAAATCTGAAAAAATTCCTGAACATTCTTCGACCAAAAGTAAAGATACCACTTTTTGGAAATTTCGAAAAAAATATATTTTTTTTTATTGACAAAATTCGTTTTTTTTATAATTATGGTCTTTTCGATGTATTTATATGGTTGTAGTCCGGTTCAGTGGCAAAAAAATACTTTATCAGAAGTTTTTTTATGTGTTTAGAGAATATCAGACCCATAGGATAGTTCAAAGTAAGCTTTTTAGCATTTTAAAAAACACCATCAATAGGGCACCACTTAAACTATACAGGGTTGCCTACGGACCCTCGCTGTGTGCTGACTAGCACACACTTGACCTGTTTATTTTTACTACACCAGACACTGTTCAGTATCTGATACAGAAGACGAAGAGGCTCCTATACATATAAGTAAATATAATAAAAATAAGAAATTTCCCAAAACACTTGTTACATGTAAAAAATGCTTCTCCAAACAGTTTTAATGGTAAGTTAATGATCGCTTACAAAAGAATAAAAAAAACGAAGAAATAAATAAGTAAAAATACTTTCTTGGAAGTACTTATTTTGTAGAATACTGTCATCATAATATTCTTATTAAATGTTAAGATATATTGAAAATTGTTTTGAATATGATATCAGAGCCATTACTTAAAGATTAGACTAGAGAAGACTTAGACCGAGAAAACTAACCAATGGGAAACCCCATGGAGCTGGATTGTAACCTTTTTCCCAGTTCCCGCCTAAAATGGTTTCCAAACAACTCATCATTTTCAATGGAAGTCTGTATGTATAAATTGATTTTTATCAATTTATACATATAGACTTCTTTTTACATACATTATAGAATAAAATTTTATGAATATCGAGGATCAGTCAAAAGTAAAAAACACAATGTTTTTAGTTTACCTAAAAGGTAGATGTAAATGAGATAAAAGTAGATAAAAGATATATAAATGAGATATAAAAGAGATAAAAGATAGATATAAATGACCTAAAAGGTAAACTAAAACATTGTGTTTTTTTACTTTTGACTGATCCTCAATATCCATAAAATTTTATTTAATTATTTCACAGTCGATACTTTCCAATTCTTAGTTATATTATAGAATATTTAAGAAAAAAACGGGAAATTTATTAAAAACGCCATGTACACATTAGAGAAGGTCCATTGAAGGTTGATGATTTTTTAAGGCCGCAGCAACTCTTGAGGCAGAATGCCTCAGCCAATTTTTGATGAAATCTTCAACCTCTTTCAGAGTAACTGTAAAAGTTTCCTGCATTGATCCTAAAAACAAATCAAATTAAAATATATTAATTAATATAAATAATTAAACTAAATTAAATAATTTAATTCATCGTTTATTTTAATAAAATAATTTAACTAATATATATGAAACAAACTAAGATGTGCACCATTATATGGCACTTACTTATAATGGCTCTTGTTATCAATAGTGTGGAGAAGCATGATTTGTTGTGTGATTTCCCAAGCCAGTTGAAAGAGCAGGCCAGATCATTGCTGAATGTTATGGTTAGAATTCTGGAGCACATGTTTTTGGCATTCCTCCCCCCAACAGACTTGAAATATTGAACCTAAAAATAAAGAAATTACATAATTATATAAAAAAAAATGATAAAGCAGGAATGCAGCAAACTATATGCATGGTTGCTGAATAATCTCCAAATATAATATATATAGTGCCTAGCTAACTTTCAAGGCCCCCCGGTTAAGAACCACTGCCTTACACTATAACGTAAGGTAGAATTTGTAGTAACTGATAACCAAACTAAGATTTATAACTATAGTGCCCTATAGTGGCTGAAAGCTGCTCTGAAAATAATAAACATTTTACGTGGAGTGACTTTTTCTTTCTACATTTAATGATGACCTCTACTAACGCTTCATATTTTAATTTAAGATTTATAAATTTAAATAGGGTACAATAATAAGATATTGCAGGTCTCTCCTACACCTTCTTGAGCCAGCCCTCATTATGTCAACTTTTTTAACTCATACAACTTTATGACTCAAAAAATTGTCAAATTTTTGCTCAGCCAAGATAGTTTCACTAACTTAAAAAGTTAGTGATTATAACTGTAAAATTGGGTTACAGGGGCTGCAATGTCAGAAACAATGTCTTAATTAAATACGATAAAAATATGTTAAATCTAAAGAAATGAAGTCTCCACTCAAATTTTTCAATAAAGGATACATGAAAAGAGAAAAAAAAACCAAAATAATTACCAAGCTTTTGAAATATCCTTCATTTTTAAGGAGGGTTTCAATGATGTCCAGCTCCACATTATTTTTTACAGGAAAGCAGGAGGTATCAAACCTCTGCTCCTCTTCACTCCTCTTTACACTGCTGGGGTGAGCAGGCGTTAATGGCAAATTCTTTATTTCTATCAGATGCCCCATGATGCATTGCTGGAAGACCTTGATGGATTCCAGCTCTTTCATGATGTTATTCTGGAACTCTGAAATTAAAACAATCATTATATTAATATCACATTCAAAACAATTTAGTCACATTCAAAATAATTTAGAATATATCTTAACATTTAAACATTAAATATATATATTACTGACCTTTATATTCACCTTACAATATCTTTAGGATATGTTATCTGAATGGTTGCAAAGTACAGGCGTTAAGGCTGATTTATCTTGATGAACTATATCTTCAACAACATATTCACACTCATCAACAATATATTCAGAATCTGAAATTTAATCTTATAATGGTACGGTCTAAAGGATAAATAGCTCACAAATAATTCCTTTTGCCCCAACCGGAGCATAGTGCAGAAAATAATTATTTCCATTCAGGTCGGTCAGTGGCTATTCTTTCAGTTTCACTGTGCAGGCAGGTTGTTCCCGCTTTTCTAGTTTCCTCTTCAATCATTATTTTCCAGCTCTTCCTAGGTCCACCTCTTTCCTTGTCCAATTAAGTGCATTCTTCTCAACGTCTCCATGTGGTTTTCTTAGAGGATGGCTTATCCAATGTCACTTTCTTTCTCTAACCTGGTCAGAGTTAGACTTCTGCTTTGTTGCAGTCCACAGATACTCGTTACTTAGCATATCCAGCCATCTCATTGTCATATTTACCACTTACATTTAAGAAGTAAAGGACCTAGCAAGCTTCCAAAAAACCTCACGTTTTCGATGTTTCGAATTTTATCTGATTGGTCATAAAATGTACAGCTTTCACGACACCAAAGGCTGATTTTAAGACTATAGATCAATCTGCTAAGAAACAAAGAGGCAAGTTCAATCATTCAAGAAGAAGGAACAAATAAAAGGCCTAGCAGATGGGTGTATTTGAATACATAGCCTTTATAAGCTTGTAATATATTAAAATGTAGTTAAACAAAACATCAAGAAGTTTTTTCCTTCATCAAGAAGCTACAGAACACATAGTCTCAGTAAATTTAAAAGAGCAGATGAAACATTTTACGATCCTATTTAGAAGAAGTAGTATTCTATATAGCTAACTGAAAAAAGGTGACAACTAGAAAAAAATCTATGTCCGATTCAATTCATACTAAACTTTTTAATATAAAAGTACATAATTACTTGGTCCAATAATTTTCATTAATTAGTTATTTCGAATTTTCAAAGTTAAATTTAATTATTATTGAACATTTGATCAAAATGTACCATAAAAATAACTTCAAACAAACCCCACCTCTCACCCATTGCAATTATAGCTATTTCATCAGGAACTAGGTTGTTCCCATTTATATTATGAAAGACGAAGGGAGGAATATAGAATAAAAATACACCCTTCTACTGGGGATTGAACCAGAGATCTCTGTGTTTAAGCTGCAATGTTCTGACCACCATGATGGAGACATTTTTAATTCTTTAGTCGAAGATTTTAATCTCTTATGCCCCCAAAAAAAAGCTTTAAAATTGCACATTTTGTCATGCATAGATGCATAGGAAGTGGGGTATGTGTATGAGGATAAGTTACCTACAGAAAATAACACATTAAGTAAGAAATCAAACAAATAATGCTAAAGGTATCCAATACACAAACAGGAAATCCCTGAAGTTTGGACTGAGCAGTCTAGACCTGGAGGAATTCCTGTGCATCTGTGAAGGCATCCTTGAGGCCACCTGACAACTGCAGTCCCTGAAATTCCAATGAAAAAAATTATTTTTTGACTTGAGGCCGGAACTATGCAGTCAGATGACGACAGTCGGCCTTGAGGGTTTTTGAAGTTTGGCTTATTCTTTGAGGATTTACTTTACAGGTATGGCTACCTTTGCGTATTCCCTAGGTACAATTGCGTATTTCCGGATCACAAAAATAGAGGTGCCTCCTCTTAGGTTTTAGGTTATCTAAGCTCTTAATTTTCTTGCTTACTTTCTTTAACTATAAGCCTCTTTCCTTATTACTATGCTTAGGCATTGTTCGTTACCCCAACGGAATTTAAATAGACTCAACTCCTAACAAAAAATTTTAAAAGTTACAGAGAACAAATAGATGTTTAGTGCATGGAATTAAGAACAAAACTAAATATGTTATATGAAGTATTGTTACTTTTCTTTCTAGAAAACATTTGAGGATAGTTGACTACTCACAATAATGATAAAATGAAGGCTTCTTTGTTTTTCTTTTATAAAATATTACCTGAATTTAAGTGTACCAGGTGGTATAATAATGTATGTCATAATAAGGTGTGTTCGGGTAAACTCATCTTATTAGACCTGCAGGTGACTAATTTATTTCACTACAGCTATCCATAAATAAGCAAGGTAGGTAGGTATACAAATGTTAAAATTAAGTCACAAATAAATTTTTGCTAATAGGAAATGTCGCAAAAGATAACCCCGTAAAAGTTAGGTATTCAACAGTATACATTTATGTAACAATTAAACTATTTACCATATTGGATGCTTCAATTTGCTTTCCATTATAAAAACACACTACAAAGAAGAATAAATAAATAGATACATTTTTATTAATAAAAGATTTTCCATATATACATTATTTAAATAAATTTATAATTTAATGTTAAAAAACAATATACATAAGTTTTTCAAAAAAATAAAATAATAATTGTTGGAGAAGAAATAGTTTGGATATGGTCTGTTTAGTATTTATTTTAGATTTGAGGTTTCTTTTTTTTGTTTTTCTTAAATGCTAAACTGTAAAGAACAACTTCATGAAAACAAGCAAAGAGATATAGGAAATAGAAATAGTTTTCTAGAAGCAATTGACAGTAAAAAGTCAGGGCTTTATTAGCTTCTTAGGCTTTTTTCTACATAGTCAAAGCTAACCATCTTTCCTTAGGTAGAATTTTTTTTTTGTGAATCATCAGAACTTTTTATAATCAACACTAGAGGAAAAAAATGGAAACTTTTAATAGAAAGGTAATAGAAAACAGACATCATAAATGGGAGAAATACATTTTATGAGGGTACAGAAAACTGTCGACAGAGTCTGTCAAACTCAGCATCTTTGGCTTGGAAATCAGTGACAAATTGGTGATCGGCATGAGAATCCATCAGCTGACTCCGATAACGGTTCACCACCTGTTGTTAAAAACAAAAAAAGTTAACACTTGGGTTATTAAAAATTAACAAATTCACTTCTCAAAATCTGCTTATTGTTAATTGATTTTTTTAGGGAGGCCTAGGTAGCTTGTAGCAATAATTCGTGCTTTGGAAACTGGAAGTTAGAGGTTCAATTCCCAAATCCAGCAAGGGGCCTCACAATATAAATGGGAATGAGTAGCTACTCAAGTGAAGTAGGGTCTCTCCGGAGCATACGCATGCCTTCCTATGCATACCCTCCAACGCATGCCAATAACACGGTTTTTACAGTTGATAATGCGACACACTATCATCCACTATATATTTAGTTATATAAGCCCTTGGGAATGCCTAAGCCTTCCACACGCTGTTGCGACAGATTATTTTTATTAAAAGATATTTTTTAGCAAACTTAAGTGATTGGAACAGATCTGTATTAAACATTAGCTATTATATAATAAATAGCTTGGCTTTACGGTGAAATTCACGTCACAAAGGGGTTAAAGTCCGATGTCTAGCTTCCACTACTGGAAGTAACTTCAGAGGTGTGGTGCATCGTGATGTTTACTTGAAGCAACAACAAGATACAAGTATGTCAGTATGTCTTGTTGTTGCTTCAAGTATACATCTTGATGTACCACACCCCTGAAGATGCTTCCAGTAGTTGAAGTTAAACGTCGGACTTCATCCCCTTCATGATGCAGATTTCAATGGAAACCCAAGCTGTTTATTACGAGTCTACCCAAGGAAGCCTACACACCAAATTAGCTATAATAGTTTGTGATAATAAACAAACATTTTGCTCTATGAATCATATTCACCAAGTGTTCAAGTTATAAGTTCAACATACGCTCTATGAATTATATTCACTAAGTTTTCAAGTTATCAGTTCAACATACATATTTTAAGTGCTCATAATAATAGAGTATCATACCTCGATAGGCTTAGCAAGCTGTTGACTGAGCACTATAAGATTAATGAGCGTATCTGGGCTGTTATTATCCTTGAGCATTGCTTCCTGAAGAGCAGCTTCGGCCTCTTCATATTTACCCTGACCAATAAATGCAACCACCTGTCCATTCAGCAGTGTTCCACTTGAACCGAACTTATCAATCAACTCCTGGAATATGTAGTAAGCATCTTGCAGCTTGTCTCCACCCTAAAAATAAAAAATGTAAAATGAATAATTAAATTTTAAAATATGTATCTATTAAAACTAGAAGTTTTATGATAAAAAATGAAGTATGACCAAGAGACATTGAAGCATTCTAAACAACTAAAGTCCATACAACTTATAATTTACCCGTCTTTAAATCCCTAAGAGAGAAAGTGAGATATTCCAAACTAATTACACAAGTTTTTTAACTTTAACTTTACGTTAGTTTTTTACAAATTGTGTAGCCTATTGCAGTGTGCAAACACGGTATTAAATTGCTGTTGTCAAAACTAATTATTGTACTGAGTAGTTATTGAATGAGCTAATACTATTGTCATTAATTCTGTTCCTCAGTGGAAAATTTTTGTAATTTCAATTTTTTTTAACTTTATTTATTGTGGTTTGTACTGCATTACGCTGGCAGACAACTGAGGTAAAGTATTGTAACTCCTTTGTAGTAAATAAAGAGATAATCACCGTTAAAATGTTGTACATTTTGAAGAAAGACTTCTATTTTCTGTTTAAACGAGTAGAAAAATATGACATATAATAATTTACGGTTGGACTAGCCTATATGGGGCATCATGTATAGAAATGCAAAAACTAACAAATATAATGCATACAAAATTAAAGTGTTTCCTGTATATTGATATAAATTGCATTATTTATGTATTCTTTTTCATTTCATACTCTCTTGAAAAACCAGATACGCTACATCGATGCCCAGGTAATGTACAACAGGTACATACGCCCAAGATTCCCAAAATCGACCTGTATACAGCTGTGGTTCAAAATAGAGGACTGATGATGGAAATTTTATTAAGAGAAAACTTATGAAATGAAGAAGAATCCATAATTGGTGAATTTTTTATCAATATATAGAGAAGACTTTAATTATATGTACCAGTGTTTTTGAATTTCTATATATGATGCCCCGTATAGGCTAGTTCAACCTTAATATTAGCACAAAAAAAATTGCCCCCGAATTTGGGGGGCAATACCCCCGACAAACACTGAAAAAAAATATTTTTCAAAAAGTCTGTTTTGATTAAAAAATTTAGACCATTTAAATAGGAATCTAACGATATAAGCCATTTTCCCAGGAAAAATCTAATTCCTGAGGAAAGCTCTATACACAGATGGAGAGAGGCCAGGTTCCATTCCCTGCCAAGGAGAAGTTATTTTAATGATAAATTTTCATATAATGTTCAATAATAATTAAACTCGAAAACTAGTAAATGGAAAACACTGGGCTAAGTAATTATGAACTCGTATGTGAGAAAGTTTGTCTGAGTTGTCAGGCCGATTTTATTTAATTTAAATTGGTTGCATTTACAAGCTTACACTATTAAATTAAAATCAGCAGATTTTTTTATTGTTATTATTAATATAGAAAAAACTATATTTTTTCCAGGAAAGTGGCTTATATTTTCTCTAAATAAAGTACTAGGTGGTCCCACTTTCTCATACTGATGTTTAATTTAAATCCTATAATATCTATTTTTATTAATTTACCATAAAATATGAAAAAAGTGTGTAACACGTGATTGTTTACATGATGTTTTGAATTTAAACTAAATCTAATTTTTTTAATCGATATTTCAGAAACTAGTTTTGTTTCTGGGAAAAACTACTTAATTGGTTAAATTTGTATTTAAATAGACTAAAAGAAATAAATAGACATTTTTTATTGAACTACAAAATATAATTAAAATTTAAAAATGCAAATTTATATGATAGTGTCGACACAGACCTCAATCTGCAGACAAATGAAATTTAAAAAAAAAAAAAAAATTGGAATCTTGAAACATATAAATCAATCTTAATCACAAAATCAAATGTTTGCCCCATCACAATGCTTTCTCATTATATCTACTGCTTATATGAGAAAGTAAAAAAGTATGGAAAAGCATATCTGAGCTGTTTCGAACTTTAGAACAATAAGGTCTGGATACATTTACTGTAGTATTAAAGATTAAAATTAGATCTGATAGCCCATCACAATGTACACATCATAACTTTAGGTATTGGAAGAATTAAATGGAAACTTAACTTTTAATACTTTGTTAAAACACTTTTAAACTGAAATAAAGTTGTAAGTCTGCACAATAGCTTTATAATGGGAAACTGGCTTTCAACCTCAAGTGGTCATCATCAGCAAAGGAGAGATGTGGGTTCAAGTTTACAGCTGTTTGTAGCTGTCAAGCTGTATAAACTGATTACTGATTCCACCTATCTGTTCAGTGCTTGTAATAGAAAGCAGGTTATAGTTTTATGTAAATAAAGCTACTGCGGAGAAACAGAATTTTACTTCTTTACCTTAGTCTAGAAGCAGGGGTTTCCAATTTTTTTGGTTCAAGGGCCGGATCTAGAAAAGATGGTCCAAAGCGGGCCAAAGTAAGCAACATTCAGCTGTCAAACTTTACACAATGGTATGGAATATGAATATAAGCTCATATAAATATAACCATTTCGGGCAAAAAAACTTAAATAAGATTCGTGCTTATCATTTCTACTGTTTAAAAAGGCAAGTTATAATTTTGCATTGTATAGGTTCATTTGTTAGCGTCTTTCTTGTCTCATGAGCCTGCAGGCTGTAGTTTAGAGACCCCTGGTCTAGAGTAACTCAACAATTTAATTTTATTTTTTTAAAAACTTATAAATTTCTACTAAGAAGATTACAAAAGAAATACAATTATACCTTATCAGCATATTTATTGATCATAAAATAAAACAAACAGTACATAAATTACAAAAAAAATCAATTTTAAAAGTAAAATATTCAGAAATAGAGATACATAAATTTGCTTATAATAACTAAATCTTAAACCTATAAATCTATTTAAATAATTTTCTTTTCCCTACTTAGAAAAATAATAATAATAACTATTGACATTGGAAGCTTATTATTACTATTTATTTTTTTAAATCTAAATTTTTCTTTTTAAATCATTTTTTATTTTTAAATCTATCTTTTTCTACTTAAATAATTTTATTATATTTTATACTTTTAATTTTTTTTCCCTCATTTTGAATAATAATAACTACTGTTTATATTGTAAAGCTTATTGTTTTTACTATTACTTATTAAAATAAAATTATACATTTATTTAATAATGAAGTTTATAGAATTTTATTATACTAAAGAATTAATTAATTTTATACAACTATTCACTTCTAATTTATTATTAGTACATAATATAAACATATAGTTTTTTTTTTTTTTATTTAATATAATAATTAACGTTTGTTTACATAAATAAAAAATTTAATCAAATAAAAATTAACTGCAGTCTTATAAAAATCAATTTAAAACATCAGTATAAAGTTCGCCGAATAAAATACACAAAAAATCAATAATAATTATTAAAAAAAAACATCATATACAAACAAATGTAAAAAATTAAAAACAATGTTAAAACTAGTAATTAAAAGAATGATTCAATCAAATTAGAGTATTTTGTGAATGCTTTGACGTAAAAAACCCTTATTTTTTTGAGCGTCTTTTAGAACATTTCGATTTAGCTTTTTTGCAATCACGGCAATCACAAGAACTGTCTGATGAGAAGCAATCACTTGAAGAACATGAATCTGAATCAGAGCTTGAGGAACAGTAGCAGAAACCTTCACAGCTGTTCTTCTTGGCTAGAATAATAAAGAAAAAATTTGATATAAGAATAAAATTAAAGCAAAAAAGTTAAATTGGAAACAAGCAGACACAAATACAGTAGAACCTCGATAAGAAGTGTCTCAAGGGGATTAGGGAAACAGTCTTGTTATCGAGGTGCTCTTTTTGTTGAGGGTCGTGTTATCAAGGTTATTTTGGCTATCAGTCGTATTATAGAGGTTAATGGAATGTTGGGAGTGGGGTTTTCAAGTCTAGACTTGTTCAAGGCCGACCCATTCCTGTATGAAGTTTCGTTATAGAGGTTGACTTCTCAAAAAGACTTGTTATAGAGGTTCTGAGTTACGTTGTGAATTGGAAAAAATCCGTGTTATTGAGGTTGTTTGGATAATAATAGTCGCATTATAGAGGTTAATTTAACATTAAGTGTTATGGCAATCTCAAGGGGATTTGAAATTGCACTTGTAATCAAGGTTTTCGTGTTATTGAGGGTCGTGCAAGCGAGGTTCTACTGTATTATAATTATTTCTCGTTACATAGAAACTTGTAACAAACTTTTTCTTTCTTCCCATATAAATAGTAGTGGTAGGTGGACACCTAGAAACAAGGTGACACATTCCACTAGTTAAAATCTCAAGAAAAACCTCTTAAAACTAACAAGAACTATATTTAGGTACAAAAAACTTAAAAAAATAAATATTAAAAGTGCAAGACAGAGAACAAAACTAAAAGATTGTATTGTAAGTGTTGTTCCCTATCTCCTGATAAAAAAATTGGTATTTTCTCAGAAACTAGATTTTTCCCGGGAAAACAGCTAATATCATTAGATTTGTATTTAAATGGACTACATTTTAGATTATTATTTTAAATCAAAATAGTTAAACCGTTTTCTAGAAATATTTTTTTTTTAGGGGGTATGATTTTTCTGAACATGTATGCCAAATTTTGTCAAAATCGGCCCAGTAGTTTAGGCTCCCGCTCCCGCATCTGCACAGACAACTGACAAACATTTTATTAAAAATTGTTTTTTTTTTTTATTAGGGGACCTCAAAACGTGTAAATTTATCAAAATCTCAAAATTGAATTTCAGCTTCATCACAATATTTTCTCTTTATATGAGAAAGTAAAAAAAATTGAGGATGTTAGAACACTCAGAATAAGACTAATGAAATGATGGCATATTTTTCTTTTAGCAAATATTCCCCGAATCCAAATGTACCACCCCAATTCCCTTAACATTTCTTAATAGACCTAAAAGTGACAATTTTATTTTAATATAGCTATCTCGGAATATGCAGAGTAGGTATGCAAATGTAAAGATTAAATCACAAATACATTTTTGCAAGTAGGCGAATTCTCCTTCAATTCTTCCCTTTGACTTCGCTTAATTGGTGAAACCGAGAAAATAATACATAAAAAGGCGCAAAAATGTCAAATTCTAATAAACTCGTGTTATTTTTCAAATAATAATAATGATGATGTAATTGATAAGTAGTATTGATCAGTAAGAAACCGGTCAGTATTATGCAATAGCTAATATGAATTTGGCACATTAAACCGATTTATTTTCCTTGTGTATAATTCACCAAGAGTAAATTACATTGATAATAAAAAACAACAAATGTTAAGGATTTCCTTGTAAAACTTTTCCTTGTAAATGTAGGAAATAAAATTTATATTTAACACCTTGGAAAAGGGTATTTTTCCAAAAAAAAACAAAACAAAAAAAAAACACAATTTAAATGCCTAAAAACTGCTAAAACGAATACAGACCCCAGAAACACACAAAAAACCTCAAGAAAGTGGCCACTGAAGAGACCAACAGTGGTCAACTTACTCAAATTCTACTTACTCACAGGGACCATAGATAAGTAGTCACCTTGACCTGGTTATCAGTCACCTTTTACAGGTGGTCTCATTATCAGGTTTGACTGTATATTGAATATGAAATAAATATTCATTACTGTAAAAACAAAATGTACCCTAAAGCTCTGTTATATTGCATTACATGTTTTATCATTTGAGTTTAATTGAAAGAAATACAAAAAAAAATAAAAAAATCATATGCAGTGCATCTCAGAACATTTCCTCCCAAAATAATTCCAAAATGGCAGGGGATATGCCATTTTGTACCAGAGATATACCATTATATAAGTTGAAATATAGAGGATTTATATCTTATAAATAATTCCTTAATAAAGGTATAATTTGTGAGAGTTTCTAATCAAATAGCAAAATAGTTTTGAAAATTATTTAGCATTAAAGTTTCAAAGTTCAAAAGTCCATATTTTCAGTATGGAGGCAGATTTAAAAAAGAAATTCAGTGGAAAAATTTGTGTCATAAAGAGGTGTATTGGTGCAAATTTCAGGATGAAAAATTCTCTATTTTTTTTTTTTTTTTTTTACTAATTTTTGAAATTTTTATGTTAATGATGTTTACAAATTTATGATTTTCCGGGCGTAAAAGCTAAATGTAAGGACTGATTTTTGTACCAAGTTTCAAATCTCTAGCTTAAAAACTGTGGGAGTTATTCACAACAGTCAGACAGACATTCGCCAAGCTAAAAACCACTCAAATGATCTTAAAAACACACAAAACGGATAATTTTACATAAATCTCTATTTTGATAATGTTTTTTTTTTTTTGGTGAAAACAATACTCTTCCTATTGAGAAACAATATTCTTCAGAGAAAGTAAAGAAAAAAAATATATATATTTCAAAGAAAGAAACATACCCTTCTTTTTAGGTTTAGGTTTCTTTTTTGGTACATTTTTCTTGGGGGCAGCTGCTTTCTTCACCTTTGCTTTGCCTTTGCCTTTGCTGCTCTCATTTTCAAAAAGGCAGACCTCATCAGACATCTAGCATTAAACCAAAATAAAAATTATTTCTGTAATTTTTTCTTATAAATTCATAAGTCAATAAGGCACTTTTATAGAAAAGGGCCCCCACTTTTTTTTAATCTAATATTCCTTTTGACAACCGAATACACACTATTTTTATGTAAAAGTGTGATATTCCTTTGTCCCAAAGCATATTGGACTGAATATCCCTTTGTCTAAATAGGTAATTAGACTTAGGGATATAAACTCTTCTGTATAAAAAACAAAAAGGGGGCCCCTTTTCTATAAGAGTACCGTCAATAAAATATTAGAATACTTTAAGAAACCAAACAAATTCCATTTTTCATTCTTTTTAATAGAATTTCTATTTTAAAGTGTTTACTGAGTAAAATATCTATGAATGATTAATAACTAAGTGATAAATAAATAAGTGAATAAATCATCATTTAAAATAGCATAGATATTAGAATCACAATAATTTTACATAATTTAAAAAAAACAAGCTTTTGTATAAGCTCTTTCCTCTAGAAAAGAATAGTAATTTAGGGGATTTGGTTTATTATTGAAGTCATATATTTTATGTTAGGGAAAACAGTAAGCAAAATAAAAATATAAGAACTTCCTAGTTAAATAACACTTAAATGTAACAAGTGTTTTAATTCATAGAGTACAAATGGGATTTAATGTAACATAAAAATTAATGCCTTTTTACTTATTATTCAGGAGACTAGTTTATATGATGCGAAAAAAAGTAGTTATTTCCAGTGGTATTTATTCATTCATTTTTAAAATGTAAGAAAGGTTTAAAAATAATTCGAAATAAATAATTATGAAATAAACTAACAAAATCATAAAAATACTTAACATAATAAAATTAAATAAAAATAAAATTTTATTGTTGGAGCTATAAAATATACATAAACAAATATAAGTACTTACCTTAAAAAGTGGGTTTTGATGTTAGAAAAATAAAAAAGCTATAAAACTGGCAGAGGTGAATATGAAGCGTGGTTTTCGAGTGACCTCTACTCAGACTGTAACGGATTTGGTAAAAATTGCAATAATCATAAATAATAAAGGAACAAAGTACAGCTCACTCTAATCACTTCTGTTTTTACTGATAAACTGACCAAGTACAACGAACAATTAACTTTGAACTCTTTTACAAGAAACCAATAATCTCGTAGGAAAAAAACAAAATAATATGAAATAAGAATTAAGAAATAAAAACAATATTTTCTGAAGAGTTTAAATGACAAATTCCAAACTGACACATTCACATAGAAATAAATAGAAATTATTTTTAATTTAATTTTTTTTTTAAATTCCCATTATCACACAACATGAGTATATTAGAGAATGAAAGGATTAGCCAGATGAGATGAGATCTTAAATACGTAACAATTTAAGTCTCAGGCACTTATACCCTTTTTACAATAATTTGTATTAACTTTTGACACTCAGATTGGCAAAACCTATAAAAAAAAGAGGAAAAAAATAAAGCCACTAGGCCTGTGGGAGAGGTGGATTCAGTGACATTTTTATTTGCCAAAATGGCCAATCAAAAATAATAAAAAAAACTCTTGGAACATCAATAATGTAAACAAACGGTGGATAACCAAGGAAAATCTTGCCACATCCAACCTAATTTACTTTGTTACCCACCTTAGGGTGGGTAACAAAGTAAAAAAAAAGTACCATCAAAGTCCTAAGATAACTCCTCACAACCATCATTCTAATCCAAAAACTCATGCAAAACCGAAAAATATTGATCGGAAGGTACAATTTCTCTACCTCGGACATGGTGGCACGGGTGGCGTATCCAGTGCACTAAGACAAATAAACACAGCAAAACAATGCAGAACGAAGCAATAATCAATGCAGACTATTTCGTCCATTTTAGGGGTCTCTAGTGGGAGGGTAGAGTGAGGGTTTATTATTCTCACATCGTAAATCTGTGATTTACAGAAACTTTTTTACTCGTACACTCAATGCGCCAGCCCGTCTCTAAGGGTTAAGGAGCCAGTTCTTTTCTGCGTAATGCAGGGGGTTTTCATTGTATAGAAGTTTGCTATATCAAGTCTCCACTTTAATAATTAGATAATACGTTGTTTATTTCCATGGTTATTGTAATACTTCATTTATTTTTTTTTTATAAGAGACTTACCATGGCCATATTGATCCAGGCTTGAGCAAGCTGTGTCAGTGTGTTATCTTCATCCTTTTCCTGCATTGCCTTCAGTTCTTTCCTTGCCACATCAACTCTATCCATCTTCAGATAAACCTCCACATTCATAGCCATACTAAAAAAACAAAAAAAAGATGTTAACAACTCATTCAAAATCATACTATTAGCCTGCTAAAAACTCTTTAAACATGTGGGAACGGATATATTATGGCCAACAGTGAAATAATTATTACCAATTAAGTTCACCGGTACTCAAAACTGAACTATTAATATTTACAAATCTCTTGTAGTTTTTGACAAAGACTTTAATTCACTATGAGTAAATTCTATGAAAGGATACCAGGAAATTAAAATGTGAATGAATGGCCAAAGTAGGAGCCTCCAAGTCTGCACAGTTAGTGCATAGATGGCAAGCAAATCAGTAATTAAGGAGTGGGATTCGGGATAAATACAAAAGGATGTAGAAAGTAAAAGATGGTGATTCACAGCCTACGAAAACAGGATGAGAAATGACTTTGGGGCAGCCGGCTGAGTAATAAAATAGAGTTTTGGTTGGAGTCTTGACTGGACATCTTACTCTCATGAAGATAGAAGACAACCCTATATATCTAGTATGTGGTGATGAGGAGGAGACAGCTTATCACTTAGTAAGAATGTATTGTAGACTATGATTCTATTTGTAGAAATAGGAGAACTTTAAAAGGAGGAACTTGAGTCACTGAAATGACAAGATATCTATTAAAATCAATAAAGGAGATTTGATAGGATGTTAAAATAATAATCATGGGATCGGATTATTATTGAAAATTTTATTAAATTGTTTAATAAAAATAACTTCTCCTCAGCAGGGAACTGAACCCGGCCTCTCTCCATCTACATTTAAAGCTATTTTCTCAGGAACTAGATTTTTCCAGGGAAACTGCTTATATTGTTAGATTTGCACTTAAACAGACAACATTTTATCATTTTTTAATCAAAATAGTCAGAATCATTATCGAGAAATAATGTTTTTTCAGAGTTTTTGGCAGGAGCACCCCTAAATTTGGAGCCAAAATTTATTTCTCGATTTCGCCATGGGGTATGATTTTTTTTTTAACTGCATGCCACATTTCTTCAAAATCGGCCCAGTAGGTTAGGCTCCACACTAGAGGTGTGTAGTTCGTTCACGAACTAGTTCAAATGAACTATTCTGAAAAAGGTACGGTGACCTATAGAGACATCTTTTAGTGAACTATAGTTTGTTAGTTCTTTCCACATTCCGTATTATTGTATTGGATTGAACTGGTCACTTCCCCTTCTCCAAGCCTCGCCCCTACCCTTACCCTACTAAACGGCCTCGCTCCCTTTCCCTTCCCGCCGACTCTAATACTTGTTTGAACTACGTAGTATCAGTGTCCTCCGCCCTTCTAGTTCAAACCAGTACACTTTACTACATGACCCAAGCCTACTTTTTAATTACTTCATCTAGTTCACCTAGTTCAATAGTTCTTCTAGTTCATTAGTTCATCTGACCGTGAGTGTGCCCCAGGACACAGACACAACAAACCCTGTCTTAGGTATTATCTTACTTCATCGTACGTCGTACCCCAGTGGCGCCCTGACCCCCCCTCCCCCCCCAACTACAACTTCTGTTCTACTGCTCCGATTTACACCGGTCAAACGCCATAACCCTTAGAATTTTATTCCTATTACATTTACATACATAAAATTTATTTTTTACTTCAATATTTATTTCCGGTTTTTCTATAGTTAATAAAATACTGAAGCCTTTTAGATTCCGCTCTTTGAGCTTTCGTAATTTTGCTGCTTTACTGATGTAGGATACCTTTAGAGAGGTCCTTGAAGATAATAGATAATTTAGGAAAAAATTAACTACATAGTTCATTTTGAACTAGTTCAGTGATCTAGAAAAAAAATTTGAACTATAGTTCAAAGACCAGTTCACCTAAATGAACTACTTTGCCCATCTCTAGTTTATTTTATTACCTCTCAATGTGATCATCACTGTGTAGAACTTTGAGAGCAGACTCGTAGTTCTTCTCGTGTATATAGATTGTGGCAGCGGCAATGACAAACGTGTGATTCGGAATGTTAGCACTCTTGCTAGTCTGTTCATCCAACATGTTAATTATAGACTCCCTAAAAATTAAAATAAATTTAATAACTCATTTCTCAAGCCATATTTTACATTATTACGCTATTTTTTTTTAATGTTTAACACTTCTATTAAGTCTTGGGAATTAAACAAGATAAAAACTTATGACTCACAAATAAAACTTGAATTGTAAAGGTAGATTTCCAATTCTTCAGTATCAGCAATATCAATAAACAATCAAATAAAATTAAATAAGACAAAGTTTAAAAGAAATAGGTCCATGACAACTCAAATTTTATTATATACATTCTTGTTGCTGTTGTTTTGGTGTTATCTTTACCTCTGAAACAAGGTATAAGATATTGAGGTGGGGCGAGAGGAACTTATTATAAGCTCACTTTAGAAGGAAATCAGATTACTAATTACTATTAACATAGTGATAACCTACAACTGAATCCAAGGTTTCTCAAAGGACCTGCCTTGTAAATCCATATTATGGAGACTAAAAAGTAATTTTTATGATATAAAAATCAAATTTTAATAGTTTTACCCAACTAAAACTTTTGTTACCAACATTTTAGAAAAACAAAGTTTAATCCTAACTTTTTACATTAATTCCGGACTAGCAAGACTAATTTAGGTAATTATCAGTAACAAATCTTTCATATAATGATCCTAAAAACGTATCAACCATTTGTTATCAAAGAAATTTTTTCTGATCATTTATTAATTAGTTACATCCTGATCATTGAAATGAAAACATACTTGCACGTATGAAGTCACACAATAGCCATCAGATTATCTGAAGAAGGCTGCATTAGAACAGCCAAAACCGGTCAAATGGTTAGAGTAATTTTCTGCTACTTCTTATTGGTAATTAATGATTCATAAGTATTCAATTTATAGCTCCAATAAAACTAATGAGACTAACCTAATTCTTTCTCTAACCTTATCAAATTAAAATTATCACCAAATGATAAATACAGTAGAACCTCAATAAGAAGTGTCTCAAGGGGATTAGGGAAAGTCTTGTTATCGAGGTGCTCTTTTTGTTGAGGGTCGTATTATCAAGGTTATTTTGGCTATCAGTCGTGTTATCGAGGTTAATGGGCAGGGTTTTCAAGTCTAGACTTGTTCAAGGTTGACCTATTCCTGTATAGAGTCTCTTTATAGAGGTTGACTTCTCAAAACGACTTGTTATAGAGGTTCTAAATTACATTGTCAATTGGACAAACCGTGTTATTGAGGTTGTTTGGATAATAATAGTCGCGTTATAGAGGTTAATTTCACATTATGTGTTATGACTATCTCAAAGGGATTTGAAAATTGCACTTGTAATTAAGGTCATGTTATTGAAGGTCGTGTAAGTGAGGTTCTACTGTATTACAATCCTTACAAAACTATTTATTCAATAATTGTTGAAATCTAGGGACCTCAAAACATGTAAATCCATCATTAGCGCAATACTTTCATTTTTTTTTTGTTTTTAATCTTACAACTGTTATAAGGAATGAGACTAGATTACCTGCGCCCCTTGTGAGCGAAGTAGTCAGCAAGTATTTTGAGTGGTTTGACATCAGGTGAAGAGGCCTCGGTAATCTCATCTAGGATAACTCTGTACTTTTTCTCGGCTATGTAAGCCCTGTACAAGTACAGATCCCTCTCGCCCTTAGTAGACTCATCTCCAGCTGGAATCTAAACAAAACGAAATTAAGAAATTTAAAATGCATCCATATTTGAACCTAAAGATTCAAAACATTAATATTGTAATAAAATAGGAAGAAAGAAAGATAGATCAAAATATTTCCCTCTAGTGGGAATAGAACCACATGAGGCTGATTCTGTAACTTTTTTGACATATATAAAAAATTTGACTTATATTAAACTTGGATATTTTTCAAATTGTTGTTATATAATGTAGTGAATCTGTAAAGTTATGCCAGTGCTATTTGTGGACGAATATGGAACTACGCCGGGAAGCGGTGGCTTAGTGGTGGCCATTTTGTTGTTTTCCCTGTGTTTGTTTATTGCCCTTTCTGTGCTTGCACTTACCCTTAACTTCCCTTATTTAGTTTTCCTGTATAGTTTTTTGTCCTCAACCTGTGTTTTGCCCTGTGGCTTATTTTTTATTTGTTTTTATTGTTGCAGTCCAAAAAAATTAGAATGAAAATAATAATGGTGCTACTTTGTTTTAATATTAACTTTGTTTAATATATAACAACATAACCTGACGAATTATATCAACAACAATTTTGAGTGGATATAATATATCAAACCCTATATATCAACTTTCTCCTTATATAACAACAGACAAAGTTATAGATTTACCTTGACAGGTTGCGTGCGCATCTTCATAACAACTTTTTGATATATTATAACCACATGACAAGGGAGGTTTCAAAGTTACAGAATCGGCCTCCATATCTCATCAAGCCAATGGTTAGAGCATTGCAGCATAAACACAGAGATGTCATATCTCCTTCAAAAACTCATTCCAGTGTTTAGGCCTTCATATCTGGCGCCATGAAAAGTTTGAGGCCCCTTGTGTCCACCCAGCATTGCTTAAATAAATGGGGAGCTGCTTCGGAAGAGTTAGTGCTACCAGGTTTCGACCTGGAAAACCATGGTCGGCACTCTCAGTTCGATAAAAAATTGAACCAAGAAATAATTATTACCAATCAACTCTTCACACAAATGTGAACAACATGGTTCTTTAACCTGGGTTTGTTCGTTGGACCCACCCAAGTGGTCTGTCTTCAGGTGTAGAAGACCCCGGGAATGAAAAAAAGTGGCATGAACACTTGTCCGTATCATAAATAGTTAAAATAAAAAAAAACTAATCTCATAGTAATACCTCTTTGAATAAACTGCTTGTATAATATGTACCTATGTCCTTCGCTCATAGGTACATATTATATGGCAGGTGGAGTCATACTGACTTCATATCAATACAAAATGGTGGCTAAATCGGATTGTACGTGCCCTGGAAATTTCTTTGAGTTGGACCTCTACCTGGTTTATACACAGGAGGGTTGTTTTTCTTCAGAAAATGAGCGGAGCACCGCGAAGCGGTGCGGAGCGGCTATAGAAAATTCAAGGGTACACAAAATTAAGCTCAAATAAATAAGCAAAAGGACGATTTTTAGATAACCCAAATAATCACAATGCTTCCATTACCTTGTGTAAGCTCAAAAGCAAAAAAGATTATACAAATATAAATAACTACAGGAATATAGGAATAAAAATGATTGTAAAATGCCTTATTAAGAACTTACCTTTAATTTTTGGGCTTCGTTAATGGTTTGTTGATAATTTCCAATGTAAAAAAGGTTTTTAACATCAAACAGGATATCTATGTTCTCTTGAGGTGGGGCCATTTTATTCTAAATTTATGTATATTTACTTTTCGGCCAACATAAATAGGAAAATCACCTTTGAGAATTAACTTACTTTTTCAAAATAATAACTTTAAAGATGTTAAGTAGATGACGTAAAATTTACACGAGTTTTAATGATAACGTTAGACGTTATCAAACAGTGTTGCTTTAAAAGTTATGAAAATCAAGTATTAAATTTTAGTAAAATATATGGTTTCGGTTGTGGTAAGCTTTACTGTTTTTTAATTTATAGGTTGTGCTAAAACTCAGCGGATGAATCCATAAGTATTTTTACGTTCTCTTACAGAATTTAAAAGACCAATCAAGTAGTTTAATTTTGAGGAAACCAAAAAATAATCCAATCAGTACAGTTCATTACGGCAACTTTGATGAATAAACTGTTGATCACACCGTGAATTCTGCAAGACGGCCATTAGTTTTGCTTGCACCGTTGGTCGGTTTTTCTTGTTGAAAATTTTTGTTTACTCTTCGTTATTTCGGTTCCTTTCTTCATAATTCTGTTGTGATTTCTTGCAGATATCAAAGAAAATGAGCCGAAGACGCCCCTACGATGATGACGATTATGGTAATTAATTTTGTTATTATTTAATAAATTCACGTATAAAGAAAAAGAGGTTGTCTATTTAACAGCCATGCATTATCTCATTCGAAATAGTCGCTTACTAATAACATTTAATTAATATGAAGTTCCTTTATTTCATTTGGATTCCTTTGGGTTTCCATTAAGTCCATGCTCATAGTCATTTGAATGAAATATTTCGGCGTATTTATAGCAACACTTAAATGTTTATTTTTTAGTTGAAATGGTTGAGAACTGAGACTACCCCAGAATATTTTGACCTGAATAAGTAACTGTTTGTTCAGACATTATCCAAAATATTAATTGTTTGTTATTCTAATCGAAGCCCAGATTAATAATAAGCACAATAGTTACTCTATAGTTGTGTTTAAAGCATCTGATAAAAAAGCTCTTTCTTTTAGCTCCTTATGTTCTACGCCGTAATAACACAACCAAGAACTTAAGTCCTGAATTTTTCTAGTTTTATTTATGAAGTTTGTAAGAGAGATAAATTAAATTTAAATACTTCGCAACTTCTAGAATAAATAATTTGTTCAAGGTTTCATCTCTTATGTGTAATTACTTGACTTATCAAGTAATTAAATTGCGATTTTAGTTTGTTAAAGGAATTATATACGGCGTGTAGCATTGTTAGCTGTATTACATATCAAACAAATAATAATTAATAAAGCTTTAATAATCTAATTTAATATAAATCACAACTATAATTAGTGGACATTATTTTTTTAACTATACCTAGAATGGATATAAATATCCGTTATATCAGTTTTACAATATAAATATTAAATAAAAATAAGGCTTATAGAAAACAAGACTACTGAGTATAATTTAGTTGCTTTATAATTTTGGATAAGGCTCTGGGAGTAATAGATGATTATTTTCGATCTGAGCGACAATTAGAATTTATACTGGTTTCAACTAAAATCAATGGATTTTAGTTTTACAGAACAAAAGTTTACAAAATATGATCAGGTCTATACACTGGAGAGATATATTCCTTTGTATAATTAACTGAAAGGCCAGGTGCACACAGGTAACTTTTTGTCCGCAGAAAGTTTTGTCGCTACCTCAAGGGCTTATACGGTATATGGGAGTGTGCACACTGGAGGCAAAGAGAGATGCAAGACAAAAGAGTCCTCCAGCTGAGGAGATGTCCCGACACATTTCTGTCCTCAGACTGTTTTGCACAAATCACAGCAATTTCGCTGGGTTCAAGATATGCAACTGTCTTGCTCCCTGTGTGCAAGGCTGTAGGGATACGAGTGTTAAAAGGCAGACACAACGAAAACAGTTCGGAAACAGTCTGAAGGCTGTTTTGTCTCCATTGTATGCCTAGCCTAAGACAAAGAGACATTGTTTGTTACTGGCTCAATCTAGCCAGCGCGAATAGTTTAAATTAATGAAAAATCTTTTAACCCATTGAATGCGAAATCTAATTCATGAACCTACCTTAGTGACTGAATAGAATCTTTAGAAGTTAATTTAAAAAAAAAAAAAATTGATCCCCTGTGGATACAAACGTCAGCGGAACTGTATTCAATGAGATTTGGCATAGATGTTTAATTGAGAAATATATATAAACTTTAAATTTCAGAGTGCTAACTTCCAACAACTTTGATAAAGTGTGAAAAAATTATTTCTCATGAACAGTTTCTAAACTCAAAACTTAACACTTAATCTAACTATATAAGTAATTTTCCCTGGAAAAATCTACTTTCTCTGAAAATATCTTTAGTTGCAAAGGTTAAGAGGTCAGGTTCAATTCTCCCTTGGGAAGTTATTATTTGTATGGTGCATTTTGATAAACTGTATAATAACAATTAAAAAATGTAACCACATAACCTGAAACAACTATCAAATGGAAAACACTGAGTGAAGTTATTATGTACTTAATAATATTGTATTTCCTGTGATATTGTGTTTTCCATCCTTGTATTTCTTCTTCCCCTGGGTCTTCTTTCTTCACAGACATTTTTGGGTATCCTTAGGCTGTGAACTACCATAAATGGGTTTTCCACTGATGAGTTCAACCTGTAAACTGTCTTTTGGTGGGATTTCTGACCTGATCTCTTCATGCCTGATCTGAGACTCACCCACTAACTCAAGCATATTTATGATCCACATCCAAAGACTCAGCTATTCAGCTAGGATATATATACCACTTTTTTGAGAAAATATTTTTTACTTTTCCTCACCAATGGTAGGAAAAGTTGTTTTCACCCAACATTTTTTTTTTTTTTCAAGATTTCAACTGAATTATCCATTTTGGTTGTTTTTAAGACATCCTGAGTGTTTTTCAACATGACGTCATTATGTGTTTATGTGTGTTACCATCATATCGCCCAGGGTATTTAACTTAGAGAGTTGAAACTTGGCAGAAAAGTCATTCCTTACTTCTAGTTGTGCCCCCGGAATATCATCATTTTCTGCCATCTTGAACCCAGTTTGCTGAGTCAGCTTTTTTTAAAAAAAGTAAAATTGGTCTGATCCAGTTGAAATTTGGCACAAAAATATATGACAAAAAAATCCACCAAATTTAATTTTGATAATGACCGCCATTTTGAATTTATTGATTTTTTAATTTTGAAACTTTGACAGTTAATAATACCGAAAGTATAAATATGTTTTTGACGTATAACATATTGTTGGAATAACCTGTAACAAATAAGGAATAAACATTAAAAAAAAAAAACGATGAAATTCCATTAATTTGTTTAAAAGTTATAAGCTAACATAATTATTAATTAGTGGGATACTTTTGTTAAACGTCAAAGTTTGTTTACATCTGTCAAAATACCGCCAAAATTCAAATAATTAAATAAATGAAATAAAATAAATGTATAGAATTTTTTTAAAAAAAGCGATAATAAAAAAATCAGTTAGTTCAAAACGGTCATCCATCCAAGTACTGTCCACGCCCAATGCTAGTTACTCCTGCTGTTTCGCAGCTGGAGAAAGCCACTTTAGAAGTGAGGAAAAGTTCCGAGGTACCCTGTACCTGATTTTTGTAACAATGAATTGTAACACACAGTACTTTTAATTGAATTATTGATATGTGTCCATTGGTACACACTTTAAATAGTGATCCTAACCGGAAAGTAGTAACAATAGCAAACTTTGACAGTCCAAGAAGAGCCTTCTAGGTTTACCTGATTGCTTACTTCAGTTTCTATTAAATATATCTGTTGAATTGATGATAATGTTATATTGTTTTTAGACAGGGGATATAGAAGCAAGAAAAGGAGGTTATCAGAGAACCAGGAGATCGAAAACAGACTTGAAACCCTCATAGTTGATCTTGGAGGAAAGGTAATTATCACTTTTAAATAAGATATTATCACAGTTAATGTTAATATAACATGCATTTGAGCAGAAACTTTTTAGTGACATTACCTTGGACAATTATGTACCTTAGACACTTGAACATACCTCAATTCTAGGGAGAGAGGCAATTTTTTCTGTGGTACTACTTGTCAGAGTGGAGAAGAGCCAGGCAACACTATTTCAGCAAATCTTCCCATCTTTACAAGCTATCATATCTATTTTATCTGCATTAGTTGATTTTTGCCAAGTGTTCAAGTTTAGGCAACCTCCCCTACTAATTAGTGTAAAAGGTTTGGTAAAAGATCCTGGATGTAGATCATGGAAAAGATCAATAGATTGGCACCCAAGTTGATTGTGCCGAAGTCCTTCTTTATCTTTTACAGGGCCTCCTCCCTGCCAGTTTTACCTCAAGTGCATAATTTGGGTACCTGACGTCTCTTATTCTCTTCAGATGACCTAACTACTTCACTTAACATTAATTTACTTATTCATGTAATTTTCTATTTCCAGAGTTCTGCGTCACTAGAAAGCAATTTGGAAGGCCTCGCAAGTGTTTTGGAAGCTGATCTGCCCACTTACAGGAATAAAGTTTTGAAAATTCTTACAGACTGTGCTGTTAAAATGCCTGAAAAATGCACTATTTATACTACTCTGGTTGGACTACTTAATGCTAAAAATTATAATTTCGGTGGTGAAGTAAGTCCTTAAATATATTATTTTATTCTAATAGTTGAAAATAGCTTATTATTTAAATGTAAGAGGTTATTTTTGTTTTATATGAAAGAGTCGACTTTATCCTTTTAGTATGAGTGGGCCTTTGTCAGTAAAAATGGTTACTTCAGCATCCTAGAGCTCGATTTTTTGAGAAAAAACAAATTGCCTAATTATTGTGAATAAAGCATTTTTAACCCCTTCTAAGTAACAAAAGTAACAAAAACTCTTTTTAAAATTATAAAATGGTTAGGATCAGTCAAATTTTAAACAAAATTTAAAACTGTTTTTCTTGCTCACTCTGGGCATTAATATATCCAACTCTCATGGTAAATAGTCTTATATAACAAATTGAGCCTTATCCGTTTTGATATTTCACATCTAAACACATCAGGTTGTTTCTTTAGTTATGGGGACAGCAAATCCCCAATTTAAATTAGAATAATCTATGTCCTTTCTTTATTAGTTATGTACAGCGTGAACTAATGTTATTTTATTGGTATAGAGTAGAACGTCAATGTCTAGATTGTAGAGTATGCGTTGGGTGGTGCCAGTCTTGTACAAAAGTAACTTTATTTTTATCTGTGTATATTTTTTGTTATCACAATTTATTTGTTTGCTTAGGTGGTAGAGCAAATGGTGAAGACATTTAAGGATGCTTTGAAAGCTTGCAGCTGGGATTCCGCAAGGTACAGTCTTAGGTTCCTTGCTGACCTGGTTAATTGTCATGTTATCGATGCCAACTCTCTCCTACAGCTTCTTAATAATATGCTCGATGTTTGCAAAGATGAAAATGCTCCTGAGGTAAGCTACAACTCAATAATAATATCAATATATAATAATAACAATGTAGTCTTAATTTTTAAATTATATGTATCTCCAAATAGTCTGAGTTTATTGTGTAATAAGATAGTGTGGTATCTGATTTGCACCTATAAGCTGAGGATGGAGCAGGGCGAGGGCACCCTTAAACTGATTTATACAGCTCACTAATGACCACATCATACTCACAATGTAAATCCTCTGTACAATGTACAGAGGAATGATTGTTGAAGTAGCTGGAACTCTCCACCAAGGGGCTAGTGAAATCGTCTAAAATATGAGTCTAATTGCTAATGTTCACTCAATGGTTTCTCCTACCCATCTAACTACTGGTGGTTTCTCCTACCTATCTAACTACTGGTGGTTTCTCCTACCCATCTAACTACTGGTGGTTTCTCCTACCTATCTAACTACTGGTGGTTTCTCCTACCCATCTAACTACTGGTGGTTTCTCCTACCTATCTAACTACTGGTGGATTCCCCTACCTATCTAACTACTGGTGGTTCCTCCTACCCATCTAACTACTGGTGGATTCCCCTACCTATCTAACTACTGGTGGTTTCTCCTACCCATCTAACAACTGGTGGTTTCTCCTAACCATCTAACTTGCCAAGTATTGATGCAAACTTCTCCTTTAACCCTCGGGAACGCGTGGTCCTGTGAGGCCTAAATTTGAGATATAACTTTGAAATTGAGATAGATGTGGATGCGATTGAAAGCTAGGGATTTTTCTAGCTACATTTCTTGCTTTTATCAAGAGAATCAGTCACTGTTTGACATCGTATGTGATTATTTTAAATTCTGTGCCCATATTGTCCTGACAGGGGACCCGCGCCACTTTCACTTAAATTTGAGTATTACGCTAATTTTAGTGAAATTTATACATTAATACAAAATAAATTAATATGGTACCTGAATTTAAAAATAAAATAATAAAAATATACAGAAAAAATAAAAAAATTGAAAATTATAATTGAGACTGTCTAATTGTGTGCTTATAAACTATGAGACTAAACAACGGTTTTTTATAAATTAAGAAAATAATAAAACTATAAAACCAATTTAAATATGTTTTATAATATTTTGCTAAAATGATTTCAAGTTTATATTTAGTTTTACCTATTGTGTGGGCATATAAAACAGATTAAGTCCTATCTGGGGTCCACGCCTCCTCGTGTCTGTATTAGACCGCACGCACCCGAGGGTTAATAGAAGTTACATATACATACTATTTTACTACCTTCCAATCTAATACTGAATTTAATAAATTATTAGTGTAGGATTAATCAATTTCTTTAATAAAACCATTTATTTTACATGTGAATATCTTTATTGTGTGAAAAACATTTAAATATAATGTATTTTAAAAAAAATATATGAAAAAGAGATACATCCTTTACTAATTGGAGAATAAATTGGCGGGAGAAAAAATTGTATTATAAAGTTGATACTTTTGATCTAACAGTACTTCAAATGATGGTACCTTTGATTTGTTGGTTGTTAATATTTTAGGATTGATAATAATGATTCTTGCATATTATAATATGTCTCAATTCGTTTTGCAGGCTAGAAAGTCATGGTACATTTACGCAGTATTGTCTTGCTTGCCTTGGGTCGGTAGAGAACTGTACGAGAAGAAAGAGAATCAACTTGACATGTTGATGAATACTATCAGCGTTCTTCTCAACAAGAGGAATAAGAAGTATGTACCCTCACTGAGGGTATGGTCTATTGAGTCACCACACACCCAGGAAGAGGTAATGCATCCAATAAAAATCTATAGATGACACATGTTTTCCATTGAAAATTCTAATTTGATAGGGATTAAGTTTAATCAATAAAATCTTCCTTTCTTGTTAATTCAATTTGATTGACCACATGTTTTTGTTTCAGTACTTGGACTGTCTATGGGAGCAGATGCAGAAACTTGCCCATGACCAGTGGGCCGAGAAGCACATTCCTCGCCCATACTTGACTTTTGACAACATACTTTGTGAAGCACTCCAGCATAATATTCTTCCCATAGTTCCGCCTCCTCATACTGAGAAGTCTGTTTACCCTATGCCTTATGTTATATTCAGAATGTTTGACTACACTGACTGCCCTGAGGTAACTTTTCCCCTATTGTATTTTTTTATTTTTAAGTGTGCCTGGGTAGATTGTAGGAGGGAGGGGCTGGCCCTCCTATCAATCAAAGCAGCAACAAGTAGTCACTTAAGGCGACCACACAGATCTGGGTTCGATTCCCGGATTGGGACCCCCGCTCAATCTCCACTTAGCATTGCTTAAATAAATGGGGAGTTTCTCGAAAGAGATAGAACCACACGGATTCGGCCTGGAAGAATCACGGTCGACACTCTTGGTTTGATAAAAATCAGGCCTGTGTGAGGCATGGTTTGCTGATTATCACTTTACACAAATGTGTAGAGTTTGGACTTCCATGCCGAGTTTGTTCATTGGACCTATCCAAGTGATCTGATCTTAGGGTGTAAAAAGCCCTCCAAAATAAAAATAAAATCTTGATTTTTTCTTATTGTTCATCAAATTTTTCCCTCTTAGCAAAGGTTCAAGATTTTTATTTAATAATTTGAAATTAAGATTTGTATGTCTCTTTCTTGAAAAGTTAAAACATTTTCACTTATGTGAGTCTATATGCGAAATCAAAGTTTATGGAATCAGTAAATTGTTCCATGTACATTTCAATTCTTTATTATTTGGGTCTATGAAAGAATATTTTAATCACATTGATTCTTGTCACTTTCACCTTAATGCGGGTAATATTAATTTCACTTGTTTTTTGAATACATTTTGTACCTAAAAAAATAAGCTCTACTATCTCTACGAACATACTTGAATAGATGATAGCTTGATATGAATTGAGGATAGAGATACTAAGGAAATGTTTAGCAAATAATAAATTGATATGAAACTGTTAAATTAACATTGCCTGAATTCAGGTGAGTGTCGTAAGAATTGGTATGTAAGAATTCAAATGTAAGAATTTTTACAAGCATCGCAATTTAATGTTCTAGTCAGTCAGCTTAAATATCCTAGGAGGAGTCGAAATATCACAAAAGCGAGCCTTTTTATTTCTTAATAGATCCAACTATTTAAGTGTCAACCTGAGTCTTACTTATCTATAAATTATATCTGTAGAATTACTGCAATGAAGGTTGTAATTGTTACAAATAAAAAGTTTGTTCATTTTGTGAAAAACAATAGTATTGGTACATTAATATTTAAAAAAAAAAAAAAATCCATAATATTTCATCCAATGGTCTCAAAACCAACTTTTTAAACCTCATTTTTCTTAGTTTGAACATTATGTGGGTTAGACTATTTTTCTGCTATGCACCTTTAATTGGAAGATTAAAAAATATTTTCTTGTTAAAAGATTTGTTTATCTTTCTGCAAATATATACTTACGTTATTTGAATGTTTTAGAATGGTCCAGTAATGCCAGGTGCCCACTCTATAGAAAGGTTTCTCATCGAAGAACACCTGCACCAAATTATCGAAATGAATCATATTGAGAGGAAAGAATGGTGAGTAAATCATTTTTTAAAGTAGAGATTATTCATTATGCATCTTAGAAATCTTTAGGTAGCAGCCTCTCTTGTTTTTTTATTTCTTTAGAAAGTATTTCTTAAATAGATAAAATAGTACATTACGTGTCTAGTGCGGAAAGTTGCATTTTGCATGCGAGTGTGGAGTTAGCACCTGAGCAACAGCGAGGGTAGTAAAACCACATGAGCAAAGCAAAATGCAGTTTTCTCACGAGTTGCGTCCCGTACTTTATCTTCGATTGCTGGATTTTAATAATAAATACAGAAACCATAGTTACTTTACTTAAACAAATATAAATTAGTTTTGTTAAATGTAAACAAACACGCTAATCATGCGATAAGGTGAAGAATTCGTCTTTATTTCCACACTAGGGCAGAAATAAAGAAGAATTATGAAATCCGCATGCGTAATGAATACAGCTACGAAAAGAATCACTTTCTACGCATCTAAATATAGATCAAATGTTTATATGTATTTCGTATCAATCGTAGATAAAAAAAAAAAAATTATTCGAGTTTGTGTATGTTTGTGCCATTATGTACGTTATATTTAATTTTATTTGTTTGCAGTGCTCTGAAGTTGTTATCTTTCCCATATAAGAACAAAGTACCACTAGAGTATTGTATAGTGGAAGTAATATTTGGAGAACTGTTTAACCTGCCTCAGCCCAGACTCCTGGAGATATTCTATGGTTCTCTTCTTATAGAGCTTAGCAAACAGCAACCTAGCACCATGCCTCAGGTTAATATAAAACTCCCAGCTTCATACAGTATCAGAAGACATATTAGTTAATTACATTTGTTAGGATGTACTTAAAATATAATTTATGTTTTCAGGTACTGGCCCAAGCTACATCTATATTATTCTTGAGGATCGAAAGTATGAACACAGCTTGCTTTGACAGGTCAGTTGTAACACTACCTTACTATTATTCTATATAATGTTCTAGCTACACAAGCAAAGTTTCATGTATACAGTAGCAAATGCCAATTATAAGATTTATCTCTCCACAAGATACACTAATCCCTTGTCAGGGTATAAACCCTTTGGCAGGCTTCCACGGGCTATTGTGTTATCAATTATTATTTGTAAGTGTTTCAGCTTCCATACTCACCTTTAAGGGCTGTATTTTTCATTTAGAGCTAAACCGTATTAATATCTTTAATTCTAATGTTAAGTTAAAACTCTCCTTGGTTTTCAAAATTCATTTATACATCTAGTTTTATTTAAATTATTATTCTTGTTTCAACTCTAGTTTACTCTAATATTTTGGTTTAAATAAAGGAGTTGATAACACTGATGAACAAAACTTATTATCATATGATATGTTTTTATTTCCCTAAACAATTATTTTTATCATTTTTGTTTCAATTAAATAATTAATAATGTTGGGACAACCGACTAGAAAAAGCAACTGAATGAATAAGTCGATTCGGGAAAAAACAATTGACTTAATTCAATCGACTGAAAACAGTTTCATAGCGGGAATAGGATACACGAATAAAAATATAGACTGAGACTGAACCCGCAAGTCGAATGTTTCAATTGGATGGTTTTGTTTTTAATTTAAGAGTGGTAGGGGAAGGTAACAACGGTGAAGGGCTCAGAACTGAGGAGGGGGGGAGAAGGTGCATGACACTTGTTATCTCATTATACACGTCCGATTTACAACTTCAAACTGCAGACTGATTGAAAACTATTAGTCTATTAACTAACTATTAGTCGATTGAAAACTAGATATCCACAACCGATTGAATGAATATTTTAAAACAACCGATTAGTCGACTGTTTTCGGTCGATTGGTTCCCAACGCTAATAATTAAGGAAGAGAACAACAATGAAGGAAATATTAAAGCTTATAATATCTTAAAGAATTTAATTATGTTGTTGAAGGAAAGATTTGCTTGGATTCTATTTGTTCTAGATAATAAGACATTTTTTATCAGATGTAAAACTAGTGTTTGGTGAAATTTTATAAATCTTATTCCTAGCTCCAAAAAAAGTTTTTCTGAAAAAGAATTAAAAAAAAAGTTGTCTGTTTTCTCCAAAAACAGAAAAGAAAAAAAAAGAAATGTTTTATCAATATGAAAGTATCAAATCATATGGAAAGGAGTTTGTTAGTCTTCCTCATTCAAAATTGTTCTTCTAATGTAAAACTGATTTCTTGCAAGAACTCAACAGTATTAGTATTTTTATTTTTTAAAAGCCCTTAACAGCAAAATCCACATTGACTTACTATAAAATAAGTAATGTAACAAAAAAATGCAGGTAAATAGCATGAGTTAACAGGTACAATGTGCCATGAGGGAATGTTATAAGCTTGTGGATAAATTTAGAATTAAATTACAGGAGCTAATTGGATAGGAATTTACTCAGAATGCACTATGGATCTAAGCTGTGGTGATTCCCTAATAATGTGAAGGAGGCCAATTGCTTGATTGTTATTTGGTAGTATGACAACTTGTTTCTGGGCTTCTCTTGAAATAATCAAATCATTTAAAGCTTCAATGAGATGCAAAGCTGCCATTACATCTTTCCCCATGCTAAGAGGTTCCAAATTTGAGCGTTCTCTCCATGAATCATGCTTATACAATATATGATGTGAGTGTATACGTAACATACTATATTTTGTTGAATATCCTCAAGCTTGTTTGACAAAGTAATACCTAAGTGACCCCAGATCACTGCTGCATGTCATACATCCTAAAGAGAAATACCAGATTAATGTCATTGTTTGGCAATCAAATATAGGCTGGGTTTAAGTTAAACTCCATTTAAATCTAATGTTTAAAATAAACTCAGATTTAAACCAGTTTAGACGTAATGGGTTTGGGAACACTTTTTTTTAGTTTAAATCTAGTGTTTAAACTTAGTTGAAAAATACAGCCTTAAATAGATTATTAGAATAACTGGTAGGAGCTTGGTACACTTCAGGTTTTAGGGCTTTAAGATTTAGAATATTAAAAAAAAATATCAATGTAAAATTAATAAAATGTTATTTTGTTACAGGTTTGTGACATGGTTTGCTTATCATCTGAGCAACTTCCAATACAGGTGGAGTTGGGAGGACTGGGAAGCTTGCCTCAGTCTAGACCATGAACACCCTCGACCCAAATTTATTAAAGAAGTACTCAATAAAGTACTAAGGTATGTAGACTCCTTGCGTGTTTCTAATATTTAAAATTTATTATTACACTGAAATAATAAAGTTAATTGGCAAGTCCATTAGATGGTATTGATGTTAACTATTTATAAAATATATGTATTTTAATATAAATTCATATTAGTTTTAATTGAATTGGAGTGTTAACCCTTTCACTGCAATAGATTTGGCAGTGAAATGCTGTGGGTTCTATGATCAAGATATTCTATTCTCGCCAACAGTTCCAGAACGGCTATATAAACAAGTATAAGGTTATTTGAAATATTTTATGTTTTCACTGCCCCATGCACTGAAAACATCAGCCTGTAGAGCTTGCCATCTTAGCAATGAATGGGTTGAATTACCCACTTTTCAGATTATCTAGTATTGAACTAGCCTTTTATACTAGCCTAAACATAAGTTGGTCCTTAAGGATTCATATATTTGCTGTTTACATAAACATGATTTACACAATCTTTTACCTGAAATTAAAAAACCCCTTATATTATTATCCTAAAATCCAAATGTTTTATCTACCTTGTTAATATGTCACTGTTATTATCGTTGTAGGCTATCATATCACCAGAGGATCAGAGACATAATGCCCAGATCATACGAGACTACCTTGCCTTCAAAACCTGAACCCTACTACAAATATGCAGCCGAAGGCAACAGTGAGTACATTTAAACATTTTATTTATATTTCAGGTTTAAAACAATGAGCATTTAAATTGTTGTCAGGCGCTAGTGGTGTTTTTCTATCAGTAAGAGAGGTTGAGGAAAGGGGTTTTGCAAACCACGAATAATAGAGTTGTAAAGACAAACCACTAGTTAAAAATTATTTTGGCACTGTTTACTGCCGAAGCAATTCGGGTATGATCAATAACAATCAAGGCTGCTCTGAACATCAATAATAATAGAGTGAATATTTAATAGTGTGTCATGCCTGAATAGCACATAAATGAAGTCTTGTGTTTGAACTATCAGCCACACATCTTCACCCTAACATTTATAAATTTATTCAAACGATGAGATTTCTGCTATAAATTTATTCTGATGATAAGATTTCAACAGTTACTGTAATCTTGTAACTTCTTGTTACTTTTTTTTAAACAAAACTAATTAATGTGGTGCATAGCTCAATATTTTAGTTTAGGATTGTGTGGTGAATGTCAAATCAATGAAATATTTTTATCTCTAAAATTAGAACTTTTAATTCCTAACTATTCTCTATTTTTTTCCTCTTTAGAAAACCAGTTCCCTAATCTATATTTATTATCAGGTAACGGACAAAAAAAAAAAAAATACTTTATTCCTCTATTTAATTAATATTTAGACTTATGTGAATTGAAGTTTAACAAATTTTATTCTTATTACACTTCCTACATGCTCTTTTGTTGCATTGGATCAGAAATTAAAATTGTAAAGGAAATAAATAAAAAGAAATTTATAAATATTTAAGTATATATAAAAAAGAAATACATATTTTTATTTACAAATCATACAAAAAGCGTTACAAAAAAAACAAACAATATCTCTCAGATGATAAAACATTTGTCTTTTAAATACAGTTGAGTCTCTCTAATTCGACACATATGGGGCCATGCCATGTCGGATTACAGAGAATTGATAATTAATAATAATTAAATTATTAACCCTTCGTGGCATAGTGGACAAACAATGAGGCACGGGCGGCGTACTCTATGCGCCAATGCATTTTTCAAACCATAAATAGGTCAAATCCAGATTATCTAGATTACATTTTGGAAATGTTGAACTAAAAAGTCAATTAATGTATTAAATATTTATTTCTGAATGAAATCTTTAATTGTGAAAATAAAAATTACTTTAGAAAATCAGTAATTAGTAATTACTCATTCAGCGTTCTGACTTAGTATCGGACTTTCAACCTTAATTAATTATTATTAGTTGTCAGAGTCCTAAGATAACTCCTCACAACCAACATCCTAATCCGAAAACTCATGCAAAACCGAAAAATATTGATCGGAAGGCACAATGTCTCTACATCGGACATGGTGGCACGGGCGGCATTACAGTGCACCAAGACAAATAAACACAGCAAAACAATGCAGAACGAAGCAATAATCAAAGCAGACTGTTTCATCTGTTTTAGGGCTCTCTAGTGGTAGGGTAAAGTGAGGGTTTATAATTCTCGCATCGTGGACCGGTGATTTACAGAAACTTTTTTACCCGTGGCGCACTCAATGCGCCAGCCCGTGGCTTGAAAGGTTAAAACAGAAATAAAACTAGCAGTTATTTTGTGAAACACTAGTGTATACACACAAGAAACAAACAACAACTTATGGTTTGTTTTTGTTTACCCTAGTGCCCCTGTGTTTTCCAGTTTCCCCCCCTCTTTTAGTTATCTTAGCAATGTCGGAGACTCAAGTATATAAAAGAAGGAAACCTGGATTGATTTTTACAAATTGTTAATACATTTTATTAAAATTTTTATACAATTTGAGGGTAGTTTAGTAGACTTAAAGAACTAATGTACTGGAGATTTGGTTGGTAACATAAGTTTCAGTTTTATAAATGAAAATATCTTTTTAGAGTTTTTACTCTAAAAGTGTATCATAAAATAAGCTTTTACCTCAAGAATTTATTTTACATTCAGTTGAATTTGATGAAATAGTGTTTTCCTAGATAATTGCTGTTTTTTACTATATTGATATTTGCTTTTTATCTAAAGTTTGTCTCACGAAAGGGTACTGAAAAGAAAAAATATTTTTTTATTTGTGGGTTTTCAAGAAAAATTATATTAGCGTATTGTATCGAATTTAAGAAGCACTTCTTTCATGATTTTAAGCTCTCAAAAATTTGGTGCTTCTTAAATTTGAGGGTGTCTTTAATTTGAAGTCATCCTAAATTGACGAATTTGTTTATATCACTGAAACTACTTTGAGGGCATAGAATAAAAACGTTTGGTTATCTTGTACAGGGAATTAAGATGACAAATTTTCTTCTGAATAAATTTAACGGTAAAAACCTTCTTAGACGGCTGAAAGCCGACAAATTTTAAATAACCATAAAGTTTTTCTAGGTGTTGTTTATATTTTTTTAACAAATTAGATTCTCAAATATTGGGTGCCTCTCAAATTTGATGGCGTCTTATATTCGATGCATTACGCTATATCCTTTTTATAAACCTTACAATCAGCATTCACAACCACTTTACATAAGCATTATCCATTTATATTGCGATGCTGGGTGATCAAACCGAGAATTGAACCCTGATTTGTGGTCACCCATCCAAGTTGTGACCACGCTCGATTTGGTTTAACTTTATTGATAGAGCCAATTGCTCTCCTTTATGACGAGCTACCAAGGCTCAAGAAGTTTTACTATTTTTACTCGAAACCCACAAATAAAAAAAAATAAAAAAAATCCTCTTCAGTACTCGTACAAGTGTATATTTAAAAATTAGTATTTATCTAATTAAAAGACACTATTTATCAAACTTGAATATTTTTACTCATATTAAAAAATTGCTTTATATACATTTGAAATTGTTATTATTGTCTATATTGTCTTATGGTAATATTTTTTTTGGAAAATTTGCCAAGAATTGACTGCATTCAAAATGTTTTCTTATTTGAGGTGAAAATGTAATCAAGACATTTTTACATTAGAAAAAATTAAGTGTATGTAATAGTTCTTTCTACGCTTAACAATTTTCAGCTTGTTGAAATAATCTTCGTTATCTCACAGAAATATTCCAATGAGTTTTTTCTCATGCTCATAATTATGTAACATAAATTAATTTTCAAACAGTTAAAATGCTAAAACTTCTTCTTGCTAAAGATTCTTCTTGCTAAAGATTTTTTTTTGTTTTTGTTTTTTCCGTACGTAATAATAAATTAAATAAATATTTACACACAATAATTAAATTTTAAGTGTCAAGTACAAAAATAACTCTAATAAAAATATATAATTATAACAATCTGTTGATTTATAACTGGTTTCTTTTGAAGTAAATTTCATTGGGGACTAGTTTATTTTATTCGAAGCCCAGCACACAATTTACAGTTTTGTCAATTTTTAAAAAACTTACAATGTTGATTGGGTTTTATCGTTTACTTCTCATTTTACTATGAAAATTACAATTCTTAAATCTAGAGCTCTTTCCAGAATAAATTCTTATAATTATGAGAATTAATTACTATAATCCGGATAACTAATTACTATAAATCATAGATGTTTCTTTGTCTCTATGATGAATGAATCTTCTTCTAACTATCCAAAAAGTAGTTATTTATTCCATCCACACCAGGATTATTACTCATAGACACTAGACATAAATTTGGCATGCTTTGTGAAACAATTTGAAATTTATATTCTAGATTCTAGAGGATGTGACTTTTGGAAACTCTAGGTAAATTAAGTGTGTGCTAGGCTGTATGTGAGATTTAACTGATACACCGACAGTATGTTATAATATTGGTATGATGTTTTTGGGTTGCATTATCCTTCCTGAAAGTCCCCTGGAGGTTCTAAATGAAATAGATTTTGATACCCTATTAACAACAAGAGACGTTTCATTATCCTCCAGGTTGACATTATACTGTCCAGCTTGAAGCCTTGATATCAAGTCAGGCGGGATCTGTCCTCCTGGTGGATTCGTCTGGGTTTCGGGAGAAGTCTGTGCCTCTTCTGCTTGCGAAGAATTCCTCAGACCTAGAGCGGTCAATTCATTGACTATTTCTTCAGGCGTTTTGTTCTTGTATATGTTTTCCGATTGTGTGGTTGTTTGAGTGGATATTGTCGTGGGGAAAGGTGTTGTTTCTACTAATGTAGTTTCCCCTTCACTCACCAATGTTGTAGTGGTAAGCTCTTCTTTTTTCGTTGTCGGGAGAGTCGTCACTTCACTACTCTGAGCGAATTCAGAAGGTGCTATTTCAATGCTCGATATGGTCTGTGATTCGTAGACTTCCGAGTCCTCTCTACTCTCATCGGCTTGTTGGGGCTGGGTGGTTAAGATTGTCGGTACCGCTGTTGTGGTTGGTCTAGGTGTTGTCGACGTTGTAGTTGTACTGGTGGGTTCATCAGTCCTGTGATTTACCCGTATTCTCGTGGGTAACTCTGTGGTACTTCTTACTCTGTCGCCCCATCTCGAGAAATAAGTTGAATTCCTCGGTTTAGACCTATTTTTCAAAAGGCTGTTTCTTGTACTGTTCCAATTTCTGTTACCTTTCCTATTGTACTTTCTCGTGTATTTAGTTGTTGTGGGTACTTCAGTTGTAGGGACATCTCTTATCTCTTCTGTGGAATCCCTCTCTACACTTATGTTGTTTGTTCCGGTTTCCACCGATATATCTTTCTCTGTGCTGTCGATTTCCAGCAGTTGTTCGTTAATGGAACTCGGGTGTTTGACCGGACGTCTTGTCGAGCTGACTTCCTCTGTTGATTCCGCTCTGATTTCTTGAGATTCGGTCTTTCGAACCGGTTTCCTATTTCTTCTTTCGCCGAGTCCGATAGGTCGTCTTCTGTAGTAAGTTAAAGGTGTAGAAGAGGGTACCCTGTTCTTAACTTCATCGTTTCCTATGGATTCAATTATTTTTTGTTCTGTCGTTACTTGTATTGGAGTTCTAATAGTATCTGGCGATTTTGTTACTTCGGCCTCTTCTGTGGTTACCCTAATGGAATGTTTAAATGGAATTTCCGTTGTCAATTCACTAGGGAATCTTACAGTTGTTCTATGAGGTCTTTCCTTTTGGTAACGTTGAGTCAATACTTGCGGCGTCGTAGTATAAGTGTACTCAGTCTCTGGCTCTTCAGTGGTAACTGTAGCCGGATATTTTTGAATCGTTTCTTGAGTCGCCAAATTACCCGTTTCATATCCGTTTTCGGTAGATACCACGATTGGGTACTTATTTGTCAACGTCTGTGCCGATTCCTGTTGGTTTCTTACTGGTTTTTTATTTTTACGGAAGTGGGATCTTGTTACAGCGTACTTGGTTGATGTGTCTTGTGTAGTCGTATGAGCTGGATACTTCTCGTTGAACTCTTGAGTGGTTATTCGAACAGGGTATTCTACTTCGGGTTGCGATGTTGTTGAATGAGTTGGATGCTTCTGTCTCTTGTTATAGTTGTTGACAAGGTAGTTCTGCGAGCTTTCCTTGGGAGTCGTAAATGTATGGTAGTTTATTGACGATTCTTGTATCTCTTTTAACGAAGTCAATTCAAATGGTCTTCCAGTATTTACAAAAACCTCTTTGGGGTATTCTTTATTATCCCAATACATCCCTTTGGGTGGGAATTTAAAGTTATCACTGTAGAAATCTTTTGTCGGAATCTTTCTGTTGCCTATAAGTGTTTCTCTTATAGGTACTTGAGAGCTCTCCGTGTATGCATCATTAAAAGGTGTTTTACCATCAGAGTAAAGGCTTTGGGTCGGGATCTTATCCGTTTGTACTCCTTTTGAATAATAGAACGGATCTTGCTCGGAGTACTGTACAAAATGAGTCGAAGGTTTAAAATTAGCAGGAGTCGTTTGTTTAAATGCTTTGTAAGTTCCTCTTATTGTAGGAGTTATTTTGTTCGGTTTTAAATCCGGTCTATATTGATTCATATTGGGAGTAGATTTAAAAGGGATTTCAGTAGGCCCCATGGACGGAACGAATCCGTTGTAACTGCTGTCTTGTTGAAATTCGGAAAGGATCGCTTTTACAGTTTGACTGTTTAGTCCGTAGCGATCTTTAGTGTTATGCTGGGCTACCAAATCATGTGACGACAGTACATTGCTTGTTTGAGGGAACATTACATGGCCAGTTGTAGACTGTTCAGTAGGAACATAGTACAAAGCAACTGGTCTTTCTTGGCTTTGTTGTGCTTTGTAAATGTTGGCGTAGTTTCTCACTTGTCCGTGATCCGGGAAAACAATACTTTTATTCTTTTTAGGTATTTCGACCACCTCAGGGATGTAGGTCGTGCTGGGTATTTTCGGTATTTCTTTGCTCGATTGCAGCTTAAGACCTAGACTTGGAGTGTACTGGTAGGTGTCTTCGGTTGACGGAGATAAAGGAACTTTCATGCGGACGACTAAATGGTTAGGTTTGACACGTTGTATTTTCCAAACAGCTAACAATTTGCTGTTATCGATGCAGCTCGTAGTTGTGCAACTCTGAAGCGACTTCTCTCTTCTGAACTCAAAGTTGCCTGAAGGTTCGTCGACTAACGTTCCCGTTTTGATGTTGATATCACCGTCCTGTTTGTTAGTTCGTTGGACATGAGCTGCTAGGATTTTGGACCAGAGTATCTGATCACGTTGTATCTTCTCGTCGAGACTGTCTGTGAAGCCGGTGTACTTGGCCAGACTTTGATATGCGGCTTGTCGAAGTACCGTTTCCCATGTCGATGCCCTACCAAGCCTTGGTACAACAGTCCTGTCCTCTTTAACTGTACTTGGTATCAAGATACAGTAAGTACCTGCAACTAGAACTACCTGCAACAGAAACAACCTGTATTAGATTATTTTATCATTACCTCTGAGTGAATACCGATTAGTTTTATGGAGAATTAAAAAAAGGTTAAATACCGACAGGTTTAGCTTACTCTCAAAGTAGCAATAGATTAATTTTATACCGATTTCTAACCCTATTTTTACTTTCTCATGGACATATATATAACCAATAATCGCTGGGGAGGAGATTTTTTATAGTAAATTTTGATACTATGTTCAATAATATATATGATAAAAGAGATTGAGAATATGAGAAGATTGGAAACGAAGTGTAAACAATAACGTGTTAAACTATTGTTAAATGTGCCTAGAAATAAATTATTGATTAAATTAGATATTATTACATATTTAAATTCACCCTTACTGTGTAGTAAGAGAAACTTTTATTCTAGTTTGTCGAACCAATTTTTAAAGTAATCTCGTGAAGAAGGGTTTTCTATAATAATATTTTAACCAAATGAACGGAGAAGATCCCTTGCATATACGAATAAATAAATATGCAACAGTCTTATCAAAGAATGTTGCAAACGTTAACTTACTTGGAAAGCTTTTTTAAGTTATTATACTTGGAAAGATAGTGTGAGACATGTCTCATCTCTCTGGGAATCGAACTCATACCATGTTGGTGTTTTTAGTTTGATTCCCAATAAATAATTTTACTTTGAATCCAATCTACTCCCTGATTACTAGAGTTCGGATTTTGCTTATCTTTTTTTATTACCCTAAGTGATTTTTCTTTACGAATTATGATGTTTGGAAGGCACTAGGCCACTTTAAATTCAAATTTGAAAATGCATATTTTGCATATAATTGCATATTTCCGGCATAAATGCATATTATTGCATATTTTCGCTTAAATATTCTACTTTTTGTGAGAAATTTCCACTAAGGTGGATATTTTATATGATATTTCTATTCATACATATATTATCTAGGTACCAAAACCTTTTAAGGATTAGAAGTCATTCACTGTCTAACGGTGCACGTAAACCCCCTGTCCTAAGCTTCTGCTAGGACAGGGGGTTTACCAGTCCCTACTGGTTGATACCCTAGCAGGCTTGTTTTCTTGTTTTTCGACTTAATCCCGGACAAAGCTACCGCTGACGATTCATAGACTGCTGCCCTTCTCAGGCCCGTTTTAGACGTTCACTGCGCCCTGGGCACCCCATCACGATCGCCCCCCCCCTCCTCCGTCCACCTTAAATCTTATCTTAAAGTAATGGAAAACCTTTACGATTTATACAGAAATAAGTGGGAGGGATAGAATCTAGATATCCTCACATAGTAAAATAATTTAAATGTTTCTTGATGGTAGTTTATAAACTTATCAAATTAAAATAACACTCTGTAGCGAAGCACGGGTATCCAGCTAGTATAATATAATATTGCTATTAAATCTTTTATGATAAATATTCCCACTTATACAAAAAAAGAAAATAGTTAAGCGTATAATTAAGGTTGGAGTAAAAAGATGATTTTTGAAATACTAATAAATTGACTATAATTAATTATATATAATAATTATTTAAAAATTAAATTAATTATTATATTTTGGAACACTTTTCTGGGTAACGAATATTGGGTTATTGGAACTCAATTTAATATACAATAATATCCATACTAATAACTAAATATCAAAAATATATAATAATAATATACTTCATAATAAATACTAACGATAATACAAAAATAATCAGATGGAACAAATGTTGGGTATTCAGCGAACACCGCGTGTGGGGATCCACCATTATACGATTGTCTTTTTTGGAACGAAGTTCCTTATGGCACGTTCTGGAGCCCGGGAGTGAATCCGAAAAAAACGACCAAAATCACCGTCACAAAATCACCATCACGCAAAATCCGTCACGAAATCTACAGATGACGATAACTTGAGGAAAAGATCACCAGTTAGATGAAATTTGGTACACATGTTCATTTTACCAATGCCCAGGCTGTGTTCGTCGGAAAACGTTATCCGCCCAAGTGTTCACGCGCAACGCTCGCGTACACGTAAGCTTCAAAAGACGGGAAAAAGTGTAATTAAGGAAGCCTGTTACTTGACTTGTTTTGATAATTTTTGTTATATATGTCAAAAATGTCACTTTGTTTTGTAAATAAATAAAATATAATCATGTAAAATATCACCCTGATACAAGCAGAAGCCTGTAGAGTAGGGAAGAGATATATTTTAAATTAATTGGCCGGGTAGGTAGAAAACAGTCCTATTTCGATCCAAACTCCTTTAACGAACATACTGTTTCACTATAACCTCATCATGATAAACTTTTTTCTTATATTCAATATATATTTGTAGTAAGACGCTTGCTTTAATTGTACAAATAATGATTTTCTTTTAATTTTGCCTTAACTCTGCTAGGTACAAACAGTTCGTTACTTTTAATTTTGTCTTTTTTCTAACTCCGCCATGTATAAGTAGTTAGCAATGTATAAGTACTTAGCAGTGTGATTTTATAATTTATATTTAATGAAAAATGTAAGGAACTTCGTTCCTACCGGGTGTCCCGCGACACCACACGTATTTTTTTTTATTTTGCTCTATAAAAATTGTCGATTAAATGGCATAGTTAATTTCTAGCGTTATGTCAGTTTGCGTGCATATTAACTGTGTAATGACAAGCTGTTCAACTTGTCATTACGCATTGTAGACCTATTCACTGATTCAGGAAAGTGCTTTCCAAACATGTTTTCTTAATATAAGCATATATATCCATCGCTCAAAGTTGAACCCCCCCCCCCTCGCTCTAACCTTTTGAGTTGCGCCCCAAACCTCTTGCGCCCCTGGGCACGTGCCCATTGTGCCCCTATAGTTAAATCGGCCCTGGCCCTTATTATCGGATTAAAAAGGGCTTCGTTACCCAAATGAATGCACAACACGTGCATTAGAGTATTACATTAAGGTCATAGAGGGCTTAGGGGCAAATTTGGCCGACCTAAATGCAATGAGTGCCCTTAATATCCGCCAAGCCACTCAGAGCAGAGATTGGCATTAAACCTCATTTCGGGGACCTTCCAAATATAATTGAAAAACTGGAGACTCGTGGTTTAAAGCTGACGAAGGCTGTAGCTCTGCTCGAGGAACTTAAGGAGAGGAGTAAGGAGTAAGGGTTGGCCGATTGGGGAAAAGACTTGGACAAAAAAAGGACGCAGTTCTCCACCGCAATCCGGGCTGGACCACTGTGGAGAATGTCACCCGAATCCTGGGCGGTGTAGTGTAAGACAGAATAGAAAATCTGACATCGCTGCCCTAAAATATGTTCCAGTAGTACGTGCGACGTTGAGAAACGTCACATTTAAAAACGGTTCTTTCCGACCGCAGACGAAATATTAAGATTACAAATTTAGAGAAAGTCTTAGTAGTTCAGACACATTTTCGTTCTGTTCCGTAAATTTAAATAATTAATTAAAAATTAATTTTAAATAAATTTTAATTGTTTTTAAATATAGTTAATAACTCAATTTTTGGTGGTTATTCGTGTATTCCCCTGCCTAATATTCAAATGCCAGGTTTTGTTTGGTATTTTAAACCCTCGAAATGCACTTTACATAGCGCACTATTGATTATATATAGCTGCCCATTGGACTTTATATATTAGGAATAAGTGCATATATTTGGGAAAAGTGCATATATTTGGGATAAGTTGCATATTTTAAGTGCATATTTTGCAATTTTCAAATGCATATATTGAGGTTTTTAAGCATATTGATCCGAACTCTACTGATTACCATTTAGTGTAGTCCATATTAGACATTTTGTATTGTATCAAAACAATGTACTGATCAAGTTTTCTCTTTTGGTTTGATTCAGCATTCGTCGTTAAGAACCACTGTTTTAGAAGCCTACATAACCAATTATAGAACACAATTGTGTGAAATCTGAAATACGTAACAGTCAAGCGTTCTGCTAATCTGATCCATCTACTGATTAAAGACATCTTAATTTTACCATTCTGCTATAGCTAGAGGTTATGATCAGAAGTCATAACCTTACATAACTTACAGGCTGATTTCAATCCTGATTTTATCATTCTTGGTCCACTATTCGCTTCAGTTAATGTCTGTGGAACTTACTAATCTAACGAAACGAAAATAATGTGTAATATAGTGTTTTGCAGTTACAATTGTAACTACCAGTGATTCGTAATAATTACAATTGCTTTTATTGTTGTGAGATCAACTCAGAAAATGCATTTTGTAATATTTTCAAAACTCTTCTGCTATTTGCGATGTTTTACTATTATTTTAAATCTATTCGGTTTCCAGTTTTAAGTGTTTTTTTTTTGTGAGTCGGTTGATCTCTTATCTTTGTTGAGGGCATAAGGCCATTGTTTCGGTTTATTATTTCGTTTTGCTTACTAGTCCCATTACGTTTTACTTGGTATGGTTTTGCGTTCCTTATTGTTTACAGTCTCTCGTGTGGCTTTTCTTGGCAGGTTTTTGTTCTTATCTTATAAAAAAAATAAGTTAAAGGCGTTGGATGTCGACTCTTGAATTGTACTTTTTTTTCTCGGTTGCAGCGCCACCTGTATTCTGTAAAGAAAGAGAACTCTATTGTTTTCATTTCCTTTAGCGTGTTGACGCTGCATGCAAAGCCCTCTTTTTGGTTATTTCATAACAGCAGAATTATTTTTAACATGTTATCTGTTGCTAAATTGAAAATTCTGAATAAACATATAGCTTTTTTATATATATATGCGATGGCCAGATTGTTTTTATATGGTCGTGTGCATACAGGCGGATCAAACGTTTAACAGACCGCCGGTGTTCGTAGTTGTTCTGGAATTAACAGGCATTCTAAGTATATTGTAATTTGTTCATTGATAATAGATAAAATTAATTTTTTAATAAAAATAACATGGATTTTTTTTTTTACATAATTTCTCTAAGAATTTTTTCCTATGGTCTGATTGGAACTTATATAAACAACTTTTACATTCTCATTTTTTTGTACTTAATTTTACTATAGTTCAATCCCACCTTGGGTCATTATCAAGCTAAAAACAAATTTGTCAAGAAAATAACAAGTTATTTTTAGCTTGATAATAACCCAAGGAGAGCTTGAGTAAATGCAAAATTCTGTATTAAAGAATGATAATTTAAAAGTTTTTTATGTTATACCCATCAGACCATAGGAAGAAATTCTCAGTGAAATTATAAATGATATATAGAGGGTAATATACTACTACATAGCACGTAAACAAACAACGTATATTAAACTGAAATCAGTTAAATAATTTCTTGCTTAAGTTATTAAACATCGTAAAATTCTGTTGTTCGTCGATTCTGCATCTACTAAATAAATCTTGTCAAGTAAAGGTGTTAGTTGTTATCCAAGTTATTTTTTATTCCTAAGAATGTCTCCATACATTCTTTCAGAATATCAGTGTTCTAGTATTCTTGTCGAATATTTTAAACGTAGCACCTCGGACAAACTAAGACTATTAGATCTTTTGGCCGGCGGTTATGTTATAAAAATGTTGTACCGGAAAATGAGCGAAATTTAGTTACCTCTTAAAATATCTGTTAACAAACATCACCCCTTTTATTTTAAGGGGAGATAACGCAAGGTGCTTTTCATGCCGATTTTTGCATCCGAGCTTACCGAAGGCACCTGAAGTTGATTGTGATCTGATCATTCTGAAGAAAGAAAGTTCTTTATGCCTCCAAATTCAAAACTTCTCATCTCAAATCATTTTTGGTCCCATATACTGTCTGTCTGAACATTTTTCTGAACCCTCATATTTTAAAAACTATTCGCTCGATTTTAATACAATTTGGATGATAGGTCATAATTAAACCATTCTTGGTCCCATTTAAGTTTTACATAAGCCCATTGGTTTCTCTTCTACCTGTGTAATGAGCACTACATTTTTGTTTTTTATTAGCTTCTATATGTCTTTAAAAGTACTCTTCAGATTTTACAAGCTTTTATTTAACATGCAATGTTTGTATGTATATGTTCGGGTCAAATATTGCAACTGAATTTTAAAGCAGTTATCCTCATCCGATTGAATTGAAATTTCGCATACACGTTTAGTTTTGACGGCAATGGATGGTTAGCTAAGTGACTTCATTCTAAATCCAATATGGCGGACTGCCCAAGATAGCAGACTAGTTATTTTTTAAGCACGCCCATGATATGGGTATTAAATGAAAGGGTTTGCTGAGAAGATTACAAATAAAAGCTTGTTTTTAAAAATGTTTTTTTATTAAAATTATTGAATAAAATTAGATTATTTGTCGAAAGAAGCCCACAGATGGTCCCATACCGACTTAAACCGTCTGCAAAAATGTTATGTTGATTAAATAGTATATTATGTTACAAGGCTGTGAAGTGAGTTTTTTCTTTACCGCGGCAATTACATTTACTGTCGAGCGAAGCAAGACAGTAAATATTGCCAAGGTAAAGAAAAAACACTTCAAAGTCGCGTAGCATATGCTATTTTTTCCGAGGTAGCAGACAATGAAAAAACATTAAATATTAATCACTAATCAATATATAATAATAACAAATATTAGTACATACTTAAGACTTAAAAAAAGAAACCTTAAAATGAGGTTACACTATAAGAAAAGATAAACAAAACGCATTGACATCTAGCGGATTTTTATCGTACTAGAAGCATTTTTACAAAGACTGCAGCACTACTAACGGAAGTTTTGACAACTACCCGCCGTAAAGAAAAAATCTTTTAGTGCCTAGGACGTAAAAGATTTTTTCTTTACAGCTAGGAGTAATAAAAAGATTTTTTAAGTCCACGTAATGAAAAAATGGATTTTAGCTAAAAGTAAAATGGCTTTTAGGCTCTAAAGTTACTATTTCACAGCCTACCACGGACAAAATAAATTTGATTCCACTGGGAGTCGAAACTGGTCTGGCAGTGGGATCACATTATATAATACTCATGTGATCATTCATTCAATAATAGTGCGCAAGGAAACTATGCGCCCATTTAATTTATTTGTTAGTGTTACGCTTCGAAGCTAGTGTATAAACTAATATGTTTGCACCGTGAAAAATTTTAATATTAATCGGTGTATGAAACAAAAGAAAACAGCGTTTATCTTGAGAGGAATGAAACGTATTTCTATAAAAAATAGTCAACAATAAGGCTTATTCTAACTAATAAGCCGGAGATAATAGGCTGATTTGAACGAGAGTATACAAGAATAATACCTGAAGGAACTTTTACTTGTATATGCATGATGGTTTTGTGACCTGATTACCATTGTTGGGATCAATTTCGGCTCTTAATTGTGATTATTTATTTGAGCTCTAGTTGTCATCGCAACAACCTGAAAGTGAATTAAGTAAATCAAAGGATATAATGAGGAAAAACTTAATTCAACCGGTCATCCATCTTTCATTTCCATCTCAATTCACAACTCGACTAAGGTATTTCAGAAATATAGTAGAAAAAATAAATAAACAGAGATAATTTTTTTCACTTTCTCGTATAAAAAGGAAGTATTGAGATGGCACGAAAAATAGATTTTGATGGATTTACACGTTTTGAGATCCCCTGAGTCCAATAAAGTGATTTTTTAAAAAAATGCCTGTGCAGACGCGTGGAGCCTAAACTACTGGGCCGAGTTTGACGAAATTTGGCATACATAATCAGAAAAATTATACCCCAGGCGAAATCAAGAAATGACTTTAAGCCACCCCCACATAACTCTGAAAAATCGTGAAATAAAATATATATTTCTCGAAAACGGTTCCGACGATTTTGATTAGAAAATTTTAAAATGTAGTCCATTTAAATACGAATCTAACAATAAAAGCCGTTTTCCCGGGAAACATCCAGTTCCTGTAAAAATAGCTTTAAACGCGGACGGAGAGAGGCTGCATTAGATTCCCCGCCGAGGAGAAGTTATTTTATTAATACATTTTGATAAAAAAAAATCAAAAATAATTCATTGCACCTACGAAAACACGTAAACTAATAAATGGAAGGCACTGTTCTAAGTAATTTTGGATTCGTGTGTGGGAATGTTTGTCTGAGTTATCTCGGACCGATTTTTACTTTCTTATATAAAGAGGAAGTATTGTAATGGCGCGAAAATTCGATTTTGATGGACAAGTTTTGAAGTCCCTGAGTCCAAAAAAGTGGTTTTTAAAAAATGTCTGCCTGTGTGTCGTCTGTGCAGACGCCTAGAGCCTAAACTACTGGACCGATTTTGACGAAATTTGGCATATATGTTTAGAAAAATCATAACCCGAGGTGAAATCGAGAAATTAATTTTAGCTCCCAGTTTGGGGGTGCTACCCCCAAAAACTCTGAAATAACGTAAAATAAATTATTTCTCGAAAACGGTTCCGACGATTTTGATTAAAAAATTCTAAAATGTAGTCTATTCAAATATGAATCTAACGACATAAGCCGTTTTCCCGGGAAAAATCTAGTTCCTGAGAAAATTGCTTAAAACGCGGACGGAGAGAGAATTTTTTTTTTTTATTATTATTATGTTTGAAGGGTGCGAAAAATCCTGACAAATTATTTGATTCAAAATTTTTTGAGTTGATTTAAAAATAAATTAAAATAAATCGACTTTAACCATATACAAGGGGATTCCGAGATATTAATAAATTTGTTTTCGCTGAAATAGTAACTGAAGCGTAAACAATCACCCGTTGAACACTGTTTATGTATATGTAGGTATAATTAAAGATTAGAATAAAATTAGTAGGTTAAAATAGATAATTGTGAAAATAGTTTATAATAAAATTGTTTATTATTAAATATTTAATAATAAATTAGTTTATAATTTAAATATTTAATAATAAATTAGTTTATAATTTTAATATTTAATAGTAAGTTAGTTTATAATTTAAATATTTAATAATAAATTAGTTTATATATTTTTAACAGTAAATTAAATATTAAAATAAAATTAGTAGGTTAAAATAGTTAATTGCTAATTCTAATCTTATAATAAATTAATTGTTGTATACTATAGGATTAAAATTCAGTATCACTATTGTTTGTGATACATTTTTTTAGTTTATCGGACCGATTTTTTTAATGTGTAAGCTAGGATTTGAGACAACAAAATTTTATATTTTGTAAGGGACGTTGGTTTAACTATTCATTTATACGTATGATGGCGTGATTACATATCATTACTAAAACTCTCCATTACGTTAGTTGGAAACTGAAATTAAATCTGCATTAGAGATTAGAGACTACTTGGTCGAAATATAAAAGTATCGCAACACTGAACTGAATTACCTCTATCTCATTTAACAATTATCTTTTCAGTTTTTATCTTTTTATATTGATGGTAGAACTGTCGGACTCAGCAGAACGTTGTTTAATTCACCTGATGTTGAACTCGTTACACTAGGAATTATGATTTATATCCGCTTCCTTTTTTTATCATTTCATGATTGAGATGGATCTTTAGAGACTGTTCTACATCTGTATAAACTTAACGTAATTAAAAATATAATTTTTTTCGTATCTACTCATAATTATAATTGCGTTTAAACCTATAATCTTTAGATAATTATATCGAATTAGATTAAATTTTAATTTTTGCTCTAATCTCGTCTTAATCTTTAAAATAATGCTACTATATTTGATCTCAACTGCAGAATGAATTCATTTCAAATTAAATTTAATAATGTTGAATTATCATTATTGTTATTTAACAGAAAATATCAAAGATAAAGGTTAGATAATGTTGTTATTAGGATTTAGGATTACATATTTAAACCTTGACAGTCTTTAAACTGGATTATAGAAATGTAACTGAACGTAATTAGGTATGAAGTTATCACATGTAGACTAGAAATAAAATTTGATTGGTTCAAATCGGTCTAGACCCTCTGAAGGAGGATTCGTCAAAGATTTTGTGAATCCCTGAATATTATTGGAAGACATTCACAAAAATCTCTCTTTACTATAAATCTCTCCTGGAAGATGTAGACTTAAGCCGCTTCCACTCTATGTCGATCGATAATGTCGAATTGTACGTGTCGCCCGGCTTTGTTGAACCATGTTGGGCCGAGTCGAACGCAACCCGAATCAAGTTGGTACGGATCAAAGGAAGTCGAATCGACAACAATAATGTGGTCATAGTGGTTTCGAAACATGTTAAACTTTTCAGTAGGTACAAAATATTCATCCTGCTTAGTTTTGTTTTGCTGAGTGCATTTATTGGTTTTCAGTTTGATAAATTTTATCATGATGAATTGGAATGACGAACAAACAATTTCGTTTATTGAAATGTATTGTGATCGGAGTTTATTGTGGGAAATCCTTCCATAAATTTCTGCGTAACTTTTTTCTACCTCGGACAAGGCTGGACCTAACCCAAAACCTCTTAGGGCGCGACGACAACTGCAATGATAATTGCAGCAGCCGCCACTGCAGTATCTTCTAAATCACTCATTTAAAAGTTAAATTTAATTAATACTAGGTATCATAACTATTTGTTAAAATCATACTATTTGTCGCTCGACTAGTAATACTACACATACTGAAGTAATCTGGAATCTGGACAAGTCAAAAAGTCGGCCTTGTCGATTGGCATTGTGTGGACACGGCTTTACAGACTCTGGACAGGGAATTCTACGCCATAGAATTTTATTAGTTAAATTTAATTTATGTCAACTTGTAACAACATTACTAATTAAGATCAGGAACAAATTGTCAGCCAATTTGTGTGGCTTCCTTCCATCCTATTATTATTGGAATAATGGTTGCCTAGGATTTGGATCGATTCCCAGTAGTCACACTTATTTTAAAGCACATTTGCACACATGGTTGAAAATAATATGGTACTATCTGTGGGCTATTTTCGAACAAACCATCCTATCAATATCACGAACATATCACAACCTCAGCTATGGTTATCCACAGTAAATATTTTGCTTCCCGAAAAGTAACGTAAGCATGTGATCATCCTCAAATTTCCTCCATCAACTTAAAATTTCTTTGACAGAAATGCGTTTCATATATCAAGGAAACATTTCTGCCTTCGTGTCTGTCAGTCGTTCAAAAATTTTGAACCATCCTATCTTAATTAACATCTCGTCCGATTTTGATGAAATAGGGATGGTAGATCATACACAATAAGCTCATTGCTGGTCCCATTTAAATTTAAATTGTATGCACACAAACTTATTTTATCTCCAGTAGGGAAAACAAGTTATGATTTTGAATTAGTTTAGAGGGACTAAAACAGGTCTTTTCATCCCTGACTCAAAAAGTAGGGAGAAAAAGTAAAAGTAGGGCAAAAAAGTAAAGTAGGGCAAAAAAGTAAAGATTGCAACTTAATTATTTTATGTAAAAAATTTATGGTTAATGTAATGAAGTTGTTGAAATCAGGTTGGCGGCACTGCGCTTTTTGGACCATGTTTATCTTTGTTTACAACATTATAACCTGCATCTAAATAACCTTCTACTTGAGTTTAATTCCAATTCTTATTTGTTTTTAATATTGAATCTCTTATATCTGCTATTAAAAGTTCTAATAATTATTGTTATTTATTAAAATAATAAATAAAAACTGTGCTATGGACGAAAATGTGTATTTTCTTCCTATATTCCTACTGGAGATAAAATATTGTATGCACTTCGTGAGTAAAGTGCCATTATTCCCCTCGCGATAATTATCTCCCTCGGCTGCGCCTCGGGAGCTAATTAGAGTTATTCCCTCGGCTGCGCCTCGGGAATTAAAGAGTCTAATTCCCTCGGCTTCGCCTCGGGATTTAGGGACCATGGTTCCTTCGGCTTCGCCTCAAGAACCAACTTTTTTCGCTCAGGGAATAATGGCTTACTTTACTCCCTAGGTGCATAAATAACTATTGCTTCCAAGCTTATCGAAAGTTATGGCCGATCGTTGATTGCAATCGTTCTAATGAAAAAATTTTTTTTTATGTCGATTTAAAAAAAGATCCTAGACAGGAATTCGTTTTAGACATCGGAGAACATTGTTGTCTGACGCATGTTACTTGAAAGTTGTGTTTTTAGCAAGAAAGAAAATGCCATTTAAATATGCACTTTTATCGGTCTAATCCCATTAAGGATTATATTATATCCAGACTAAAAAGTTCGTTTATTAGGTTTATTTATGCATCAAAGTGCTTTCTCTTGCTACAAGTCTGTTTCCAAAATATGTCAATATGTGATTTACAAGAATTGCATTCTTTCATTTGCTTTTTTTCTCTTTTTTTTCAAGATGAAAAAAAATATACTTTGGTCTGCATCTTGTTAAATCCTGATGACCTTTACTTTCCTTCTCTCCAGCCAGGACCTCCTATGAAAGTTTTTCCTGGCATTTTAAAATGGAGGATGTCTTTGTCGAATAAGAGATGATTTTTATAAGAAAGGATAAAATTTGAAAGATAATGGAAACGATTGAGTTGGAGAGTGGAATATTGAAGGGACTTTCTCTCCAATCTTTAATGATTACATTATCTTGTTCACCTTCTATACTTGACCCTCTCTGAATTATAGTGAGATGATGCTTCGATCCTTATCATCGATTTAAGGTCAAATTTAACGATTTGTATATTTTACATTTTTTTTCTGTACCATTCTTCTTTTGTGTCACACTCTCTCTCTTGAATATTTAGTTTAGAGAATGTAATTTTACTTTATTCAATAAATAAAGAAGAGTCATTAAACCATCAGTATATTATCGAACTACTTACAAGAATAATTGAAGCGAACGCAGCGAGCTTCCGACATTCAACAAAACATTCACCTTGCCTAATTGTCTCTCTGTCAATAACGTATACATGTGTGACGATAACTTATATTATATTGATTCTGAATTCAAATCCTATAAAATCTAATTTAGTCAATTTATAATTATGATATTTTAAAAGTGTTAAACAAATGATTGTTTACATTTCGTTTTCGATTTTCAGACACATCAGATGATATATTTTCATCAATATCTCGAAATCTAGATATCTCCCGGGAAAACGCACTTATATACATAAATTGTAATCAAAATGACTACAGAATAGCATTTTTAAATTCAATTTGTTGGACTCGTGCAATTTTAGAATACAGATGGACAGCCATATTTTTATTTTTTTAATTTTGCTCCCGAGCTTACCGAAGGTAACGGAAGCTATGTGATCGTTTCGAAGAACGTTAATATTTTAGGTCTCCGATTTCAAAAATTCCAAGACAGAAATCCGTTTCAGACATCAGGGAACATTTTTGGTTCCGTGTCTGTCTGTAAGTAGACCGCAAATAGCACCAATTAATTTCGAGCGTCTGCGCACTGTAACTTTTGCTTAATTGATATTGATACTTTAATTCATGTTCAAAATCATGATAATTTTGACAGATTAAAAAAACGGGGAAACAATTAAACAAATTATACAATAATGGCTTGTAAAAAAAAAAGCATAAAACCAATACAGTACATGGATAGGATGCGAGGAAGCTATGTGCCACACCAATTGGCAGTCTATTTATTTTGCTTCCGAGCTTACCCAAGATAACGGAAGCTATGTGATCGTTCTGAAGATCGAAAATATTTTATGTCTCCGATTTAAAAAATTACAAGACAGAAATCCGTTTCAGACATCAGGAAGCATTTTTTGTTCAGTGTCTATCTGTCGCTTAATTTTTGTGAACCAACACATCTTAAAAACTAAACATCCAATTTTAATGAAATGTGTATATGGTAGGTCATAATTTAGCCCACTGTTGGTCTCATATAAGTTTCTACCTTCTGCGCTCATTTTTTTCTCTTCCACATGCGCACAAACATACATTTACACCTATAGCTTCTTTTCGGATTTAGATGAAACTTTTATAGTTTATCGAAAGTAACCCGCAGATAGCCTAGATTAATATGAACCATCTGCTGCGCTCTTTAAAGGCGCGTCCACACTATGCCGCGCAATGCCAGTTGGCAAGGCCAAGCGGCAAAGCCGTCTGGCCGACTTACGACTTCTTGCCATCTGGCTTTCTTTGATCCGGACCGACAATCGTCGGGTTCGGCTTGGCATGTCACGTGGCACGTTTTGTGCCAAGCTTGGCGAATAGCAAATTCCAAGGGAGACGTCCACATTATGTCGCGTCCACACTATGCTGCGCAATGCCAGTTGGCAAGGCCAAGCGGCAAAGCCATCTGGCCGACTTACGACTTCTTGCCATCTGGATTTCTTTGATCCGGACCGACAATCGTCGGGTTCGGCTTGGCATGTCAAGTGGCACGTTTTGTGCCAAGCTTGGCAAATAGCAAATGCCAAGGGAGACGTCCACATTACACTTGGCAATGCCATTTGGCCTTGCCATTCCTTGCCGCTTGCCATAGTGTGGACGCGCCTTAAATTTTGCTAAATTGATACTTCAATTCATGTAAAAAATCTACAATTTTGACTGAATAAATAAAACGGGCGAAACAATTAAACAAATAACACAATAATGGCTTGCAATAGCATAAAATCAATAAAGTACGTGATAGGACGTGAGAACGCTATGTGCCACTCCAATTCCCAGTCTATTTTATGAAAAAAAAAACTTTTTTTGCTCAGGGTATCTTAAGGCGTAAATGCATAATAATCTAAAAAACGAATTTTCGCGCCACCACAATACTTTCTCACTCTATATATTATGTACTTTGTGTAAGAAAAAATAAAAATCTATTGCCTCCATTCAATTTATCATATTTTCATTGCTAAATGCTACGTTTATCAGATTTGGCTAGTCTGATTTCAACGGTAAGTACTTTTTAAAGTTCGCTGATTTCTCAGGCATTCTTGTTAAAACTGTGGATATAGTTACAGTAATTTAAGAATGTTAATATTTCTTAAAGGTTAAATAAATAAATTCACACTAAATTTGTTTACATTTTTGATACTGCTAAAACCAATTATCTGTCGTGCGGAATGTCCTGGTTATGATATAATGTTGATTTTTTTTTTTTTTTTTTTAAATTTGACGTATAAATACATTGTTTTGTGTATAGATTTTTTTGCTCTTTTCTTATATTAAATAAGTCTGGAATTTAATTGATTTCGTCAACACGTTTCGTTGATATTTATAAAGATTAATACATTTTATTACGAAATAAATACTGAGTTGAGTGACGATATAACAACTTTTTTGATTAATTAATTATTATGATTTCAGTCGGTCGTTAATTATGCTAATCGGTTTATCTGATTAAGATTTAATTAACTTGGTCTTTGCTTTCAAAATTAGTTGTGCAATTTTTTTTCACGTCTAAACTTCATAGGAAGATTTTTAGTTTATAATATTTCTTAATAGATTACATATTTAAACTGATAAATTTGGCTACTTTTTCAAATTTTTAGCAGTATAGAATTTTCATTTCTCTCTTTGCTGCATATTTATCAAATGATCGATATGGTAGCGGTAGCTTTTTATATAGAGGTGTCAAAATTGGGAATATAGCGAGGAGCAGTCAAAAGTAAAAAATAAAATTGGGGATATACCGACGTTTCTGAAAAATAATTTGGTTGTGCATGGTATAAACAAATATAATATTATATATATATATATATATATATATATATATATATATATATATATATATATATATATATATATATATATATATATATATAATGTTAAATCATTGAAGACAGTAAGCTATAGATATACCTTTGAAATAAACAAAACTAAGAAATGGCCATTAACCGCGCTAATTTTTTCCCTCTTAACATTTTATAAATTTAAATAATAATGCGTTAATCGGATTCGATTTCATAATTAAAAATTGTATAATGCCGGATCTTCTGAAACAGTAATGCTTAATATGCGATCATTGTCATAGGAATTTTTTCTCCTACGAATACGTAACATGATATTAAATGACCCCTAGATATCGAAGGTGTGACAGTCATACTCTCTTGATGTAATTTTCTCCTACCTGTGTTAGTTGAATACAAATATTCTTAATAACGGGAGGTAAAAGTTTATAATTGAAAGCAACCCTGCCCTCTTGAATCAACGATATAATAACGTGCTAGATCGATTTAGTCTTATTGTCTTGATCACGTACTTTAATCATATGTAGCCGTGCAAGGTTCGTGCTGTGTCCGTTTACGGTGTTTGTACGCCTTCCCTTGTATTAACTTCCTTATCAATTCGTTGATTTTTTTTAGTTCCTCGTCAATTAAAATTCCTCCATTTTAATTTCTTTGTCAATTATAATTACATTTTTTTAATTTATAAGGAATTGGTTATTTATAACTAACTTTTTTAATATGCATGAACGTTAGTGCAAGATATAGATTATATGTATCTTGTTGTTCCTTTTGTAGTAAGAAGATGCTTGTTATTGCGCTATTTGATCCTTAGTGCAGTGAAATCATGATTAATTAATTCATCATCTTTAATAATTCTTGAATTGCTGTGCGAATATAGAACTAGTTTTATTACTTCCGAGCTTAAGCCGGAAACGATATAACTTACCGAAGGTAACGGAAGCATTGTAATCGCTTCGAAGAAAGTTTTTTTTTATAAAATGATTTCTCTAAATTCAAAAATTTGTATCAAGACCGATCTGAAATTTGTTTTAGACATCATGCAACATCTTTGGTCTCATTTCTTCGTCTATCTTTCAACATTTTTGCGAACCAACCTATCTCATACATTTGAATGGTAGTAAAAAATAGCCCACAGATGGTCCCAAATTAATTTCAACCCTCTGCACACATAGTTATAATACTTTGAGATATTCCAAAATGAGATTAAGACTGGATTGAATTGGAGACACTGTAATGGAAAGATGAAGGCATCATGGACAAATTTGATTTTAAGATATTGTAAAATGAGATTAAGTAAGACAGGATTGAATTGGAGACACTGTAATGGAAGATGAAGGCATTTCTGAAAGAGATAACTTTGAAATATTGTAAAAAGAGAGCAGATAAGGCAGGATTGAATTGAAGACACTGTGAGAAGAAGGCATTCTGAACAAAATTGATTTTGAAAAACTTTTAAAAGATATTAAGACAAAAGGGTATTTGAGATACTATAAAATGACATTTCAATCATAATTGAATTTAAGATAATGCAAGAAGAATGCATTTCAGACATCATTGACTTTGAGATGCTGTATAAAGAGAATTAATTAGACAGAAATAAATGAGAAACTATATAATGAGGGTAAATAAGGTAGACGGGATTATGAAAGAGAATTTGAGATATTGTGGCATTTAAGAGAGAGATGACTTAAAAGAAAAACTGTTAAAAGCCAGTAAGACAGAAGGGAATTAAATATATTGTAAGGACGAGGAATTTAAGATAGACTTGACTTTGAAATGCTGTATAAAAAAATTAAATTGGAAAAAAATAAATTTTAGAAACTATATAATGAGGGTAAATATGGTAGAAGGGATTATGAAAAAGAGAATTTGAGATATTGTGGCATTTAAGATCGAGTTGACTTTAAGAAAAAACTGTTAAAAGCCAGTAAGACAGAAGGGAATTTTATGTATTGTAAGAACGAGGGATTTAAGATAGAGTTGTTTTTGAGATATTGTATAAAAAGAGATTAAGTAAGACAGGAGTGAATTTGAGACACTGGAGAGTTAAGGTATGAATACACTTGGATACAAAGTGTTGGTAACGTCCATTTATATGTTGGCAACATTTTTCTTGAGACACAAGAACATCATGCATAAAAGCAACTGACAACATTTTTTTTTATGTAATGCCACCCGATGTTAACTAGTATCTATGAACTTGTTGATTGAAAAAATAAATACATGACAGCTATGCATCACCATCAACATTTTGTTACCTGGTTTGTACTAAACTTAAGTAAGAGTTCAATTTGAGATACTGTTAGTACCTGTGCCCCTTTGATATGTTGCTAAGATATCTCTTTTACGTAAAATAATTTTATCGCTATCTCACTTATTCAAAAACTTTTTGTATGAAAATAATGTCGTAAAGTCATGGACATCCAGTTATATTTTAAACTAGAACCGGGGACCGAGCGCCCATGGCCCTCGAAAGGGAGAACAAAACACTTAACAAAACCCCTCGATCCTGGGCTAATTTTTCTTCTCTCACCGTCCCCTATACACGGGGGCATATTGATGGCAGGGTTTAGATTCGGTTTTGGCGAGATCCTCTGTACAGAGATTTGTCCTGTTTATACTCCTATATTAAAGATATTAAATATTTGACTTTTCAGGTTTTTTTTTTTGAGAAAAATATCATTAATGTATATTTTTCTTATTGTGTAAACTCAAGCAGTTTTGTTCGTACATTATCTTGTTTAAATTGTATTTAATATTTTAATTCAAACTGTTAATAGAAGTACTTTTCTAACCCAATAAAAATCAAGATAATATCTGGCAAACATTGTTAACCTATGAATATATTGTAATTTAAATTGTTTACCATCGCCCTGCTAATTCATATTTAGAGCCGGGCGAAGCAAGAGTTACGCTTAAGGAATTTAAAAATGATACGATGTAGTAATTGCTTTATGATTACCAAGGTGTATGATACAATACCGTGTTGGTGTAGCGTCACAATGTAAGATCTCATTGTTATGCATACTTGTAGTCTATTACATGTAATGGGGAGTACTTGTGACTTACATCTCAACAATTAAATGCATTCTTCAACAATTACCTATCAGATTTAACTTTTACAAACAAATGCCGAGTTACGCAAAAAGAAATGCAATGCATGCATCTATATTTAGTGTTAAATAAAACTTTTCGCTTACATAGTTGACTAGGTTTAAGCATAAGTATAATAAAAAAAATACAAATTTGAAGTATGTGATTAAATGACGAAATTTTATAAAAAAATAATCATTCGATTGTTATACTTTGCTTTTACTATCAGCAAAAGCTGTAATAGTCACTGATTTCTATATTGTAATTGATCTTCGTTGACTAGTGAACTAAATTATCAGTTCTCGATTAAAGCTACTGTTTTATGCAGACCGATTTCGAAACCATTCTTCACTATTTTATCAGTTCTCGATTAAAGCTACTGTTATATGCAGACCGACTTCGAAACCATTCTTCACTATTTTATCAGTTTTCGATTAAAGCTACTGTTATATGCAGACAGACTTTGAAACCATTCTTCACTATTTTATCAGTTTTCGATTAAAGCTACTGTTTTATGCTGACCGATTTCGAAACCATTTTTCACTATTTTATCAGTTCTCGATTAAAGCTACTGTTCTATACAGACCTATTTCGAAACCATTCTTCACTATTTTATCAGTTCTCGATTAAAGCTACTGTTTTATGCAGACCGATTTCGAAACCATTCTTCACTATTTTATCAGTTCTCGATTAAAGCTAATTAATGTTGACACAGTACAGTTTTTTTGTACACTTTGTCCACTAGTTTATAAATTCTCTAAAAAACCAAGTGTTTAATGCAGACTAATTACGAAAACTTTGTTAATTATTTCATCAGTTCTCAATTAAAAGCCTGTTTTACAGTCGCACATTTGGAACACTTTATTTACTATTTCTTCAGTTCTCGATTAAAGCAATTCTTTAAGCGCGAGTACGAAAGCAACTGCAGATCGAGTACAAATACTTTACTTACCAATTCTCGATAAGGTAACTGTTTAATATTGACCAATTATATGAACACTTTTCCCACTATTTCATCACTTCCCGATTCAACCAACTGATTTACGCAGTTCGATCACGAACTATTTGTAAATTGATCTTCGATGTTCAAGGACCATTTGTAGGATGGTTTATTTTGATTCCATTGGACAATTGGTTAATCTTTAATATCGATATTATTTGTCACCATTTGGAGGCGACAATCAGCATGGGAAAGACCGGCCTAGCTAAGTGGTAAGCGAGCCCATAACTTGCCTGGAACCTGAGTCACTAAGTCAACCTGAAACACCGATATACTCTGTTTCGTATCCAAGACAGGTGAGACATGTTTCCCATCGAGTATATAAGTAAAGTGGGCAATACCCCGTCCTCTAATAAAATAATCATGTTTTGTTAGGGACATAAAAGAAAGACAAAAAATAAACAGTATGGGATTTTCAAAACATAAGAAAACACAATTTATTCTAGGTCGTAAGAAGCCTACAATATTTTAACAATGAATTAAAGAAAAAATAAGAAAAACCAGTTAATATGCAAAACAACAATTCTTTACAATAAAAACTATTGTAAAATCATGCTAGGAATGAATGACAATGATTGTGGGAGTTTTAAAGCTTTAAAGATTGATTGCTAGGTTAATGTAGTAGTCTGCATTCTGCATATCATTTAACTGCAAACTGAACTACAATTTCTCAAACTAAACAATTGTTTATTCTTGAAAACAACGTGATTAATTTTAATTGGATAACAAAGTGAATTCACACGATATTGACACAGATCTTGAAATGAATATCCACCCACTACTTCTCAAACTCATTTATTGTTTTGTTTCAGATGTTTTTACTCGTTATTTTTTTTTTTTTTTTTTACGTAGTTAATTCTTCAGGACGTATAGAGACAAATTAGCTAACAATGTTCTCTGTCCTGTCTCTCTCCTATAATTCTAATTTAATTTTTAACTAGTGACCTTTAATCTTTGATGAATGATCTATTTTAGATTTATTCTATTATAGTGTCCGAAATGATAGATTAGACCGATTAGTTGTGATAGATTAATCATTAATAGCGAATTTGTTCTGCTTGTAGTTCTAATCTTGGCGTCGGAGTGTTTCTCTGTCCTGTCTCCCTCCTATAATTCTAATTAAATATTTTACTAGTGATTTTTAATCTTTGATGAATGATTTTTTTTTAATTTTTTTTTTTTTATAGTGATCTATTTTATTTTTAGTTTTTTTACTCGTAAATTATGCAACATTTTAAATTCTTCAGGAGCTAGAGACAAATTAGTTAACCATGTTATCTAAAACAAGCTGGATTACCTTGCTTTGCTATGGAATATGTTGTATAGACCGGAGACAGAGGAGAGAAAAATTCAATCCGACGACTGGATTTGAACCACGGGTCTTTCGAATTCCAGTCCAATGCTCTACCAATTTAACTCTGGAAAATGATTTGTCTTTGTCCGAAATAATTGATTTGGCCGATTATGTTAGTTATGAATTTATTCAGCGTGTAGTTCTAATCTCGCCGCCGGAATGTTTCTCTGTTCTGTCTCCCTCCTAGTGCTATGGCGCATAATGAACTCGCCTAAACGAGGAAACGAAATCCCACCCCCCTTTTTTTAGTCGTTTGCCATAATGTCCGCCATTTTAAAAAAAATATCAAGTGTGAAATTTTCTAAAATATTCCAGTTGTCACAAATGCTGAGATGCACCTGTGTGCCGAATTTTGTTAAAATCGGTCAATTTTTACGCAAGTTATCGTTAGACAACCACACAAACTTTTTAAATTCTTTGTCTCTAAAACGAAGAATCCACGTTTGTTCAAAAATTTCCCCAAAGGATGATGAATTCTTTAATAATTTCAAACAATTATCATTATTTAGTAAATTTATGATCTGAATCATGTATGTTGAATATTATCAAATTTTTTTACTGAGTAAGTTTATTGAAATCTTTATTTGAAACGTTAATCGTTGAAAGTTAGTTCCAGATCACTTTAATGATTTTATGTTGCAATATATTTCTCTTTCTCTGTTACGACAGACTAATTAATTTTTAATTCTTCTGCGTCTTGGTAAATTAAGTTTTAATTTTTGAGAAAAAAATGACAAATATATTTTTTCTGTGAGAACCCCGAATGAATTAGATAATTTTTAATTTAATAATTTTATTCAAGGATATCATTCTAATGTTGAACAAACTTATTGGCAAATATTGGAAGTTGCTTTTCATGTGTCGAAATAATATTCCATTGCAACTTTTAATACTGAATAATTGGCTTTTATTTAGCCCGAATCCTTTTATGATGTTAGAATTAAGTTAGTGTTATAGGTATTTTTGTATCAATTTTGATAAATTAAGCTTTAATCAATGTATATATGATGCAGTTATTAAATCAAAAGATTACTTTATACCGTGTTATTTAAACATGATCCTTTGTAAACTAATTTCATTGAATGGAATTTTTAATTATACTAATTTTTTTAAGTACCTATATTTGCGTTTTGTCTTTGGTACTGTTTTTATGTCTTATGCGACTTTTTTTACTACGTTTTTATTAGCTTGCATTCTTGTTTGTTTGTTTGTTTGTCCGGTACAAATCTGGCAATCGATTTCTAACTAACTTCCCGAATAGCTAGACATTTGAAACTTTTAGCATAGCTCAGAACACGATGACAATGCATTATTTTAATACTTTTAGCCATCTTTCAGCAGAATTTAATTGGGTTTCAGCAAATTTTGCTCTACGGAAAGCTAGTTCGGAAAATCCGCAAGTTATTTTATTTGTTTTACCATATCCCATATTTACGCAATCTTCATTTTGACGGGTCTCAAATTTATGATAGATAAACATTGAATGACTGCAAAACAGGAAATATCGATTATATTATTTCAAATATATCGATGGCACGGTTTAGATTTGGTGTTGGGGAACTCCGTTGTACAAAGATTTGTCCTTTTATAGGTATAAGATCAGCTCTCCAGATGATTGTCATTTATGTGAAGTAAATAAATTCGGATTTTTTTTTCACTAACATTATATATTATACAACAATAACAATTATATTATTAATATTACATACGATTCAACAGAAAATTTAAAAACGTAGTATATAAAAAGTTCTTTTTATCTTGAAATTATTTTTGTTTTTCCAGTGACACTTATGAAAGAACTAGTTACTTAAATAAATTAATATGATGAAGATGAGTCTATATTTATTATGTCGGAGACCAACTTAAGACTCATGCTTTACAGTTCTTTTGAGAAAACTTTATTTTCATCTCGTGTTTGTAGTATTTATATTATATTAGAAGAAGTATTGTGTTGGCGCAAAAAATCAATTTTTTAAAGTGTGGTTGATTCGCATGTTTTATGGTCTCCAGGGTCCAAAGAAGTTGTTTTTAAAAAATGTTTAATCTATTGTCTTTAATCTGTGTAATACGCATGTAGCCTAAACTCTACTGGGCCGATATCAATAAAATTTGACAAAAATGTTTCATAAAAATAATACCCCGAGGTGAAACCGAGTATTGTAGCTTTACATTTTTGGGATGCTGCCCACTGATAAGTCGTGAAAAAAATGTAGGTATTTATCAAAAGACGTTTCCGACGATTTAGTTTAGTAACTTCTAAAATGTAGTCTATTTAAATAAAAATTTAACCATATGAATAATTTTTCTGGAACAAATCTAGTTTTTGAGGTATTGTTAAAAAATAAATTTGATATAACTGAAAATCGAAAACGAAATGTCAACTATCACCTGTTGAACACTTTATTAGTCAAAAGTATGTTAAATAAAATAATAATTATGGAATTATAATCGACATTAGACAGTTTGTTGGTTCAGAGTTTTCGGAGGACCGATTTTTTTAGTTTAATTTAAGGCGTAGAATCACCAGTTTGAGTATTTAAATCACGATGCAGAAAATGCATTTATGGAATAATATTTAATATATACAAATAATTATCATTATTTAGATCCACCAATTAAATAATAATATTTGATCTGTTACGTACTCAACCACGAATCTTAAGAATAAAGAAAAACGTCATCTTTTGTGCCACTGAGAAGAGTCGAAATGCTTGAGAGAAAATATATGTGTAGGATTTACGAAAAGTTTTTCTTTAGTCTTAACCCTGCAGTGCACGGGTCGGGTCTGTGAGACCCAGGGTGTCACACTCATTAGCAAAACACTGATATGGGAGGTTCGTATAACACCATCCCCTCCTATACCTTCAAGTCAAACCTTCCTCAGTTCAGTACCACATTTTGAGCAATTCCCATAATTTCTTTCTGTCTATTTTTTTACCTCAAAATTACCCCTGGGTCTGTGAGACCCAACCCGTGTACTCATGTAAGTATTTTTTTATAACTCGTAACAACATTTGATTATATATATTCGTTTATAACTCTCTAGGTTTTAATTTTATTTACTTGAACTTTATTTAATATTAATTTCAGGTATTGTACAAAGTATTTATAATGACTGATTATTTTCGATCGTTAATTTAGTATTGAAAAATTTGTAATGGGAGAAAAAATATTACAGTTACTCTCCTGGTAGGAATGTTATATATATATCGGGATTTTTTTTAGAATAACCGGGAAAAAAATTCTTGGGATTAAAGCTGTGCCTTCCAAACCTCAAGAGCCTAATAAAGGGGGGGGGGATGTTCAATTTGCACTGACTACAAATCCCGTCATTTTTGCAAAAAGTGCAATATATATGTATGCTAAGACCATTTGCAATTTATTTGCCAAGACTGTGGAATTGAAATTTTTTGATTGTATCAAGTTCCTATATTGATAATTTAAACTTATTTTTTCAAAATTCTTTTAATTTTTTTTAATATATTTTTTTTCATGTTGGACAGTAAAAATTAAAAAAGTTGTAGTCATAAAAAACAATATATTTTTTTCTAATGTAATTTTATTGATATATTGCATTCTATATTTTTTTACTAATAAATAAAGATTATTTCTATACTAAAAAAAATAAAAAATAAAAATATTTAAATAATAAACCATCTTAATTATTTTTTTAAATATTGGGTCTGACAGACCCAACCCGTGCACTGGTGTGATTTTTTTTCACCCGTGCACTGCAGGGTTAACCAAGTAACTATTGCTCATCTAGAAAAACACGAATCTTATTATTATAAAGGAACTAGAACCTAAGAACTTGCTCAAGGTTAAGGATACGATCTTTACAGATCTCATCTGAATTAACTTAAAAGATGTTCCCACCGTTAATCTTCTTGAAATCCTAAACTCTATCTTTACAACAACCGCAGTTATTTTCTGTTACTCTTTACCAGTTATTGTTGCAAATAATAAGTGTAGGAATTCCATTGTTACATTATAATTAAAATATAATCGAACAGTACCTTAAAGTTACTCTTTTATAGGGGATATTTATAATTATGACTAGAGAGGTTAAAAAAAACACAACACACAAAAAACAGGGGATATTTATAGTTATTGTGTTCTTACAATGAATTAATATGGTACACAATATCACCATTCAAAATATATCATAATAAATATATGTTATCAGTTCTCAGTATTTTTTACATTTCCTCGTGTATATACTATTGCAGATCTGATAAATAACGATTTGGAGTGATAAAATTCGTCTTCTTTTTCATGAAGATTATATTAATAATCTTCATAATGTACATTAAAGATAAGTTCGCGTTTTATTCTCACTCGTATTATTTTATCTTCGAACTTTTATATTAATATAGGTTTTTGTCCTGGTTTCTTTTTATAGTAATTAACTTTTAGATGGGTTATAGAAATGTGGAGATGAAAAAAGCGTATAAGTGAAGTGGCGTCTATCCGGTTCTGTATATCTATATAGATGAAAAAAGCTTATAAGTAAAGCTGCATACGTAAAGTGGTGTCTATCCAGTTCCGTATATCTTTTGTAGTTGAAAAAAGCATACAAGTAAAGTGGTGTCTATCCGGTTCCGTATATCTTTTGTAGTTGAAAAAAGCATACAAGTAAAGTGGTGTCTATCCAGTTCCGTATATCTTTTGTAGTTGAAAAAAGCATACAAGTAAAGTGGTGTCTATCCAGTTCCGTATATCTATTATAGTTGAAAATAGCATATAAGTAAAGTGGTGTCTACCCGGTTAAGTATATCTATTATAGATGAAAAAAGCATATAAGTAAAGCTGCATACGTAAAGTGGTGTCTATCCAGTTCCGTAAATCTATTATAGTTGAAAATAGCATATAAGTAAAGTGGCGTCTATCTGATGGTTCCGTATATCGTATATCTATTATAGTTGAATAAAGCATATAAGTTAAGTGGCGTCTATCCTGTTGCGTATATCTATTATAGTTGAAAAAAGCATATAAGTTAAATGGCGTCTATCCTGTTGCTTATATCTATTATAAGGTTTATACTTTTATACAGCCGATGGAGCGACATACCAACCCGGTGTTATCAATTACATAGATTATATAGTTGTAAAAGCCCTTTAGCTGGCCTATGCCCTTTGCGCCCGTTAAGGGGCATAGGTAAATAATGCTCATTTGTTTCACGAAATATTATTTCATTTTGTATAATTTACAATTTTTTTTAGGGTGCACTTATAGGAATTAAACTCAAAATAGATAGTCTAAAACTGTGTTACTTTGATCAGTTGAGGTGTAGGTTCTTAAGGCCACCTCTATTGAAAGGGGAACTTGCTAAAGCTGAGCATTTTAGGTCTTGTCTCGTCTTCAACCAAAAAATAACTGGTTTAAAAGAAGGACTGTGTTCATCTTTTATATCTAATTTTCGGCTAAAAACTGACCTCTGGATCTATACCTCGACCAGTATAGATCGATGTATTGAACGAGCATGAGCGTAGTGAGTTCTTCATTTCAGAGACTTTTTGACCGATTTGTCTAAATTCAGCGCACAGGTGCATCTCAACAATTGTGAACAACCTTATAGTGTTTCGAAATTTCACACTTAATATTTTCAAGATGTTGGTCAATTTGCTGGACGGCTAAATAACAAGTTATTTAATCAGCATGACACGTACATGAATTTAAAGGTTTTGAAGTGCAAGAAAGAGTACATTACGTGTACGTGTCTAGTGCGGAAAGTAGCATTTTGCTTGCGAGCGTAGAGTTAACACCCGAGCGACAGCGAGGGTAGTAAAACCACACGAGCAAAGTAAAATCCAGTTTTCGCATGATTTGCGAACCGTACTTTATCTACGATTGTTGAATTTTAATAATAAATACAGAAAAAAAGTTACTTTAATTAAACAAACAGCAAATGTTTTGTTAAATGTAAACAAACACGCTAATCATGCGATAAGGTGAAACATTCTTCTTTATTTTCCGCACTAGTGTGGCAAAAAAGAAGAATTATGAAACGCGCATGTGCAATGAATACAACTACGAAAAGAATCACTTTCTACGCATCTAAACAGGGATAAATGTTTATATTTCGTATCAATCGTAGATAATGAATATTTAACTAGGTATTACTAAAAAAATCCATTCCTTGCCAGCATTTTAAAAAGAAATATGGCTGAAATGTGGTTTTTGAAAACAAGTTAATGCTTATATAGCATGTCACATAACATTTTAAAGCTTTTTTCAGGTAGATTAAGAATATGTTAGTTTTTCCCCGAAAAATGTTTCTTGGTAGCCATATTGAAAACAAATATAACCGACATGAGCACAATATCTTTATGCACCACATCACTAATTTATTTACTACGTTTTTATTAGCTTGCTTTCTTGTTTGTTTGTTCGTTTGTTCAGTACAAATCTTGCAATCGATTTTTAACTAACTTCCCGCGTAGCTAGACATTTGAAACTATTAGAATAGCTCAGAACACGATGACAATGCATTATTTTAATCCTTTTAGCCATCTTTCAGCAGAATTTAATTCGTTTTCAGCAAATTTTGCTGAAAACAAAAATTTTGCGAAATAAATCCGCAAGTTATTTTATTTGTTTTGACATATCTTATATTTACTATCTTCATTTTGACGGGTTTCAAATTTATAATTTATGACAGAAAATTTAAAAACGTAGTATATAAAAAGTTTTTTTTATCTTGTAATTATTAACAAATATATTAATACGCTTCTAATAACAATAATACTATTTACTTATGTTAAAACAAGTACATTAAGTTTTTATTACCTCCCCCCCCCCCCCCCCCCACAATTTCCAATGTGCGCATTACAACGTCTGTTATTACCGTCGACAGATGTTGTTATTACCTCGTTAATATTTCTTTTGATTCATTTCACACAGTAGTCTACTCTAGTCTGAACTGTATAGCGTTATATCGAGATTAGAATCTGATGAAATAGAATTGTGAAAAAGAACTATATATTATTGTCCGACACTAGAGAATAAAGAATAGTGACAAATTCATGATGAAAAGAGAGGCTCCAATTCAGTTTTATCACGGATTTTTTTTTTTTTTTAAATCTTTAAGCGTTCTGTTCTTGAAGCGAGATTGAATTATCTCGCTAATAATCCTTTAAATAAAAGGTTTTTCTTTAGGTTTTCCTTAGCCAAGATTTTCTTTTAAATAGAAAACTGATTTTAGCGTTCGTCCTTTATTGATTGTTGATGAAATCTCTATTTCGATATGACCAAAACTAATCGTAACTAATCTACTACTTTTTTTGTGTCTTTATGAAGCAAACTTTTATATTGCTATCGTTCTTAAATTCTTTGATATGAAATGAGGTGTTAATTTCTTAGCACGCACTCTTAATAACTGTGATCGTGGGGCTTCATTGTGACTATTCTAGGATTTCTCTTAAATTCTTGAGTTTTGGGTAGGGCTTTTAAAAAATATATTCATGTTTGTTATATAAGGTAAAACTGTACATTTATCTTGTAATAGTACATTACGCGTCGAGTGCGGAAAGTAGCATTTTGCATGCGAGTGTGGAGTTTGCACCCGAGCGACAGCGAGGGTAGTAAAACCACACGAGCAATGCAAAATGCCGTTTTCGCACGAGTTGCGTACCGTACTTTATCTACGATTGTTTGATTTAAATAATAAATACAGAAAAAAATAAACTTGCTGTATGTAAGTTCGTATCTCTCTTAATAAAGATGGCATTAATTCATTAGTTGTATTTTTTGCCGAATTAATTATTTCTGGAGGAGTATTATTCTCTACATTTTCGTCAAAGTCACTTGATTCACTTATTGCTTTTCACTAAAAACTCAATATAAACAGTTATTTTAACTGCAAATTAGTTTTGTTAAATGTAAACAAACACGCTAATCGTGCGTAAAGCTGAAGAATTCCTCTTCTTTACCGCGCTAGCGTGGTAAAGAAGAGGAATTATTCAGAACTATAAGACGCGCATGCGCAATGAATACAAGTACGTAAATAATCACTTTCTACGCATCTAAACAAAGATATAATGTTTATATTTCGTATCAATCGTAGATAAAATAATTTATTCTTAATTTATGTCTGCTTGTATATATTTCTTTCTATAATGTCATTGGTACTCTAATAATGATAAATATAATAGAAATGTACTTGTGCTTTGATGTATTTTCAAAATTATATAGGTAGAAATATAAATGTTTACAATGAGCAAACTGTCCATCTTATAGTAAACAACAGTACACAATTCACGTATTCATTCAGTACACGAAGACAAGCCCAAAACTTAATCTCTACACAGATATCTAGAACAATTACAGAGAAACAGCACTGGACACGAGTAGAACCTACTCTTAACAATAAATTACCCTAAAAACTCAGAGAAATACATGAACACATCAGATATAAAGCACAGCTGAAATGTTATAAAATGCATGATGTAAATTACGATGATAATCTATATATATAAAAGTCAACGTATGTCTGTGTGTATGTTCTTTATATAAATCTACAGTTTTAGTCCGATCTCGATGAAAATTTGCACACTTGACCTTCAAAGCAAGGGAACTCTGTCTACGTGAATTTTCGAAATTTAAATTTTGTTTCACAGGGGTACGGGGTGCAAGTAATGAGTACGGGGTCAAAGTAATTAATACTCTTCATGATGCGTATCATTGAAAAGCTCTTTAAAAGTACAGTAATTGTTGTTATGCACAGTTTTGTCATATTTTCATTTAGGTGGGGGTAAAGTGGAAAAATATAGCTATATCTGATATGAAAAGAAGAGTCTCTGAATGAGGGTGTCTTTTATACAAATCTACAGTTCTATCACAATTTGATGAATATTTACACTCCTTCTACTCGTAAACAAGGTGACGGTCTGTGCCTACATGAGATTACGAAATTTAAATTTTGGTACACAAGGGTACGGAGGTACAAATGTCAAAGTAATGAAAACCCTTCATGAAGCATACCGTTTAAAAGCTCTTCAAGAGTACAGTAATTGTTGTTATGGACATTTAGGAGGGTAAAATGGAAAAATATATCAAAGTCAACGGATGTGTGGGTGTATGTTCTTGGAAATTTGCACACTAGACCTTCAAAGCAAGGGGAAAATCTCTGTCTACATGAATTTTCGAAATTTAAATTTTGGTACACAGGAGTACGGGGTTCAAGTAATAAATACGGGGTCAAAGTAATGAATACCCTTCATGATGCATATCGTTGAAAAGCTCTTTAAGAGTACAGTAATTGTTTTGTTATGTACAGTTTTGTCATATTTTCATTTGAAAATATAGTGAGCTTCAATTGCGTACTTAACTCGCAATGGGCTTCAATTTATTACATTATAATGCCTGTAAACATTTTAATTTGCATTCAAGTAGCTAATATGACATTAATTACATTATTATACTTCTAATCTACTCGCAATGAGATATAACATAATGCTAAACTCATTAATTATGTTTCTAATCTACGTTTGTAATTTCCATGTAAAGAGCTTTAATATGACACTAATCCTATTGCTATACTTCTATTCATGATACTAAACTGATTGTTCCTAATTTACACGCAATGAGCTTTTAATTGATACTTAGTTGTTTTTTACATTTGTAATGTGCATGTGAAGAGGTTTAATATGATACTAAACACATACATAGTTTTATTTCTTATCTTGTGAAATTTAATTTAATACTTGACTCATTGCTTGCTTTTATAAACCACCTATAATAAATTTCAATTTGACTTTACACTTAATGTTTCTCTAATCTACCTTTTCAAGAGCTTTAGTTTTATATCCAACTCGCTTCAATATCTAAAATATAAATTATTATAACTTAAGAATACATATTGATAAATAACACTAAAGACCTATGTGACTTAAAATAACTATTTATGTTTTAAAATGTTTAACTACCTAGTGTGGTTAGCTTTCTCCTATTAAACATATTATGTCTTTTCTAATTGATATTAGTGCATCGCAACTTAAAGAAAAGACTTCCGCAGAATTAAAAGCTTTATTTATTTATTTTTTCCTAGTGGGGGTCTGTTTGCATCCCTACACAGCAATAAAGGCGATATATCTCGTGTAATTGTCTTTGTCGATGATTTTCTCTGGGTAATTTTATGATGTCTATTAGAAGTTGAAAGAATGATTTAATTGCAGTTTCCTGGACGATCTAGTAACATTTAATAGCCTCTTTCTTTCTCTCGCATTTTACCGCATTCAAACTCTCTACCGCTAATAGAAACATACTTCCTTTTTTTCTGTCTAACTTAAAGAAATGTCATTACCTTCTGGAGTTTAATTAGTTTGGTTTAATAGTTAGTCATTTTAATAGTTTGGAGGTTTGTTATGCTCAACAAATAATATTCTGGAGGTTTGTTATATTCAACAATTATAATATTCTGGGAATATGTTAAATTCAACAATTATATTCAGGAGGTTTGTTATATTCAACAATTAATAATATTCTGGGAATGTGTTAAATTCAACATTTATATTCAGGCGGTTTGTTATATTCAACAATTAATAATATTCTGGGAATGTGTTAAATTCAACAATCATATTTAGGAGGTTTGTTATATTCATCAATTAATATTCTGGGGGTGTGTTAAATTCTACAATTATATTTAGGAGGTTTGTTGTATTCAACAACTATATTCTAGAGGTTTTTTTTTCTCAACAAAAAGACTGTTTTTTTTAAAAACAAAAACAAAAGAAACTCTGCCAATTAGTGTGGCACATAGCTCCCTCGCGTCCTATTTCTTATAATTTAATGCTTTTACAACCTATTATTAAACAATATATTTAATTCCCCCCCCCCCCCCCCCATTTCTAAATCTGTGAATTTTTTTTTATATTTTTTACATGAATTAAACTATCAATTTAGCAAAGTTTATGCAACACAGACGGTTGACATTAATCTCGGGCTATATGCTGGCTACTTTTGATACACCATCTAGGTTTCATAAAAATCAGAAGGGTATACTTTTGGAGATGTAGGTGGAAATAAATATATGCTTGTGCGCAAGTGGAAGAGAAACAAATGGGCGCAGAAGGTTGATAAATATATGGGACCAACAATGGGCTATTTATGACCTACCGTATAAATTTTAGTTGCTTACCGAAGGTAACGGAAGATATGTGATCGTTCCAAAGAACGAAACAAATTTTGTGTTTGATTTCAAAAATTCCAAGACAGAAATCCGTTTCAGATGTCAGGGAACATATATGGTTCTGTGTCGGTCTGCCGCTCAATTCTTGTGAATCAACATATCTTGAAAACTACTCGTCTGATTTTAACAATATTTGAAAGGTATGTCATAAATATCCCATTGTTGGTTCAATATAAGTCCCGGTTTGTCGAAAGTAGTCCCAGATAAATTTTAACCGTCTGTGCTCTTTTAAATGTTGCTAAATTGATACTTTAATTCACGTAAAAAATCAAAACAATTTAACAGATTTAAAAAAGGGGAAGGGAATGAAATAAATTTAACAAAAATAGGTTGCAAAATTATAAAATCATTCAAGTATGTGAAATAGGACGAGTAAGCTATAAGTGCCAAACTAATTGGCAGACTATTTTTAGATTACGACCGGTTTAAAAGTGTAAAAGTTTAATAAACTATAAAGATTAAACTGCGTGAATCTATTATAATGGCATCTTTGAATTAGCTTTGGCAACTTATATAGTATATTAAAAATTGGTATTAAAAATGTCTACACCTGATATTTTCTTGAGGTGGATTATGGAACGAAAATTGTAATATATTTTATTTAGATGAACAGTTTTTAGGGTCCGTAGGCAGAACCAAGGACCCTTATATTTTCCTGCGTGTGTCTGTCCGTCCGTCCTGTCGCCTGCTCTCACGGCTACACCTTTCGTCCGATCACTTTGAAATTTGGCATGTATGTGTCTTGTACCTACCCACATATTTTAAAAATATAGCGACTTGAAAAAAAAAAAAAAATTTCAAAAACGATTAGGGTAAAAAAACTTAAGGGTTAAATTTTTTTTTTTTTTTTTTCGACACCGTGAGGGGTATCATATGAAAGGGTACGTCGAGCTGATTACAAAAATATATAATTCTTTGGTTATAACTTTGATAGGGTGAGCGTAGGCAATTTTGAAGCGGCTGTGAAACGTGCCCCCCCCCCCCCCCCTCTATCTCGCTAATGTGAAGTGCAAAAAGTCTGAAATAAGTCCTGAACATTCTTCGACCAAAAGTAAAGATACCACTTTTTGGAAATTTCGAAAAAAATATTATTTTATTTTTTATTGACAAAATACGTTTTTTTATAATTATGGTCTTTTCTATGTATTTATATGGTTGTAGTCCGGTTCAGTGGCAAACAAATACTTTATCGGAAGTTTTTTTATGTGTTTTGAGAATATCAGACCCATAGGATAGTTCAAAGAAGCTTTTTAGCATTTTAAAAAACACCATCAATAGGGAAATACTTAAACTATACAGTGGACCCTCGCTGTGTGCTGACTAGCACACACTTGACCTGTTTATTAAGTTATGAACAACTTGCAAACAGGATGGTTTGATGGTTTGCAGAATAAGCCGGTAGGATTTTGAAGGATGCATAAAAACTAGTAAAAATTGAATTTCTTAAAAGGAATACACATTTGCATTGATACCAAAATCAGTTGAGTTTATGTCGTTTGATTTATAAATTTAATTTTTTTTTTAGATAAAAAAAATATATCTATAGAAAATGTATAGATATATTTAAATATGTGCTGCCTGTTTTGGTCGCTTTTAGAATTTTTTTGAAGTATTGTTTGTTAAACAATACATTACATTATAAACATTATAGAAAAACAAATGCTTATTACCAAAAATATAACAATATTATTTTGTTTATTGTTTACCTGTATGACTAGAACTCCTCGTAGATTCATTTTTTTTTAGTCCATAACTCGGTGGTTTGAAACACTAACAAAATAAATTAGTTCTCTTAATTTTTAAATTTATTTTTTGTAGTCTTGCTTTTAAAAAAGTAAAATTACTTCATTTACCTAATTTATCTAGTTCCAAAAAAAAAAAAATGTTTTCGTTTCTTTTTTTTTGTAAGTTAAACAAATTTTCGTTGTTTTATTTAATGTTATATCGGGGGGACAAGCATTTATGTATTTATTATATTAAACGAGGAAACAGATTTTGGGAATTCGGATGCGGTGTCTATCGGTCGACTGAAGCGTTTCGGCGAGTGAACAAGCGGTGACGTGCCACCACCCTGAGCTGCTTAGGAGAAGGAGTTGGAAAGATGTGGGGAGAACCATACCACACTACGAGGAAGGATCCTGTAAGGACCCTCTACTGTGCTGTTTAGAAGGATGGTTTAGGAAGGTGCGGGTAGGAAGGTCCTGATCCTGTGTAATAAGGATGCAAGGAAGTAGTTGAAGAAGGCGAGGTTGAATCTTAACACTCCTGATGACTTTCTATCAACCGTAACCAGTTTCTTGTCTATATGATAATGCCCTTATCTACGAGCTTTATAATTAACGCTTATGAGATGACACGTCATTCTTAATTTCTTTCCTTAATAAAAATTAAGAATTTCAGCAATTCTGCGGGCAAGTCTATCATTGAATTAAATTTCCTTTTTTTTCAGATACCCTCTCTTGCTTGGTATTCAATGCTGAAATCCTTTGTTATTATCTATTCTCTTAGGGTTATTATTTTTTAAGGGGATTATTTTTTTACCCTTTAAAAATAATCCCCTCCATATGTTCTACCTCCTTGTCTCATCTGTTTTGGCTCCATTCACATGTTCACTGTCATCCTAACTGTTTAGGCATTATGTGCAATTTTGTTTTAGTTTTTCATTTTCATATTTATATTTAAAGCAATACCTCTAATTTCCACATATTCTTTTAATTTTAATTTAATTTCATTTATTTTCACCGCTGGTAAGAACCTATGTCACACTCTTTTGCATTTTCAGTTCGAATTATTTTTGTTTTCTAATTTTTAGTCTAGCATTATCTATTTTTCTTTTTTATGTATTTGTAGATTATCACTGATGATGCTCAGGTTCCCTGGGCGAAAGCTTTGATGAAATAAAAAATCGTTCTTCAAAAAACAGGACTTTTATTCCAATAAATACCTCCGCCTTTGTTTGAAATTCTAAAGAAGTCCACTATACATCTATACAATCAACTAATTTTGTTTCAGTAAGTGTTAAGTTTTAAGTTCCATTAAAATCTCTGAGCAAACAACTAACTTTGTATTAAGGATCTTTCAAATAAATCGCATTTAAGTATTTATTCACCATACTTCACCATACTTAAGTGTTTTCACTGAAAAAATGTTTTGGAAAACATCTTTGTAAATACGACACTTCTATAATTTTGTCTGAACGATTTGTTTTCTTCGTGAGTTTAGTTGTTCCTTCCGCTCTCTTGAACACTCATTTTTATAATTTTACTTATAATCATTTTTTAACACAAAAAAGTTGCTTAGTAGCCTGTTATTCATGTGGAGGATGCATTTTAAAAAAAAAAAAAAATACTTGTTTGAAATGTCTTTTAAAAATATTTTTAAGAGTGGTTTTTGAAAGGTGATTTTTTGTTTTGGAGATGAATTTAGAGTGTACTCTCACTTTTATTTTTAGGAGGTGTCCCATCTTGAGGATACATTACTCTTAATATTTTTAGATTGGATACCCAATCTTTTTTTAATTGTTTTTTTTTAAAAAGATTTTATAAGTTAATGTCCTACTTGAGATGGTGTGGTACGCTTTTCCAAAGTCCATTAGCGATCCTGTAGGCATCCGCTTTTTTCTTGCCTTTGTCAGAATGATAGTAGATTACTTTAGGATGTTTTAACGACTTTCCTTATGGAATTAACGCTTGTAATGTTGAATTTCCTAGGTGAACAAATGTTAGTTGTCACTCTGGCTTTCCTTCAAGTTGGATTCTGAGAGTAATCCTGCGGGTGCCCATTTTTCCGTATCCTTCGTCAGGATGGAGGTAGCTCCTTAAAGAGTTTATTAACGACCTTGATTATGGAATATGTGCCTGTAAGATTCACTTTCCTTGGTAAGAAATGTAAGTTGTCACTCTCGCTTTCCTTCGAGTTGGGTTGTTAGGGAGATCCTGCGGGTGCCAACCTTGTCGTATCCTTGGCCAGTATGCAGGTTTTTTCTCAAGGTCTCTTAATCTAGACCACTCTTGCTTTCATCCTGCAAAGCGGGCACGGTCTCGGTCCTGTAAGCAGACTTTTTAATTCTCAGTTCCGATTATATTCTTGACTCTTTCCAGATCGTTGACCTTTCATTAAAGTTTACGATATTTTTAATATCTTTTATTATACTCCTATTAATAAACCAATCAATTTGCGACTCTTTAATTTTTAATTGTCCACAAAATTTCAATTAATTTACATATTTTTATTATTATAATCCCCATTTTGTATCCTCATTTCTATTTACATATTGCTTCCTAGATCTTACCAAAGGTAACGGAAGTATTGGGAACATTGTAAAGATTTTTTTTTCTTATGGTGTCCGTTATGAAAACTTCCTAGACAGAAATTCATTTCAGACATCAGGGAACATTTTTTATTTCGTGGTCTATCCGTCGGTTGGTATGTCGTTAAACGTTTCTGCAAACCACCATGTCTTGAAAACTACTCGTCCGATTTTAATGAAATTTGGATGGTAGGTTCTTCATGGTTCTTCACCATGTGTCCAAATTTAATATTGCTTAAAACTAAGTAAGACTCCGTTGGGAATCAAAAAGAGCCATTTCTCATGTGAGCTTTCCAATAATGGGACGCAAAGATGGATTGTTACACTTTTGAATACTATATTTTTCCCAAAAAAAAAAGTTTCATAGGTATACATGAAACTTTTTGAATGGACTACATTTATACATGAATATATTTAGTTATTATTATATTTTTTTTACCAAAACCATGTTAAGGAATCAAAGTTAATTTTAATTAAGTAAGTCACATTATTACACCTCTGTATGAAGCTATTAGTATACCTTAACTTAAATTCTAAAGTATAATTTTAAATAGGTCCGTACTTTATATTTATTTTTTATCGTTTGTTTTAATGTTCATCTAATTTAATTCCCTTTGATTTCTATTTTGTTTTAAAAAATGCTTAGTTATAAGACAACTTTGAATTTAAATTTAGGAAAAGGAAAAGTTGATTGTAAAGAACTTGGTGAATATGTGCTGAATATTATGTCATAGTTTGTTGAAATAATTTCCTGCCTCGTATAATACGGTCTATATGTGTCTGGAATCTGATGTCATACCGGAGTAATCTGCATATCTCAAACTGCTTCTTGTGTTGGTGGCATTGTGTGTAGATATGTAGAATGTTGTTTCTTTATGCCGTAATCTTTTTAATTCGGAGCACAATATTCTACGTGTTATTCCTTGCTCCATGTCTTTACGTTTAGATTCGTTACAACCGGAAATTAATTTTCTAAAGTTCATTACAAATAGCTTTTTTTATTTGAGGGGAGGGGGGAGAAGGAATTTCGCCAAAAAAATCTTATTTAATTAAATACAAAACAACATAATTTTGGTTAGAAACTTCTATATTAAAAATGTTTTTGAAACATTATTCGCGCGTGTGCTAATTTAAATGTATTTTTACTTTCTCATATAAAGAGAAAGTATTGTTGTGGCGCGAAAATTCGATTTTGATGGATTTACACGTTTTGAGGTCCCCTGAGTCCAAAAAAGTGGTTTTTAAAAAAAGTCTGTTTGTCGTCTGTCTTTGCAGACCCCTTGAGTCTAAACTACTGGGTCGATTTTATACTGACGAAATTTGGCATATATGTTCAGAAAAATCATACCCCGAGGTGAAATTGAGAAATAAATTTCAGCTCCGAATTAGGGGGAGCTACCCCCCAAAAACTCTAAACAAATGTGAAAAAAAAAAAATCTCGAAAACGGTTCCGACGATAAAAAAAATCTAAAATGTCGATTTAAATACAAATCTAGCAATATAAGCCGTTTTCCTGGGAAAAATCTAGTTCCTGAGAAAATAGCTTAAAACGCGGACTGAGAGAGGCCGGGTTCGATTCCCCGCCGGGGAGAAGTTATTTTATGATTAATTTCGATGAAATGTTCAATAATAATTAAATGTAACTACGAACACTATTAAATGGAATAAAAAACTGGGCTAAGCAATTATGAACAGGTATATGAGAAAGTTTGTCTGAGTTATCTCGGACCGATTTTTTAATTTATTGTTATATATTTAAAAATATAAATTAGTTTTTTGTTCATAGGCCTTTTTTTAAACTGGCTTATACTATCACCTTTATTGGTTATTGTATTAGATTTGTTGTTTTCGGTAATGCGGAAGTGTTTGTAAATGGAAATTTATTTCTTGGTCTGGTGTATAGTTATTTGATATTTGAAAAAAAAGCCGCTCCCACGGAGAGTGTAAGACCGCCAGAGCGAAGTAGAGAGTCCCTTGTGCTCTCTAAAGCTATTCGAAGTACGAAGTTTCACTCGGGTTAAGTCCTGCTAGTAGATTAATAACAACAGATCTAATATAAAGTCCGGTCAGCCTTAAATCTTATAGAAGAGAAAGGATTTTGCGTTACGTAAACAAAAGTATTTCGATAGCTAAAGTGTGTAGCTTCTCTGGCCGCACAGACTTCGTTTCTCTTAGCATCTGCATTTGTTTTTTAGTTAGGTGTGTAATGTAACACTATCACCAAGATCTAAAGGACAAAGTCTAGAAGAAACTTTTTCTAAAAGTAAAGCAAACCTTGTTTGTAAAGCAGGAAAACTTTCTCGGGCAAATTTTGCATTTATATCACCCTCTTCTATCTAGAGGTTTGTTTAGTAATTGAATCTAAACTAGAGGTAAAGGTTACGACTAGAGATTGACTTCGGTCTGTTTTCTTTAAGTGGCGTCCGTAGAAAAAAAGAAATCAACCATTACCTGCTTACTATAGTCTCTAGCTTGGTGATTATATAGTTACTGAAACTCATTTAAAAATTAACGTTTTTCAAAAATCTTCAACGTTCTCCTTAAATTGGTATCTAACTATTGTTTAGGGTTGCTTCAAATTTTGTGTATACAGTAAAGCCTTTTTAAGCTGGACAACTGCCCCTGCCAATGCGATTGATTAGGGTTTTGTAGATACTTCTCAAAACCCTTATGCCCAGGGTGATGTGTCCGTCCGTCGCTCTTTGGTTCATAGGGTCCGAACCGTTTAAGCTAAAGTTTTGAAAAACTGGTGCAACTTTTAGACCCAACTACAGGAAAAATAAACAGAAGTTAAAAATTAAATATGTGCATGCGCAATTCGCAAAAATGTGGAAACTCAAAAATTTATATTTATTTTCATTTTCGAGTGGGGTATCATAATATGAAAGCTGCTGAATGGTAGGTTACACACACACACACACATATATATATATATGCCTTTATAAACTTTGCATTCCTTATTGGTTAAATAAGTCAAAATATACCCAAAAAAATCCCCCCCCCCCCAACCACTATACAGACAGTAAACACTTAACACCCTAAAAACCAGCCAGTTAAGTTAGCTTCTTTTCCACTCTGGAGGTAAACTTATTTTTGAATAATGAAAAGATTACCATTATTGGAGACGTACTTTTATTATTTCGTTGTTCTTCTAGTTGACTTTATTTTGTGACTACTCCAATCTGTTCTGATTCCGTAACCTGATTTATTCGGTAACCAAAAGATTATACTAGTACCGGTCCAAAAATAAAACAAAAACCTCAACAACTCTGGGGCAATTGACACATAAACATAAGCTCTATAGTACAGACTTTCTTCTAGAATTGTTTTGTAGAAAGCTTACCACTCGTGTCCCTGAACAAATAATAGAGTTGAAAAAAATCACTTTTGTCTATCTAAGAGGGCGTAATTACCGTTCTTATATAATAAAAACGAGTCCCTTTTTATTTCACAATAGAATTTTTCAAGGGATAACGTAACTCCAATAATAACGTAAAGTTGTCATTATCTGCTGATGTTTTAAGTGTTTATTATTCAATATATGGATAATTTCTTTGATAAGACACGTGTGTATACAGTTACTTTTAAAGTCAATAAAGAGTGATAAAGGCCTACTTGCTTGTAATACTGACTATTCTGTATTAGGTTTACAGTTCAGTCGTGCAATGTATTAAATGAACTGAACTAAACGTGGATTCACAGCTAGCGGATCTCGGCGCGTACGGATTCATCTATCTATGGCTTTCTTACAGCGGATACGCAAAAAGTTGGTTCCACGCCAATTTTTGCGGAGCTGCTTTAAAACTTGTATGAAACATTCTAATCAAGTCCTCTTCTAATTTTTCTTAAGGCCGCCTTAAAAAAGAGCAACTTGCTTTATTCAACAACAGATAAGAACTTACTTTACTTAACAACAGACTAAGAACCTGCACCATAAGACAAAAAATAAGGAACTTATTTTATTCAACAACAGATAAGAACTTACTTTACTTAACAACAGACTAAGAACCTGCATCATATAACGAAAAATAAGCAATTTGCTTTATTCAACAATAGATAAGAACTTACTTTACTTAACAACAGATTAAGAACCTGCATCATATAACGAAAAATAAGCAATTTGCTTTATTCAACAACAGATAAGAACTTACTTTACTTAACAACAGACTAAGAATCTACATCATAGAAAAAAAAAATAAGCAACTTGCTTTATTCAACAACATATAAGAACTTACTTTACTTAACAACAGACTTAGAACCTGCATCATACAACAAAAAATAAGCAACTTGCTTTATTCAACAACAGATAAGTTTAGCTACTCGGGAAGTCAGTTAAAAATCGATTGCAAGATTTGTACTGGACAAACAAACAAACAAACAAAAAAGCAAGAAAAACGTAGTTAAAAATAAAAACTACAAAAGCATTTTTTCTCGAATTAAGACCTCAGACTTATAAAAGTAATTTATATTATTTATATTAAGGAGCTTAACGTTAAAATTAAATTTATTTCGTGACTCAGTTTTCACATTAAATCTTTACGATTTTAACTGCATTTTTAAACCTGTTTTAATATCCTTTTTCAGATAGCGGCTTTAAAATACCTTAAGTTTTTTTAAATTAAGTCACTACTACATTTTTACGATTTCTTCAATAACCATATGGATTGACAGTTTAAAATTAGAAAGGTGTCAGCGATAAAGTTATAGGGAAAATAATAATCAGTTTTAAAAATAATAATAATAAGCAGTTTCTCTTTAATCCCATTGCATTTCAAGTAATTGATCCTGTCAATATCAGATTCTCTACAGGTTAGAAAGAAAGAAATGTTTTAATTTTCCATTACATAGATAACGCAAGGATGTGGTTAGAATGTGGAAAAAAAAAATTGCAAAATCCAAAGTTTCCTCTTGTGAGAATGATTGATCGATTGGTTTGTTGTGTAAATGAGAAGGGTTTTAAGTTTGATTTTGTTGTCAAGCAGGTTAGTAAACTCAGGTTCATTTGTCAAGTTAAATATATAGGTCAGGTTACCTTCACATCACTTGACTTTAAATTAATATTCTCTCACAGCGTCGGCTTCCTTTTTATAAAATTAGAAAAACAACTATTAGCTTATCTTTCACTTAAGTCTTTATATTTTTAAAAAGAAGGAAACACAAATCTTTCGTTGTTAATTATAATTTAATTTATTTTTTAAATATTTCTGTGTGTAAGTCCCGTCTGCTATATTTGAAACCACCCACTACATCTTGTTTCGACATGTATATGTATGTAGTATATATCTTTTGCATTCTCTATTTTTTTTTTTCTCTATGTATATTTATGTTTTGGTCAATATCCTGTTTCTTTTTTTATATCTTTAGCGGTCAGTGATGTAACTCAGGAGTTGTTTGACCCAATGATGCGGTCAACCCGCCTTGGGCTTGCGAGAAATTAAATACTTAACTACTTTTCTAAAACTTTAGTTCAAGTTTTTTGAATAGTTAAATTTGTTGAATATTAAATGTCTTAATACTCTCTTGTAAGTTTACAAAAAAACCTGATTTTACAGTTTTGTTGTTTCATTTATATCGAGGAGTTTGTAGGTTTGAGATTGTTGAATAAAATTTTATGAAATCTTATTCAATGTGAATTAAGCTTTATCGGAACTTAAACAGAAAAAATAGCGTCTGTACTTTTATAGAGATTGTCGTGAAGAATTTAAAGTAGTCGGTTTTGAATGAAGTTGGATTCAAATTAAACGGTCAGTATATAATATTCCATAGTGATTTAAAGCACTTAACGTGCTAGAAAACGAACTAGATTGGTAGAACAAAATGTATTTAATATTATTAACAGTAAGAGTATTCATTTTAACAATTAATACATTTGACTTTATGTCAATAAGATTTGATTATATTATTTGGACTTGGTGCAGGTATATCAACATAACGGAGCTACTTAATTATTAAAGATATTTAATTAAGAAGAATTAAGAATGCTGTAACTATAATTTTGTGTTGTGTTGAGCAAACGACGATGTTTTGAAGCTTATTCCGGATTCAGAATAGATACGAAACTCGATTCTATCCTAGAAAAACTACCTATATTATGTTGAACCTTGGACTGAAAAGAAAATATTTGATAAGATCTGTTTGTGCGGTTTTTAATCATGATTGAGTTTAAAAACGTTTTTAATCCATTATGAAAACATAGCTAATACTCATTTATATAATGGAGTAATGTCGCGACGTCGCACCTCGATATGATTTGTTGCTCTTTAAATAGATATAATAACTTACCTAAAGTAATTTACTTAGTACTTACTTAATATGTACTTAAGTTCCTTTTTTCAACGTATAAAATTAAGACCGTTGCCAATGGCCTTAGGGCTCGTCATTTATATAATCAAGTAGTGTCCCGACGATGGCGTTGACGAGACGAAATGATTTGTTATTGCTGCACTAAGGTTATTCCAATAAAAATGAATGTTTTGATTTGTTGGTCTTCAAATAGATATAATAACTTATCTAAATAGTTATTTACTTAATTTTACTTTTCTTTTCTAATTATAAAATTAAGCCCGTTCCAACGGGCCTAACAACTCATAAAAAATAATCAAAGTAAGTATAATCCACTCACCGAAATAGCAATTCTGTTGCTCTTATTATGGGTATATGCTTTAGGTACGTTTAAATATTTTTAGTTTTAAATACACCTTCCAATTTTCGCGTAATTAAAGTATCAAATTCATCTCTGCGACGCATCTATATTCTTTAGACTCATACATCTTCATCCTTGAACAAAGTTAGTGATATCTTCATTGATTTTACTATATGCCATTCTTAGCTTATCTTTGTGTTTCACCACCTTCCGATTTTCTCTTATAACCGCGTAAACGTTTTAAATTCCTCTCTGTGATGCATCTATCTTCTCTAGACTCATATACCTTCATCCTTGAACGAAGTTAGTGATATCTCCATTGATCTTACTGTCATTCTTAGCTTATCTTTGTGTTTCATCACCTTCCGATATTCTCTTATAACCGCGTAAAAGTCTCAAATTCCTCTCTGCGACGCATCTATATCTTCTATAGATTCATATACCTTCATCCTGCGTTCAAGGAGGCGTTAGAGATACCTCCATTAAGCTTATCTGTCATTCTTAGCTTATCATTGCGTCATCTTTTTAGCACCATGCTTCGCAACCATAAATCATAAGAGGGTGTTCAAAGCTTTTTCAGAGTTTTTCTTTATTTTCGATGCTTTCATTAAAATTGAATAGTTGTGTGTTGCAATTAAATACTCTCCGTCCCAATCCATTCCTTTTTCTAATCTCTATTGACATTCAATCATGATTCGCTATCGCGTCAGTTCTAAATATGCGGCTGATGTAAATATTTATGCTTATTAATTTTGGTTTTACTTAAATTAACTTTTAGACCATGGTCTAATATTATGTTCACTGAAATAAATTTGTAATAAAGGTTTAATCTTAAATAATAAATTTAATCAGAATGTAAGATTTGATTAGTTTAGAGGTATTTATCTATTGTTTAAGAAAGAATTGCAGTTGAATCTCATTGTCTTATTTACTAATAACTACCTTGACTACTATAACAAGCTTGTTTATCAACCAAATCAGTTTAATAAACACCTGTTTTCACCTCGCTGAGAATCGAACTCACGACTTCTTCAAATCTTGATTAACTAAACTTTTATTGCACTATGTATTGAACCTTTCACTACACCCACATAACTCCGGGCTTCGATAAACATACTTTTAATTATCAATAATCAAAAAACCATTTACCGAGAAAACACTATAATTTACTCCTATTTACTTACTGCTGTTTTTTAATTGCTAAATATTTTTGAATATTGTGTTTTATTACTTATTGTTTACCTCGTTGTTTATTTTTTTTTATATTTCTGATATAAAAATTATTAATAAAAAGTATAAACACAAAGAGAAAAAGCATTTAATATCGAGATTGTTTTATTAATTTTTCTTGTCTATACGTGTTCATTCAACGTTCTATTGTTATTGTTACACAAATCATATGAATTATTAAGCAATTGCAAGACAATGTTTTATGTTTTTTTTTATTATTATTATTTCGACAGTTTTTGTGTTGGGTGCTGTTAAAAAGAGTAAATAAAATGGTTTCTGTTTAAAAGCATAATATACTCCCTGTATTATCAAGATTTAGTTGTAAACAAAATAGTATTGTGGGAATTATATTCATTCATTTTTTTTTTTTTTTTTTTTTTTTTTCATAAAAGAAGTATGTAAGACATATGGATATTTAAAATAATTGGCATTTTACCTATTTGCATAATAAAATTTAATATTATTTTGTTCAATGTTAATTGCTTTTGTTTCTTTAAACTTGGGTAGGGGAACAACAAGAAAGTTGTGGATCCTTCGTTCTATACTAAACTAATAACGTGTTCATCGGTACTTAAAAGAAACGTGGGTAGGGGAAGAACAAGAAAGTTGTGGATCCTTCGTTCTATACTAAACTAATAACGTTTTGATCGGTACTTAAAAGAAACGTGGGTAGGGGAACAGCAAGAAAGTTGTGGATCCTTCGTTCTATACTAAACTAATAACGTGTTCATCGGTACTTAAAAGAAACGTGGGTAGGGGAAGAACAAGAAAGTTGTGGATCCTTCGTTCTATACTAAACTAATAACGTGTTGATCGGTACTTAAAAGAAACGTGGGTAGGGGAAGAACAAGAAAGTTGTGGATCCTTCGTTCTATACTAAACTAATAACGTGTTGATCGGTACTTAAAAGAAACGTGGGTAGGGGAAGAACAAGAAAGTTGTGGATCCTTCGTTCTATACTAAACTAATAACGTGTTGATCGGTACTTAAAAGAAACGTGGGTAGGGGAACAGCAAGAAAGTTGTGGATCCTTCGTTCTATACTAAACTAATAACGTGTTCATCGGTACTTAAAAGAAACGTGGGTAAGGGAACAGCAAGAAAGTTGCGGATCCTTCGTTCTATAATAAACTAATGATGTGTGACTCGGAAACTGGCATATACAGGCGTTAGCTTGCCAAGAAAAAGTGAGCTGTTTGTCCTCAAGATTACCAGACGTAAACGAAATAAAGTAAAATTTGGCAGAATTTTGAACAATTTCGACTAATTTTTATAATGTTTACAAATTTTATTTTCTCTCAATCCTTTTTTTATCTTTTGCATTGATTCTTTATATCTTTAATTCTAGATATAAAATGTATGCTTGTGGTTTATAATGAATTAGTGGTTTTAAAAATGACATTTTTTTTTTAAATCCATTGATACAAATTTAAAAAAAAAGTATGTATAAATCTTTATCAAATTGTTAAAAAAAAAAAAATCACAATAAAAATTAATATATTATAAATAGTAATGCTTAAAATTAAATTAAGCATAAATTTAAAAAAATGTAAAGTGTTTTAATTACTCTAAATCCAGTTTAAATTTTGTCGTTCATGGCCCGTGCAGAAGGGAGCTGAATACTAAATTAATATCTATGACATTGGCTGAACTTATTTAGCAGGGTCATAACTCTAGACGGAACCGAGAACTTAATCTATACTCTGATTATTCCATTTCTGTAATTTTATATTATAATTACATTATGATTACCAAAGTAGAATTTTATTCTTGACCTCATTTTAAAAAAATCCTCCCTCGCAACCACCAACCAATCTTAAAACTAAATTAATTATACAAAAAAAAAAACCGCGTTGATTATAATTACTTGGATCTTCAAGAATTTCGCATTTTTTTTTACTACAACAAAAAAGTTTAACTCTAAACATCTCAGGTCATCATTGTAAGAATAAAATAAGGTGACCTTCCCATAGATAATAGTTCTTCGGTCCAGCGGTCACCTCACCTCAACAATGGTGACGATCATCAACTTTAATCCTATATCTCAAATTATTAATTATTTTAATTTTTTTATGCTTACATTCTTCACTTAGATTTATATCTTGTTTTTAGCGTAAAAATCACCTTCTTTTTAACAAGGGAAAAATTTATAATAACCACAATAATAAATCTTTGTGTTAAAAATAAAAAAAAAAATGTATTGCACGCTGTGTTAAAGATACCCATTATTTTTAATTCTTTTTTTAGGTTTTACCTCATTCTCCCTTCTCTATTACAATCGATACGATAATGTTCGATTTCACACACTTTAAAATGAAAACGGAGTTAAAAAATAAAATTAATTATAAATAGATGTATAAACAATTTAATTATGTATCGGTCTAAACTCCCACGCATTGTGTTTTAACAAGATCAGACGTTAAGCTATTCATTATCAATTATTTAAATTGTTTATTCCTGTTGGTTAATTAATTTTGTTAAAGCTAAAAATGTTTTAACGAATTCAGTTAGGTTGTAATTATGGTCTTAAAGTTAGGTAGGAATAGTTAGGTCACTTGGTATTGAAGGTTTTAAAGTTACACAATCGGCCGCCCGAATTTTGTTTTTTCTAGATTTTATCTGTCAATATTTTTATCTGTCTTTCTCCAGGAATTTTATTTACCTTTCTCCTATTTTTCCTGTTTTTTTTTGTTTTATTCACCATTGTTCCATTTTTTATTACTACGTTTTTATTAGCTTGCTCTCTTGTTTGTTTGTTTGTCCGGTACAAATCTGGCAATCGATTTCTAACTAACTTCCCGAATAGCTAGACATTTGAAACTTTTAGCATAGCTCAGAACACGATGACAATGCATTATGTTAATACTTTTAGCCATCTTTCAGCAGAATTTTAATTGGTTTTCAGCAAATTTTGCTGTATGGAAAGTTAGTTCGGAAAAAATCCGCAAGTTATTTTATTTGTTTTGCCATGTCCCATATTTACGCAATCTTCATTTTGACGGGTTTCAAATTTGTGATTTTTGTAAATAAGAGATAAATATTGAATGACAGCAAAACATCGATATATATTTCAAATATATATCGATGGCACGGTTTAGATTTGGTGTTGGGGAGATCCGTTGTACAAAGATATTATGTCATTTTATAGGTTTAAGATCAGCTCTCTAGATGGTTGTCATTTAAGTGAAGTAAATAAATTCGGAACTATTTTTTTTCACTAACATTATATATTATATAACAATAACAATTATATTATCAACATTACATACGATTACAACAGAAAATTTAAAAACGTAGTATATAAAAAGTTCTTTTTATCTTGAAATTATTTGTTTTTCCCCTTAATTTGATCTACCTTTCTCCTAATTTTGATCTACATGTATCTATTATTTATCTGTCTTTTTGTGGATTTTTAATTATCTTTCTCCTATTTTTATATGTCAACATTTTGATCTGTCTTTTTCTTGGAATTTTATGCGTCTTCTTTCAGGAAATATATTTCTCTTGCATCTTTCCATTTAAAAAACACATTAAAGACAAATGAATTAAGTTTTCCTTTAAAGTTCTATTAATTTATCAACCGTAGATTTTGAATTGTATTTAACGCTGTTAAATGAATTTGTTTTAATCACCCACTACGGCTTTTTTACTTCCTCATATAAAGAAAAAGAATTGTGATTGATTTTGATGGATATACACGTTTTGGGGTCCCCAAATTCAGAAATTAAGTCCACTTAAATACGAATCTAACGATGTAAGCCGTTTTCCGATGAAAAATCCAGTTCCTGAGAAAATAGCTTTAGACCGGACGGTGAGAGGCCGGGTTCGTTTCCCCGCCAAGGAGAAGTTATTTTTATGATAAATTGTTATTTTTATGATACATTTTGATAAAATGTTCAATAATAATTAAATGTACTTACAAAAACTCGAAAACTTATAAATGGAAAACACTGGGTTAAGTAATTATAAGCTCGTATATGAGAAAGTTTGTCTGAGTTGTCTCGGACCGATTTTTTTTTTTTATCAAGTTCTTTATTGGCATAGGTATACAAATGGTGTGTATATACCGTAACCGTATTTTATTAAGGCTTTTACTTATTATATTAATATTTTAGATATAAATAGCTCATATTTTTAAGCGAATAGATGGTGCATTTGTATAGGTGGTAATTTCATCATATCTATCTAAAAGATTCATAACGACAATTGTTATTTTATCTTCTTCGTAATTAATATTATAATTACATAATAACCTTCATCACTTAACTTGCTAAATAGAAATAAAATAATTTAGATATTGCACACTTAAACATTTTTCTAGACATCTGTCTCGTATCATCCTTCTAGCGTTGATTATTATTAATTATTATTTGCAATTGTATAATCTTTTTTTTTAAATAGCCAAGAATTAATCTCCGTTGTTACTTCAAGTTATTTTATTTTCAAGAGTTAATTTGTTAATTACTTGCTATAAAATTGAATAAGATTATGGACGATAATTACCTTGGAAGTTTTTTAATTCTATTAATACTTGCTAGTTAATAATTTTATACGTATAAACTTAGACACACACACACACACACACACACACATATATATATATATATATATATATATATATATATATATATATATATATATATATATATAAGATTATACATAATGTCTATTGAGGTGAATGAGTCACTCATTCACCTCGTTAGACATTATGTGTAATCTTAATTATTTAAAATTATACCATTTTTTTCATTTCCAGAGTATTTTTATGTTTTTTGTTAAATAATTTTATTTTTAAAAAAAGTTATAATAACGTGCTCTACAATGATGCTGTTAGTTTTTGAGTTTAATTAATTTTTATACCTTATTTGATCACTGATGAAGCTCAGGCTCCCTGAGCGAAAGCTCTGATAATAAAACCGTAAACTACACCCACCGGACTTTTATTCCAACTAATCTCCTTCTCTCTTAAAATAGTTTATTATGTTACTAGGCTGTGAAGTTGGTTTTTTCTTTACCGCGGCAATCATATTTGCCAAGATAAAGAAATAACACTTTAACAGTCGTTTAGCATATGCTATTTTTTCCGAGGTAGCAGACAATGATCAACAGTAGCAGAAAAAACATCAACGGTAGCAGAAAAAACATTAACAGAAGCAGAACATCAACAGTAGCAGAAAAAACATTAACAGAAGCAGAACATCAACAGTAGCAGAAAAAACATTAAATATTAATCAATATAATTCTAACAATTAGTACATACTTAAGATTTTGAGAAGGAGAAACCTTAAAGAGGTAGCACTATAAAAAAAAGATAAAACGCATTCAAATCTAGTGGATGTTAATCGTACTAAGAAGCATGTCTACTTGATTGCGGCGCCAAAAACGGCACTTTTGACAACTAAACTTCTAGGATGTAAAAAAAAAAAAAAATTTCAATACAGTTTAGGAGTAATGAAAATATTTGTTAAGTCCACGTAATGAAAAAATTGATTTTGGCTGTGTTTTTTAGGCTCTAAAGTTACTATTTCACAGCCTACCACGGAAAAAATCAATTTCATTACTTTAACACACCTTGTATTGTCACTAAACCTTCCTCATCAATGAACTGATGAAGATCCTAGAGAAGTAGCCAGCCTAAAAACCTATGTTGTATTTTTTCTGTTCTTGGCTCTTAGTACCTCTTTTTAGTTATTAATTATCAGCGCACCCATAGAATACAGCTTTTAAAACTGATCTGTATTTCCTTTTAGGTAATAAACGTAAAGATGTTTTCTTATCCAATACACTAGCATCGACTTGGTTTTAATTGTGCTAAATTCCTTTTCATCTTCTTCCGTTTAGGTTTCTATCCCTGTCTGGATGGTACTTACTTACAGTAACTTTCTACGCCCGACGTCTGGAAATATCTGAACGATCGCGGATATACTTATCACGTACATCATACTAATACCAGCTATTTTTAAAATAGTCTGGTAATTAGTGTGACTCGTAGCTTCCTCGCGTGCTTAACTGATGATTTGTTTTTACAACCCATTATTGTCTATTTATGGAAGTCAATTTATACATCTCACCTTGCAAAAGGTCACGAAGGTCTTTTTTTTATTTTGTTTGGACCCAAGCTATAGTAAGAAACCAAATGCAGCTTTGACCTGTAAAAGCAGAGTTATATTAAAGAACGTTGAAATTTTCAACTTTTTGGTTTTACTAAAAAAATGTATTTGAGAAAAATCTCTGTCTCAAAGAATAAATTAAATATATAATCTTTTCCCGTTATAAAATTCCAATTTGAAATTTTTGTAATCACGTTGTACTTTGACGCATTGACAGATAATTATAAATATAAGAGTTGTAGAAAATGTTGATCTCTACAATATTGATAATAACTACTTTTAATTTGCTCTCTGATGTATAGAAGCAGAGATATCAAGCAAAAACCGAATGAGTTCTAAATTTTCGGACTTTTTTTCAACATTGCTCTTCTCGCACAGATCTTTCTAAACTGCAAACTTGGTTTCTTACTGGGCTTATATAGGTCCCAACAACAAACAAATAAATTTTAACTTCATGACCTTTTGCAAGTTTAAGCCCTTTTTTGTCTCATTTGATTGGACTATTAATTCTTCCCTTCTTTTTTTACTTTTCCTCACTACTAATAGTAGGAAAAGTATTGTTTTCACCAAAAATTTTTTTTTGAGAATTCAACGGAATAATCCGTTTTAGGTGTTTTTAAGGCCTCCTGAGTGGTTTTCAGCATGACTTTTGTATGTGTGTGTGTGTATGTGTGTTATCATCGTAGCGCCCCAAGGTATTTAACCTAGAGAGTTGAAACTTGGCAGAAAAATCAGTCCTAACCTGTAGTTGTGCCGCCCGGAAAATCAACTTTTTCCGCCTTCTTGAACCCAGTTTGCGGAGTCAGCAAAAATTAAAAAAAAATCGTAATAAATCGAAAATGGTCCTGATCGAGTTGAAATTTGGCTCGAATGTACCTCTCTGTATGACAAACAAGCCCACTAAATTTCATTTTGATTTTGGCCGCCATTTTGAAGTTATACATTTTTGAATTTTTAAACTTTGACGGTTAATAATACTGAAATTACATATAGGTTTTTGACTTATAGCATATCGTTGGAACCGGAAAAAATTAAGGAACAAATATAAAAAAACCCGATGAAATTTTATTAATTAGTTTAAAAGTTATAAGTGAATATAATTATTTATTAGTGCGATAATTTTGATGACGTCAAAGTTTGTTTACATCTGTCAAAATACCGCCAAACTTCAAATAATTAAATAAAATATAGGTATTAAAAATAAGGGGGTTTTTTTGTAAAAATGATAATAAATCAGTTAGTTCTGAACGGTCACCCATCCAAATACTGACCACGTCCTGCTGCGAAGCAGCAGGAGAGGCCGAGGCCACTTTAGTGGCCTCTGAAGTGAGGAAAAGTTCCGAGGTACCCCGTACCCGATTTTTAAAATCTATTAAACTTGTTTTGATTCTTTAATTCAATAAAATTATTAATTTAGCAAAATTTAATGAGCGAAAATGGTTGAAATTTTCTGCTACATTCGACAATCCTTCCGAATTTATTTGAAATCAGACGAGTACTTTTTAAGATAAGCTGTTTAAAACTTTGTGTGTGCATATGGAAGAGAAACCAATTTGCGCAAAATATTGAAACTTATATCGGACCAGCAATGGACTAATTATGACTTACCACCCAAATTTCATTAAAATTGGGTGAGTTTTGTTTTTATGACGTTGGATCTTAAAAATTGAACTACAGACAGACATGGGGCCAAAAATGTTCCCTGATGTCTGAAACGGATATCTGTCTTGAGTCTTGCAAGTTTTAAGAACGATCACATGACTTCCGTTACTTTCTGTATAGTAGGTAGCAAAATAAATAACTTCCTAGAAAATGCTCGTTATACTTTTGTGAAAGTACTACATCAGAGAAATGATTCTTTGAATATATTTCTTGTTTTCACACTCATCATTCATATTTGTTCGTTGTTTTATCTCTTTGTATTAACAGCTTGTTACATGACATTTTTTTTTCTCTCTGTGAGAAATAAAATGATATTGAACCTGTAAATTACAAGTAATAAATACTCTTGTAAATCAATTGAAATTACTTTTAAAACAGTTAAGTCATGTTAAGGATAAGCAGGAAGCGCAGGATTTAACACGATCCTTTGTATCGTCTTGTCGCCTATATAAATCATCTCTATATAGATTTCTCTTCCAAGTAGAAAAATAAGGAATTGTAGCCAATTTACAAAACTAACAACGATTATTTTCTCCTCTCATATAAATCTCTTAACACTTGTTATTTATTGTTATTAATTATCTCGATCTTGTTAATATCATTCATCCGTCATAATATATTTATATTTGTTGTCTTTAAATAAACTCTATGATCGTCAGAATGGATGTTATATACATATATATATATATATATATATATATATATATATATATATATATATATATATATATATATATATATGTATATATATATGCGTGTGTGTGTGTTAATAATTTAAATATTAATCTCTTTGCTTTATTGAGTTTTAAATTAACTCGTTCTAAGAAAATTAAAAATATATATCGGACATATATATCTTTAAGTTGAGTTAAATAAATTATTTTCCGTAATATAATTCTTGCCTTAATTCTAGTCCTTGAAGATTTGCTCAGTGAAAGTGCATTAATATTTGATCTTAAGTTTATTTATTGTATTTTTATTTATTTATTTTTTTTTTTTTTCATATTCCATTGATAAAACCTTAATCTGGTTTGACTTGAATAAATTAAACGTATGTGTCAGTCATTTCCTGGTGTATCAATTGACTTCATTTTTTTTTGTCCGCATATTATGTTCATGTACAAATGTATCATTTTTTAAGGTAAATAAAAAAATGCTGTAAATTATGTATGGTGTTATTTTTAGTGGAGTTTTAAAACGTGGCGTCCAAAATTATGGACTTATAACGTAGCTTACGACTTAAAGCTATCACTCATATTTTTGTTAATACTAATAATGATTCTTCTATTTCTTTAACTCAGACTTTTTTTAACTCTAATTTTTACTTTCTCATGTAAAGAGATAGTATTGTGATGATGTGTAAATTCGATTTTGAGATTTTCATGGAAATTTAATGTTTTGAGGTCCCCTGAGCCCAAAAAAGTGTTTTTTAAAAAATGTCTGTCTGTCTGTCGTCTGCGCAGACAAATAGGGCCTAAACTGCTGGGCCTATTTTGACGAAATTTGGATTTCATGTTCATACCCTTAGGCGAAATCGAGAAATTAATTTCAGTTCCAAATGTGGGAGCGCATGTAATGAATGTAGTCCATTTAAATACGAATCTATCTAACGATATTAGCTGTTTTCCCGGGAAAAATCCTGTGAAAATAGCTTTAAACACGGACGGAGAGAGGCCAGGTTCGATTCCCCGCCAAGGGGAAGTTATTTTTATGATATAATTTTTTTTAAATGTTTAATAATAATTAAATGTACCTCCGAAAACTCGAAAATTAATTAATGGAAAACACTGGGCTAAGTAATTATGAACTCGTACTCCAATATGAGAAAGTTATAGAATAAGTTGCGATTGACACCTTTTTGATTGATTATTGACGTTATGGTTGATGGACCAATTTTAGGTGTAAATAAATAACCTTATGTCATTTTTACTGAGACGTTTCGTAGCTTGTAGTAACGTAGCTCTACGTTACTACAAGTAACATAGAGCCATGACCAAACAGCTTATTCTAAGTGTAACTGATTAATTTTAAATTGTGTTGTTATTAGTCCTAAATAATTCTATACTCTATGTTACTTGTAGTAAGACCTTAATTTTCATTAATTGTTGATTTATTGTTATTACAGAAATAAAAAATATGACTGAAGATGACCTTAGTAAGAAGGGTCGAAACGTCTCAGTAAAAATGACATAAGGTTATTTATTTACACCTAAAATTGGTCCATCAACCATAACGTCAATATGAGAAAGTTAGTCTGAGTTGTCTCAGATCGATTTTTGTACAGCAGAACTTGCAGAATATTAACTGATTACGTTTTTAAGTACTTTGAAACTTATTAAGTACTCTAAGCTGATTAAATACTTCTGAAATCTTCTAATTAAGTTCTTAGATATTATTCAGCAGTATAATGTATAGTTGAGTTTTGTTCTACTGTAGGAAAGTAGTGTTTGTTGTCTAGGGAGTAACTAGAGAAGAAAGATATGGTACATGTTCAGACTAGCGTGACGTCTTCATCTCTTGACTGACATGCTAGCCAGGTTCTTCATATCGTTCCGTTTCCGTTTCCTACATCGGTTAAACAGTCGCCGTTCAATAACTCTCTAACATATGTGTTTTGTTTTCTTAGTTGTATATAATCTCCTATGTGTTTTTATTATAACAACTCTGTCTTGTCAATGCTTCTCTCCCTTATTAATTCAATTCTTATTCTGTTCATAAGCAATCAGTTCTGGTTATATCGTTTATTCCGCTTGAGCTGTGAATATGTTTTAGTGATATGAGATGTTCTCTGTATAATATTTATACATTGAGCTCAGTTTACATATTATGGTTGGAATTTAAAAGTAAATAATAATAATAACTCGACGGCGAAGAAAACAAAATATGACTCGGTTCACATGTTTTACTTTGTAATTATAATTTAGTTTATTTCGTTCATTTAGTGAACTCATGAATTACTCATCTTTTGTCGAAAATATCTTTACTGGAAACGATTCTAATTTGAGTTACTAACTATAAATGAGATATATTTTTTTTTTTAGAATTACTCTGACCTGTGATTTTATAGTTTTTTTTTTATTTCTCAAATACTTAGTTCATATAAAGAGAATGATGATAGAACGAAAATTGATTTTGTTGAATTTACACTTTCTAAGGATCCCTGAGTCCAAAAAAGTGGTTTTTAAAATGTCTGTCGTGTGTAGACTGAGCAGACGCTTGGAGCTTAAACTACTGGGCCGATTTTTAAAGAAATTTGGCAACAGGTTCAGAAAAGGCATACCAATGACCCAGAGGTGATATCAGAAATGAGCCATAAATTACCCAAAAACTTTTAAAAGTTATGTAGGTTTAAAAAGAATTTGAAGGTGTAAGTCTTCTTCGCTGAAAAAATCTAATTAGGACTCATGCGGTCGTGATAAGTCGGGTACGATTCCCCGCTGGGAAGATTTTTTTTTATGGTAAATTCTGTTAAAATATTTAATAATAACTAAATGTAACTTCGGAATCTCGAAACCACTAATTAAAGAAAACCCTGACCAAGTAATCACTTTTCCCATACCAAGATGATAGCAGTGAGCTACCAGGGACACTTCTTTAGATTGTTACTCCCCTTATAAAAAATAACAGAGGGGAGAAAGAAGGTGTACGAAATGCGCTCTTCTTTAGACTGTTACTCCCCTTATAAAAAAAAACAGAAGGGAGTAACAATCTAAAGATAGTGTACGGAATGTTCTTCTTTTGACTGTTACTCCCCTTATATAAATTGAAGTGGGAAATTCCTTTGTCCCAAAGTACATTAAAATCCCTTTTTCTTAATATTTTTTAGTCAGTCATTTTCATTCTAAAACAACATAGGGGAGTAACAATCTAATGAAGTACCCTACCCCTTATTTGGAACCCCTTACATTGGATTTTATCGGATTTAAATTAAGTGTCACTATGTACTTAAGACATTTTTCTTTGAGTTTGTCAGACCACTTTTTTATACTTTTAGGTGTATTTTATGTCCAAAGAAGTAAATATTAATATACATACACATCAAATCAATGTAGTAGGTACTTTAGCTAGATTATATTAGACACTGCAATGTTTTGTTTCACTGCACTAAAACTGTACATTATTTAGTGTTTTTCGATTTGATTTCTTAATTTTTAAACAATTTCTTTAATTCGTAACAATGTGTCAATCTTTTTATTGATTTGCGGATGGCTTTGGTTCCGGGAAGAAATCAGAAAAGACCGGCTGTGACAAGAATATAATATAATTAGAATTAGACAATTCTATTTGAAATGTCGATCAGTGACGAACTCCGATCAAAGCGTTGTCCGAACCTAGGATGTGTGCGTGCGTAATTGTACGCGAAGTAAGCCTTTAGAAGTCACGTCAGTGGCGTCTATCTCAATACGAGGCGGTCAGAAGGTGTCGGTTGAATTCCTCGCTACGTGATGATGTAACTCTTCGTTTAATATCTCTTTCTCCTGTCGGGGTCTCTAGCTGCGCCACTGTCTGCTCCAGAGAAGAATGAAAGTTCGCCTCTGACTCTCTCTATATGAGTTGACTGAATTAATATCAGGAAACTATACATCAGGAGGGCTTGGTTATACCGTCATTGCCTTGAGCCTTAATACATTATCAGTGGCGAGTCCAGCAAGGCTCCTCCAAAAATCTTCTCTTGCTAAGAGTACAATAAACATTAAATTTAAATTTATATTCTTTCATTTTTTCATGTGGGTTGACAACTATAGATCTATGAATTCTTTTGGATGTTAAGTGACTTTTTTTATAAAATAGATTTGAATAATATTATCTATTTATATTTTTATGTGATAAATTAGTTGTTTGTGTAGGTTTAGTTACTAAAATAAATGTCGCATCAGATTTTTAACACAAATTGTAGAATGAATGAAATAAGAATTTACTCTGCTAGAATATTTCTAATTTTATTTTATAACACCCAGCTATATAGCTTCTTTTATATTCTAAATGTCCTGAATTTTATGGCTACATAATTAATTTAAAACCATGGATAACATTAGAACATATGAAATACTGGCGGAAGAAGTTCTCCACATAATTCAACCTATATTTGTGGTGGAACTCACTTTTATAGTAAACAAAACTCAAAACAAAAAAAAAACTTGATCAGTGGTATTTTTACAAAGATAAACCAAATTAAAAAACTTAATAATGACAAATAATTATTGTAAAACATTCTTCAAAATAAATACTCTTGAATTCGAACTATTACATTTTTTTTTTCTTTTAAATAAATTGGCCTAAAACGTCCCTTAAAATTTCAGAATAAGAAAAATGCAAGGTGATAACAGATTAACTCCCTTAACTCATCAATCCTAAGGTGTCTGGGTGAAGTATCTCAATAACTTAAAAGATGTACATTTTGAACCAAAAAAAAACAACGTATTATTTCATAATTTTGAATAGTCGTTGCCGAGTTTTTTATAACTCTAAATTTTACATCTAAAATCTAGGCCACCATGGATTCAACCAACTTTTTGATAAGGCAACCTAATACGGTTGGATTGGAAATAAAATTACCTTTCATTTGATATATAATTCGATTAAATAATGATGAGGGTTTATTAATAACGTTTACTCACCTGTTCAAAGTAGGAAACTTTTATTTTTTTAATTCCTTGGGGTCGGGGTGAATTCTCTCAGCTAATATTCGATTTTCATAAACAACACATCGGGGAAGGTGATCGAAAAAATGTATTTAAACATTTTATTATTTAACATCATCTGTTCGCGATTTAGCCAGGCAACCTATTTGCGATGTATCCATCTATATATTATCTAGCATATATTCTTTATCATCATTAAATAACAGATGAGTGTATATATTTCTTATACCGGATCTTGGACTATTATATGTATTTTAATTACCGGACAAATGACCATTTATCTTTCTTTTTATTATCTTAAATTAAATATGTATTTTAAATATGTATTAAATATTCTTTTTTTCCCCAAATTTATTCACGAAAACATTATTTTCTTAAAATGAAGATATTTAGTTGGATTAATATATATATATATATATATATATATATATATATATATATATATATATATATATATATATTTTTAATTTATTTATTTATTTATATATATATATATATATATATATATATATATATATATATTGGCAAGAAGGATCCAAATGTGTTCTGTTTGCAAGGCCTTGCCGCCCCCCCCCCCCCCCCTTAAGGCCACCTCCTTAATTCTACTTCTCTATGTATCCAAAAAGAACAATTTTCTAAAATCGTGCAAGAGGAAACCGGATCAAATTTCGAACTATTCTAGAAATAAGTATTCTATATTTTATTTTTATATACAAATTTATTCCACATTTCTTTTTCATATATATATATATATACACACAAAAATTTTATGAAATTAATCACGGTTTAATCAATTGTGTTCACGGTGACCGATTCTACGATTATTTTTAATTTCTTTATTTTTATTTATTAATTTTTTTTTTTTTTTTGTTTAATTAATTTAAGAAATATTTGTTGTTGTTTTTTCCTTTATCTATACTTTTATTTATGAGCACTATATGCTATCTATATATTTTTAGAGAAAGATGTAGAATTAATTAGTTATAGAAACAATTAATCCACGTTAATTTCAAATGGTTAGAGTTACCTGTAATTTTGTAACATATGCCAATAAAGAACTTGTGATAACAATTAATAAAAGATCCAATCTTTGTTAGGAAAAGGAAAGTTGAGGAAATTTGTTAATTGAAGATTTTGTATCATTTTTTGAAACTTATTGAGTTTTAGATTTATTTTCATCACTCTCTCGGAAATGACAATACTTTCTCTATATACGAGTATACCAAACAAAAAGGTTTGAGAGTGAGTCGGTGGTGTTTTGATGGGTGTGGGGACGTCTGGGATTGGCAAGAAGGATCCAAATGTGTTCTGTTTGCAAGGCCTTGCCGCCCCCCCCCCCCCCCCTTAAGGCCACCTCCTTAATTCTACTTCTCTATGTATCCAAAAAGAACAATTTTCTAAAATCGTGCAAGAGGAAACCGGATCAAATTTCGAACTATTCTAGAAATAAGTATTCTATATTTTATTTTTATATACAAATTTATTCCACATTTCTTTTTCACATAAAAATGTCGAAAATCAAATTAGAATCACTTTCTACGCATCTAAACAGAGATGCAATGTTTATATTTTGTATCAATCCCAGATAAAAGTATTTTGAAAATGATAATTTGATGGGAATTGTTGATATTGTTCAAATACTTTCTACTACTTAGTTTTACCACTCATATTTCCTTATAAGATTAAATAATTGTGGATCTTTTTCTTTTTTGAGTTCAAGGTTAACTACCTAAAAAAAAAATCTTTTAAATAGCACCGAAAAAAGAAGTTAGGTAGTTTTGAAAAACTCTTATTCTTGTGACAAAGGCCGTATCAATTTTCCCTGTCATCTTAGTTAAGCTCGTATCACGAAACATCAGAAAAAAAAACAACTAAAATAAAGTAAAATAATAAACAATGAAATGCCCATTAATTTTCCCTTCCAGTGTCTCATGATGAAATGCAACTGGAGGAAATTATTAAACGAGCATCATTTTTCTTGTTGACCTACGCTAAGATTGCGTTATGATTTAACGCTGCAAGATTTTCTCTTGGATATTTAAAATAATTTAATGCTTCACTGGTTTGAACAATTGCACTAGACATTGACATAAATCATTTGTCCATTAGGTTTTTTTTAATGGAAATATTTTTTTTAAGTGGCAAATAATTTTCAAAGAATATTCCTAAATTTGTCTATAGTAAAATTCCTTTGTCATTTGCTGTCGTAAAAGAAAAAATATGAAGTATTCGTTTATAATTAAATTTTAAATTATATGACATGGATTGTCATTAATTCCAACTTACTGTAAAAGTAAAAAAAATAAATAAATAAATAAATACTCTCTACAGAATTAATCTTAATTTTCAAAACCGCAGCTTTCGATCCTTCGGCAACCTTCAGCCGGTGAAGATGAAGGAAAGAAACTGGTCAATTGGACTAATTTTAAACGAACGAAGATGCTACATTGTAGCCCTTACTTAAAATAATTTTTACATTTGTATTTTTAATTATATTCCACCGTATATTCTTCTTTTTAGGGTTCGTAGGCAAAAACTAGGACCCTTAAACATTCCTGCGTTTGTCTGTCTATAACGCACCTGATCTGCGAAAGTACCCATCACGAAACTTTGTCGTTATGTTATGTAACCCAAAAATCAGAAAAGTTATGGGGAACACCAAAATAATCATCCCTCATGAACAAGATGTTGAATCCCTCAAAAACTAGAGGTTAAAGTTTTAGGGGTTGACATTTTGCTTCCGAGCTTAAGGAAGGTAACGTAAGCTATGTGATCGTTCTGAAAGAAGGAAATATTGGTTCCGTGTCTGTCCTTCAATTTTTGCGAACCAACATATTTTAAAAAAACTACTTGTCCGTTTTTAATGAAATTTGTTTTCGGTAATATCCTACCATACAAATTTAATTTCAATTAGGCCATCGTTGGTGCCATATAAGTTTCAACCTTCTGCGACCAATTGTTTCTCATCCACATGCGCACAAATATACATTTATTTACACCTATCGCTTCCAAAATACCCATCTGATTTGTATGAAACTTTTATAGTTCATCGAAAGTAACCTGCAGATAGCCCCAGATTAATTTGAAACATCTGCGCTCTTTATCTTTTGCTAAATTGATACTTAAATTCATGTAAAAAATCAAAACAATTTTGACAAATTAAGAAAAAACGGGGGAAACAATTAAACAAATTAGACAATAATGGCTTTTAAAAGCATAAAATCAATGACGTACCTAATAGGATGCGTGAGGAAGTTATGTGCCACACCAATTGGCAGTCTATTTATCTTATCTTTGCCCTTATTACTGATGATCCATGCGTAATCATTGTTCAATGGTTATTAAAGAATTTAAAATAGTCTATCAAATTTGTGTAGCACATTATATTCTTCTAACATTAATGTTGTTTTCCTTTTACGCCCTATTATTGTCTAATTTATTTAAATCTGTCAATATAGTTTTCTTTTCTTTCATAAAAAGATCATCAATAAAAGAATTCCAAATTTGCGCAGACGGTTAAGATTTGTATGGGACGAGCAATGGACTAATTATGACATACTCTCCGAATTTCATTAAAATCGGATGACCAGTTTTCAAGATTTGGTGGGTCGCAAAAATGATGGACTGAACTACCGACCAACAGACAGTCACAAAATATTGTTTCATTATGTCTTAAGCTGTTTTTTTTTTTTTTTTTTTTTTTTTTTTCCTCAAACATTTCGTTCTTCAGAATTATCACAATACTTGCGTTATTTTTGGTTGGCTCGGGAGAGGATAAATCTATAGAAATAATATAATGAAATAATTTAAAACTAATAACATTAACGAATTTGTGAATTAGTTTCAGATTATCACATGCATACCAAGTTTATTGTATTATTTGCTTATTAGACACACGTAATAGATAATATAGATTTTGCTCTGTTGTAATTTTTCATACCCTATTGAACTACATCATTCACAATCTATATTACTTTTTTTTACTCTATTCTCTCAGTTCAGGATATTGTCATAGTGCATCAACTTTACCTGATGTCATATCTACCACACTTTATTATCATTTTGTCATATTAACCACGTGTCATATTCCAAATAAAGCATTATCTTCGCACAATATATATAGCTTCTATGTCAGAAGAGGAATAATATAATATAAGCTTAAAGTAGCAGCAAAGATTATAATGTACTTTGTTATGTACTTTTTTTTACAACCCACTATATATATATATATATATATATATATATATATATATATATATATATATATCTTCTTTTTCTATGTTTACATCAGAAGCTGCGTCCAAAGACATATTGAGTCAGTCGAACAAAAGAACGCATTGTGTTCAAGTTCGTTTTTTTCAAATTATTGCAAATATCAACGATATGCTTTTGTTGTTATTATTCTACTTTTTTCTTTATTGATAACATATTGTTGTTGTTGTTGTCGTGTCCTTCGGTGATTTTATTTCGTACATGACGGATTACGTTATGTGTAAAGGAAACACTCCCACTATACGCTATGGGAATGAGGAACGATTTTTTGTGGGTTTTTTTGAGCTCTTATTCATTCCTCTTGCAAATCTTTAGATTTTTTTTTACGGAGAAGGGGAATTCTTATCTGTTTGGAAAAATCTAGTCCGGCTAGCTTTGTACGTGAATTTTGGTAGTGATCTGGAATAATTTACAATATTAAAACTAATCATGAAAGAAATATCTCAGTTCGTTAGTTTCTGTTATTGTTGTATGAAATGACTGGGTTAAATGATAATTCTAATAATTGATATGATTTAAAAAATAAATTAATTTAACTCGAACAAAAATAATACATATTGACTTCAACATCCAATAATTTATCCTATTTTTTGTATTCCTTTATTACTTTACTTGACTTTATTCTTTCTTGGGGAATTATTACCCACTCGTAAATCTTCCAAACCAGAATACATTATACCAATTAAATTATTACTTAAATTAAATATTTACATTGCACCCTCATTATTATGTTCTTTTGTTATATTCAAATATCCTTACGTGCTATAATAAAAAAAACACACATTTATACATATGGATATTTTAAGGGACCAGATTTGCATAGGACCATCTTCGCTTCAGACGTCGGTGCATTTTATTTTGGGTGTTTTGGGATGAATAAATTCCTTCAATACCTAATTTATTACATACTATTTATTAAGTGTATTAACAGGTGGTTGTTTACATTTCCAGGGACAAATTAATTTTTAAATCCTTTTATGTTAACTTCACTTTTGTTTGTCGGCGCCTATCGTCGATATCTTTAGAAGGCTAATGTACCCTCTTCCCGTTATCCAATCGTGATGGAACTTAGCACATAGACTCTCTACCAATACAAAATCATTGTAAAAAATTAATTAAATAAAAATTTGTAGTTATTTTCGCACCAAGGAAATAAACTAAGTGATTGCACCCTGAGCGATGAAGAGTTGGTTGAGCCGAGGGTGTTAATTATTGTGAAGGTGCAAGTGATTTTTATTCTCGAGGTACGTACAAGATTTTACCTCCAGAAGAGAGAAAACAAATATGGAAAGATTTTAATTTTAAATTATTTTATTCAACAAAAAATAGATATCAGTTTATCAAGGTCCACCAAGTTATCTTCCATGATCTTATTTATCTATTTTACGTAACTTTATATTTAAATATAAACGAGCAAATTTAAAAAGAACTAATAAATTTAACTAAATATAACATTTAATTAATAGAACATTTACTCAAAACACGGAGCGTTTTAAAACAAAACAAAGAAAAATATTTAAAAACAGCTGATTGCGAGTCATGTTTGTAATAAACAGTGTTGCCAACTTAAATCTTCGTAAAATCCGTTTAAACGCAGTTTCTTTTACTAGAATTAAGTTGTCTGCACTGAATTTACAGGGAGTTATGCCATAACTCCCTGCTATAACTCCGTGTGGTTCGGCCAGGCAGTTAAAACACTTATAACACCCTATAAAAACCAGGTAGTTAAGTTAACTTTCTTCTCCCGCCTGGAGATAAATTTATTTAATTAAAAAAAATAGACATGTACCAGACACATGACACATACCATAGACATAGACTATACCAGTACAAAAACATTTTAACAAATTATTAATATTAATTAATTAAAGAAACAGAAAAATATTCACACAACCAAAATGCATGAATATAAAGGATTTATGGTAAAAACTTTGTTTTTATGATCTAGTATGGTTATTAATATCTCGGTAACTAGATTTTTTTCCAGAAGTACGATTTATATAATATGGTCAAATTCGTATTTACTGGACTAACATTTTAGAATTGTTTTATCAAAACAGTTTTTGAGAAATAACTTAATTTTATATTATACTAAGCATGCGTTTTTTTGTCTTCTTATAAAGAAGAAACGGAGAGTCAACCTTAATTTTGAAGCTCTCCACTTTTGCATAACTTTTAGTGTGATTAAAAACTTGTTAATTTAATATTGGGGGCGGGTCTGTGTTAAATTTAATTTTAATACACCCGGAATCCTTTGGTACTTTGAATAATTAATTACTGGTTGTTGATTATTAAATAATGTCTTAAACTCAAGGGGCCATTTTTGTTTTTTTTTATTTAAGAAGTTTTTATGTTGAAAAATGTGTCGCTTAATAACACCTTTATACAGTTATATACTTGTTCTGTTGAAATGTGTCATTCTTTTCTTCTTTCGTAATTTTTCTAGGTTTATAGATGAACTATGATAAGCGTAAGCCTGATAAATAGACTATTACATGACTTGGTTCAACTCTTAATGTGTTTTAAATTTATATTTATAGAAGTGGGTTCAGAATAGACTTCGTATTCCAGAAGAATTTTTCCACTAAGGAACTGGTTCTGTATTAATGGCTAGCTAATTAGGCACTTCTAAGATTGTTACTCCCCTAATAAAAAAAACAGAGGGGAGTAACAATCCAAAGAAGGCGTACGGAACATAATTTATAATCATAAATAAATTATAATTTAGTTTGTACTTAACCACTAAAGATAGCAAACATGCTGAAACCGGTATGGTAAAGTGTAAAAATACTTGTGATTAGACCAATAAAGAAGTACCTAATATTTAAAATATTGTTTTTATTTATTAAATTATATATTGTTTGGAACGATTAAAATTGGTTTAAATCAATCACCAAAAGGCCAGACGACATGAAAAATATGTAAATGAAAAGTTTTTTGTTTTTTTGTCTTTTTATGAATTTGAATAAATGCATACACTTTTTTACGAAATAATTAGTTATGAATGAATGTGATTGCGTACAAATTGTGTCATATTGATGTTATCTCGTGTACCAGACTAGATTTTTTAGTTAGCGTTGTTTATGTCATCTTGTCTTGTTTTGATGTTAAACTAGCGTTAAATTACCTTTGTCCTACACATGCATATGTATGTTTTAACAGACTCGTAGGTAATAGCGGTCCACCTCCTACTTCCGCATCATCGCAGTGTAAAGACAACAGAACAGTTCTGTTGTGACCAACGCCATTATGCATGCTTTTTATTATGCATCTGACACATAGAAAACAAATTTTTACGACTTTGAGTTATTCTATGTGTCGTGTTGTGAATGAATAATGGGCTCGTAAAATTGTTAGTTAGGTTATTAGTTATTTAGCTATTTTACTTATTTAACATTTTTGCTGCACACCCATTGCGGTGTTTCTTTGAAGTATACTTGTTATTTTACATTATTATATTACAATAGCCCTAATTTATTATTACCTTTCATTTATTAACACGGATTAATTTACAAAAAAATGATAGGACATCTCTAAAATTCGTATAGAAGCATCTCGAAAAAATCTGGAAAATTGGTCGCCTCGTTAAAAATTCACGTTTCCATTAAGGCGCTCTGCGCACTGACATAACCCGTTACCTTAAACTTCATCCTGCTCTTCTGACTTAAGGTGGGTTAATAGCTAGCGGATACGTATTTACGGAGGGGATTCATCTATGGCAACTCTTTTGCGGCCAGGGCCGATTTAACTATAGGGGCACGATGGGCACGTGCCCAGGGGCGCAAGAGGTTTGGGGGCGCAACTCAAAAGGGTAGGGGAGGGGGGGGGGGCTCGGCTAAACTTTGCAAGGGCAAAAAATATAAATGGGGATATGTATAAATAAAAGTAAACCAAGTATCCCTTATACATATAAGCTTAGCATATACCTACAACTCTGCCAGTAACCAACTGCTCGGCGGAGAGGAGCTCTTCAGCTCTTAACAATGTAAAATTAGTGAATAGGTCTACAACGCGTATTGACAAGCTGAACAGTTTATTGCTATTACGGTAGAAATTAACTATACCGATTTAATCGACGATTTTGCAAGAGCAAAAGTAAGAAAAAAAGGCAATCATATAATGTTGGATTATTTTTGTATTATCATTAGTATTAACCAAATATTCGTTACGAAGAAAAGTACTCCAAAATATAATAATTAATTTCATTTATAAATAAGTATTATATTATATTAATTATTTATAGTCAATTTATTAGTATTTCAGAAATCATCTTTTTACTCCAATGTATACTCCAATACGCTTAATTTGTTTTTGTTAAGTATACTACTACTAATAAAGTATAATTTGTAGTAAGAATATTATAAATAAGTAATATTTTTAGTAAATCAATTTATCAAATATTTATTTAAAATTTATTCATATAAAATATTTGAAACTAGTTTTCATACAACGGAAAGTTTAAATTTTAATTTATATCAAATTATAATTATTATTTACTATGGGAAACAGACAGTGAAAAATACACTCCCGCGCCAGGATTTGAACCACGGGTCTCCTGTATATAGATACATTAATTATACTGTTCTGCAAAAAGAAAATGAGCTTCAGAATGAAAATGTCCATTTCTGAAGCAGTGTACTGAATTCGAATCTGAAGTCAAAATTTCTCCTATACGTATAGTTTTCCCGGAAAATGCGCCTAAAGTTCGGAAAAATAGTGTTTTTGGGGGTTTTCAACCCAAGTTTTCGCTCAAAAAAAATATATTGGGAGTTTGAATATCTTCAAACCATGAAGAACACGAATCTAAAGTCGAAAAAAATCTGCTGACCTAAATTTTTTAAGAAAATTGAAAAATAAGAAACAAAAAAAATTGATGTTTCCTCATATTGAGTCTTTATATTTCTATTACTTTTTCAGTTATAAAACAAATGTCTTGTAACATTATTCTAGAGAATTACAATATATGTGACCGTCGAGGGGTACAAGACACATTCTGGGGGGGATATTGTATTTTAGCATATCATATTTAATTGAAAAAAGTAGGAAAAAAATTTGGTGAAAACCCTCAAAAACACAATTTTTCCGAACTTTAGACGCATTTTCCTAGAAAGCTATACGTATAAAAGAAATTTTGATTTCAGTTTCGGATTCAGCAACCTCGAAAAGTTCAGATAAAATTTTTTTAGAGCCCGAAAGTTTGTTAAATTTTTCAGAACAGTGTTACTTAGTCAATTTATTGGTATTTCAATAATTATCTTTTTAATGTTAATAATTACGCATATTTAGGGGGGGGGGCGCATCGTGACGGGGTGCCCAGGGCGCAGTGACCATCTAAAACGGGCCTGTTTGCGGCACCGCAGAAAGTTGGTTCCAAACCATCTTTTTTGCGGTGCCGCTTAAAAACCTGTATGAAACCTTCACTTCGTCCTCTTCTTATTTCCTTTTTGTTTTTATATTACAATTGTTTATTATATTATATTGTGTATCTGAATTTGTTCCTGCATCATTTTTATTATAATCTCTATTGCATCTGTGTTTAATGTACGTTTTTTATCAGTGTTTTATCTTCATCTGTGTATTATGTCCGTGTTTTTTTTTAACTGTGCTTATTATATCTGTTCCTTCATTATTTTGATTATATACCTATTTCTTATTTATATAATAATAAAAGTCCTAATCTATAATCTTATTATATAAGTTTTTTTTAAGCAAGAGAACTAAATTCAAGTTGAAAAAACGATGTTATAATTGGCTTTGTTTATAACCTGACCGACCGAAACTCGAGGGGAGGGAAACAACGACTCCGTCCTCTGTCTCGGCGGTTCTCCGAAGAATATTTTGTTATCTATATAGCCCTCCGCAAATAAGTATCCGCTAGCCTTTAAATAAACAATAATATTAGGTATCGGTGTTGGTGTAACCTAGTAGTTATATCAAATAGTATTTATTTTACAATAACTTAAAAACAAGGTCCTAACACCTAGGATCTGCACAAATAATAATTTGGCTCGAATGCCTAAAAGGTGACTTATTTACAAAAATTGTTCGTCCGAATAGATCTGATTTAGTCGTCAGGACGTATAGTGGTTTCAGTGTGTGCATTCTGACTGCCAATTTGTTTCTGTCTTCCAGAGAATGGTAATTTTCAATCTGATTTTTATTTTCTTGAAAGTCCTTAAATAAAGTTATTATTTTCGAACGGTGGTTTTGTAAAACAGAATACGTGAATGAATTGATTGCTGAAAGGGACGATAAAGGAGATTACAGAAGATTATTCCAAGTCCTTTCAGAAAATTTAAAAAGGTTGATGAGTATTTTATAATGTCACCAGCTTTAATTTAACTTTTAATTTATTTTTTTGTCCCATTATTATTAAGCACGTCATCCTAAAATGAATATTCCTTCTGAATGCACAAATCTGAACCAAAACAGTCGTCTGATAAAAAAGACGTAATCGTACTGTCTATTTTTACGTTCTCGTATAAAGAGAAACTATTGTGATGGCGCAAAAAATCGATTTTAAGATTTTGATGGATTTACACGTTTTGAGGTGCCCTGGATCCAAAAAAGTGTTTTTTTAATAATGTCTGTCTTTCGTCTGTTGGCTGTCGTCTGTCTGTGCAGATTTTGAATATCATTAGACGAATCTAATGATATTAGTTGTTTTCCCTGGAAAAATCTAGATCCTGAGAAAATAGCTTTAAACGTTTAGAGAGGCCGGGTTCGATTCGCCGCCGAGGAGAAGTTATTTTTATGATTAATTTTGATGAAATGTTCAATAATAATTAAATTACCTGCGAAAACTAATAAATGAAAAACTCTGGGCTAAGAAATTATGAACTTGTATATGAGAAAGTTTGTCTGAGTTGTTCGGACCGATTTTTTGAGAAAGCTTCAAAGACATAAATATACCTGTAAATGAAAAGGTACAAATGCGTTTTGAATCCTTCATCATCAATCGTTTATCCAGGATTATGTAAATTTATATACGAGTATGATATATAATATGTACTGTGCATCGTGTGTCGATGCATGTCGAAAATTACGAAAATAATAATAAATTTATTCGTATTTATTTGCTAGGTATAGTATTAAAAAATCTTTTGACCCGTTTCTTAACACCTTAAAGTATAAAATAAATTCGTTTTTAAAAACTGTATTACCTATTCCAGGAGTAATGTAATATAGACCAGTTAGTCGTCCACATCCAAGACTAATTGTAATTTGATTAAACTTTGTGACATTGTTGGCACGGGATGAACTAGGTTTAACGCGCGATGAAGTAATAACGCTGTTAAGCGATTAGTACTGCTATCATGCATGTCGTGTTTTTTTCACAAAGAATCATTAAATATTCAATTTTATTTGACGAGTACTTTTGCTTAACTTTTAATTGAAATTAGCGCAGAGAATACTCGTAAAAAAAGTAGTACTTAGTACTTCTTAGTTTAAAAAGTACTCACCAAGTTAAGTCAAGTTAAGTTAGTTTTATCTGAGGATGTTTTAATATTAATTAACTGCAATTTATTATGACCTATTTCGTTCTCATTATACTGCTATTTATTTGAAAAATGAAAGTTTTTTTTATCTCATCTTGTATAAGACGATGATACCTGTTTAAAAGATTACCTAGTTTACTGTTCGCTGTCAGGTAGAGTCGAGTTGTTTCGACACTTATAGTGTTCGAACCAGTTATACTAAACTTAATACTGGCTCCAGTGTAATGCCCTACTGACCCTCCTACGCATGATCGACTTTAAAATTGCTATTTTGTTGTTTTTTCTTCTGGTTATAGTGTATATATTTTGCATTACGACACCATATACGCATTAGGATTTGAATCATTTAAAGATATTATTGGTATGGAACTTAAAGAAGACTATCACTATTATAAACAAATGATTAACCCCAAGCACCTAATAATAGTCTAGTCAATAAAGCTCTGACTTGGACATATATTGTGGAAGTAAATCGGAGTTTGGATATTATAGTTGATGCTTGAAAATGAACGTATCCAATGTCCTGAAAGTTCTTTGGAGAAGGGCTATGGCCAACATCTTGGACAATGAGCCCAATTTTTCTAAAAAAAATATACCTATGTTAACCAATTAAGTCATTCATTCTGTCTATATTTTGGTAAATAATAGTACATTACGCGTCTAGTGCGGAAAGTAGCATCTTGCACCCGAGCGACAGCGAGGGTAGTAAAACCACACGAGCAATGCAAAATGCCATTTCCGCACGAGTTGCGAACCGTACTTTATCTACGATTGTTAGATTTAAATAATAAATACAGAAAGAAATAAACGTCCTGTATGCAAGTTCGTATTTCTCTTTTGATAAAGATGACATTAATTCATTAGCTGTATTTTGTGCCGAATTAATTATTTCGGGAGGCGTATTATTCTCCTCATATTCGTCACTTAAATCTCTCATTGATTTTCATTAAAAAAATCGATATAAACAGTTACTTTTATTAAAGAAGCAGCAAATTAATTTTGTTAAATGTAAACAAACTCGCTAATCGTGCGTAAAGGTGAAGAATTCTTCAGAATTATGAGACGCGCATGCGCAATTAATACAAGTTCGTAAAGAATCACTTTCTACGCATCTAAAGAGAGATACGATGTTATATTTTGTAACAATCGTAGATAAAAAGTATTAAAATTAAAGCTATTTTCAATACGAAGTTTATTGTAAATTACTTACTGAAACTTTAATTCTTCTTTTGGATTGAACTGTTTATATGAAAATCTAAAATATAACATTTTATTGGAGTGTAATTAAAAAATATATATATTGTGTAGAATTGCTTTTTTGGTACACTTAATCGTTTTCAAGATATTTACGGTGGTCACAGCTCTCTCCTCATTACTTTTAGGGTTTTTTATGTGTTTATTTTAAAGCATCAATAAACAACTTAGCCAAATACCAAAACCCTTTGATTTAGTTCCGCAATTTTTCCCTTTGTTGGCTGGATTATAAATTATTGTTTCTAATTAGACTGTATCTAAATCAAGAGATACATCACAACAAGCCCCACTAAATGTGTATTACAATATTGATTTTGTATTTTTTTTTTTATTCATTTCAAAAGTGTCTAACCTGGAGTATAATGCATTGTTTATTTAAAATAAACAGTACATTACTCCGAAGAAGTTATTTCAAAATGAAAACCCTTTTTTAATTTTAATTTTTCGTAAAATGGTATGAATACGAACTTTAATGACCCGTATTATAGTTTAAAGACCGTATTTATATTTGTTTAAGAATTGTTTTTGTAATATATTATCTTTATAGCGACACGAATTCTTTCAATGAAGATTTTTAAGTCCAATTATAATTTTTTTATCCTTTCTTTTTATTACTTTAAGTATATTTTATTGAGATGTTTATAAGGCTTGTTATTTTTATTTTATTTTTAATGTTTATATTATCTTTATGTCTAGATCGTTTATAATTATTTCTTTATTATCACGTATTTTATTTCTTTAAGTATATTTTATTGACATTTTTATTAGGCTTATTATTACTGTTGTTTTCTTTAATGTTTATTTTATCTTTATATCTTGAGAGTTTATTATTATTTCTTTATTATCATTTAGATTGGAGAATTAGCATTACATATTTTCGTGTTTTCACTTATGTGGTTTGGAACTATCAATGAAATATTTTCATGGTACATTTTTAGGGTTTTGTAGATACTTCTCAAAACCCTTATGCCGAGGGTGATGTGTCCGTCTGTCCGTCGCTCTTTGGTTCATAGGGCCCGAACCGTTTAAGCGAAAGTGCTGAAATTTGAAACACTGGTGCAACTTTTTGACCCAACCACAGGAAAATTATATAGAAGTTCAAAATTTGATATGCGCATGCGCAATTCGAAGAAATGTGATAAACTCAAAATTTTTAATTTTTTTTAATTTTTGAGTGAGGTATCAAATGAAAGCTGCTGAAGAGTAGGACACAAATATACATATGCTTTTTTAAATTTTGCATTCCTTATTGGTTAAAAAAATCAAAATATACCCAAAAAAAATTCCCCCCCCCCCCCCCCCCAACCACTATAGATCGGCTGGTGCTAAAATTTCTAAATAATTCATGCTAATACCTTATTGTGGCGCGATGAAAATTCCGGGAGTTCATCCTAAATTTTCAAAAATTGCCAATTTTGGGCGCGAAAAAGTGAAGTGCGCCCAAAATTTTATTTTTTGAAAATTTTGAGTTGGGTATCAAATGAAAGCTGCTGAAGAGTAAATAAATTAAATTTTACATTTCTTATTGGTTAAATAAATCAAAATATTCCCAAAAAACATTCCCCCCCCCCCCCCCCAACCACTATATAACGGCTGGTCCTAAAAATTCGAAATAATTCATGGTTATACCTTATGGTGGGGCGAAGCAAATTTCCTGAAAAATGAAATTTATCTTGTCTTTATTACTGATAAAAAACATTGTGACCCCCCGGGGAATCGAACCCGGGACCCTTGAGATCGAAGACAAAAAAATCATAATTACATAACGGGTATGCTTACTCATCTACAAAACCCTAAAAAGTACTTGGACGCAAGTACTTCCCTGTGATTTTTTTAAATTTCACATTATTGTGTCTCAGATTACCAAGTTAATGAGACTTTCTATTTCACTCAAATCAAGTTTCGTTGTTGTTTAGTGTGTGCCAAAAAAGTACAATCTCCTGCCTGCTTTATATTTATTTAAAGCTAGAAAGTTATTAAATTAACAAGAAATTTGTCGCCTTAACCTTTTTTATTGTACATTTATGTATTTTGATTTACGAACTGCAACTGAAACTTGTTTTACCATACTTTGTGAATTTAAATGTAAAATGATTATTTTTTTGTTTGGTAATCTTTCATATTGTAAGATTATTTTTCCTTTTTTATTCGTGTTTGAGTTAATTCTTTGAATTTCCAATGTAAAAATCGGCCAAAGAATTTTTTTTTGGAAACATTGTCTGTTACACTTATAATTCAGAAGATTTTTTTTATTTTTTTATTTATTTTTGAACTTTATTGATTAACACAACTACAATAAAACATGTTATAAGTGTTACAGTTGTTTTAAGTTTTATCTTGGCTTGATCAGCATGTGAAAAGGAAGTAGTCCAGCGACTACCCCTTTTTGGCGTGAGGATTACATAGAGTAATAATGATAAATGTAGATAAAGGTGAAGTGAGATGTTAATTAATTAAATGTATAAGATAAATAGTTAATATTCTTGAATAATTGTATAAATGAGATAATAGTAGATAGCAGAACAATTACAGATTTTATATATGTATATTTAATAAGTCCCTAGGCCACTGTCTCTTCAGGCGTCGAGGAGGGTTGTCTGGTATAGATTGGGTAGAGAGGAGTTGAACTAGAGGATTAGGATGATCTAATAGGGATTCATGGAATGTGTGATATCGGGATATGGATAGATCTCGAACGAAGGGAACGTTGAGATCATTGTGGAGACTGAGATTTGAGACATAGAATGGAGCATCAGTGATTTTTCTAAGGACTTTGGACTGGATGATTTGGAGACGACGGGAATTCAGAAGATAGCGTGTAAAAAGCTGTCTAACATCAAGCTAGAATCGAGTGTACAAGTTAATCTTTTAGTGCCTTTGAAGAATATGTTGTCGGCTAAGTTCCTCTTCGGGACTAGGTCTTGGCAATAGGTCTTTGAAAAAAGAAAACTGGAGGAAAACGGCCATGTCCCATGTCGCGCCCATTATGATGGACAATGTGATTTTCATGATCCTGAGTATAAAATTAGTTATAGTAGACTGAGAATCAAGTTGATGTTAGTATCACTTGATAGGTGACCACTTTGATTTGAATAACTAACCTATCAAGTGACAAACTAACATCAACTTGATTTTCGGTCTTTAACTAATTTTTGTTATCATTGTTCATTTTATATTTATTCATTTTTCTTTGTCTGCTATTACCTCAGAGAATATTCTTGTGTTTAATAATATTTAAATGGACTTAATTTAGATTTAAGTTCTCTGCAATGATCTATTGGTCTCTGACATTATGTAAACTCACCGTCTTCTAAATATTTATTTATTATGTAACTTCTTAATTGTTTCCATCTTATGACTTAGCCATGATGAGTTACTAAGTTACTAAATAACTATCAATGATTTTAGTGCGGATAGTCGTTCCCTTTTGTATAATTTATATTAAAAATATAGGATAACAGTGTAGGTTGGTAGATGAGACTTCACATTTTAAACTTAATCTAAGGCCTGATGATGCCCAGGTATGGGAGAAATGTGGCCATAGTAAAGAAAGGTTAAAAAAAAGTAATGTTTTTTTAATTATTATCCCTGTAGACTTTGAAAAAGAGAAAAATAAAAAAATCTATTTTAAAGGAGAGATTATTTTCTTTAAATCCTTCATGACTGCTCACCCTGACTCTTTCATTTCTGATAGTGTTTACATACTTGCTTAGAGCAAGGCATGTAGTCCCATAAAGATTCCAGCAACACAAGTGAGACAAGGAATAACCCAAACAATCTCACCACGTAAATTGAAAAATATGTATTGCCAAAGCAGCTTTCAGCCTTCAAAATGCCTTTTTCTTGTTTGTTCTTAGGCACTGATGAGGGCCTTTTGAAGGCGGAAAGCTGCTTTGGCAGTAACATTTTTTTCAATTTGTGTGGAGAGACTGCTTATGTTATTCCTTTAAGATGACCTCCAGATGATCAAGTGAGATATATCAATGAGTGAGACATAGAAATATTATGGAGTTGCGGTCACTGCTTGTATGCCCTACTCCCTTAAGGCCCCCATACACACTTCAACTTGTTGTCCAACTTGGTTGAGTTGAAGTTGAAATGTGTATGGGCAGGTTGAGAGACCAAATCAGAAGTTGAAAGACATCAAAACCCTTTTGATACTGGTGGGCGGAGTTTAATGTTGTGTCAACCTGTTAAAGTGTGCATGTTCCTTTGTTGTGTGTGTGTGTTTACTTTATGTTGGTTCTCTCTCTACTGATGTTGTTCAACTTCTTTTGATGTTGATCAACCAGGTTGAGAGACATAGTTGGACAACCAAGTTGAAGTGTGTATGGGGGCCTTTAGAGATGGAGATGGAGTCACTATCTGTAGTGTAGTGACCACTCTATCATAATACTAACAGACATTTACGTAAAAGTATAAATTTAGTATTCTTACCGGCACTGAAAAACAGAAATGACCTCTAGTCGGCTTTGTACAAGATACCTTATATATCCGTACATTATACATAAAAACTTCTTAGATGAGGAAGTAAAAAAAAGGTGTTAGCGTTCTTCAAAATTATAAGTTAAAAAAATTAATCATATTTTTGATATTTTCAATAACACTGGAAAATATAGTAGTTAGGAGCACGTGACCTAGTAGTACGTGACAGAGCGGCTAGTATGCCTGGAAGTAACAAGTAGCAGTTACGCCTTGTTGACAGATGTTTTGTTGGTCCATAACAAACAGCTGTTCTCTAGTGCTGTTTGTTTCCCTACAAACTCGACTTGTTTTCTTCCGTATCCGAATTGTTGACAGCCGTCGGTTACATCTCGCGCCCTGTTAACTCTTATGATTATGATAGTGTTACGAGTTACGCATGTTGACCCTTATATTTTTATATTAACAACATTTTTTATGAGTTTTGAACCGAGAAATTAAATAGAAAATCTTATGCTTAGGAAAAGTGTAATTTTTTAAGGATCTTATTTTAAGTTACTCTCCTCTATTATTTAGTCCTTAAATTTGATAATTCGACTGTCCCAATTCAAAAGACATTGTAACTAGTATTCATCTTATTCATTTTTCGCCACTTCTTTAGATTATTACTCCCCTTATATAAAAAAAAAAAAAAAAAAAAAAAAAAACAGAGGGAGTAACAATCTAAAGAAGGTGTACGGAATGTTCTTCTTTATAGACTGTTACTCCCCTTATAAAAATAGAAGTGTGATACTCCTTTGTCCCAAAGTACATTGGGCTAAACATGCCTTTGTCTTAATAGTTATTTAGTCAAAGTCATTTATATTCTAAATAAACACAGGGAAGTAACAATCTAAAGAAGTACCCATTTTATTTTTAGTGGTATTACCTCGGAAAACATTTTTGTGTTTATTAGTACATCCAACATACACAAAAAATTAATATTTAAGTCTAGATATAACTAAATGTCTTCGTGCCATCATTTAATTTCGGGTTACTACCCCGAAAAACCCAGAAAAAAAAATTTATTAAAAACTGTTCTGACGATTTTTATTTGAAATAATCTAAATTGTAGTTCATTGAAATACCTATCTAATCATATAAGTTGTGTTCACTGAAAAAATCTAGTTCCTGAGAATAAAGTTGTAAACGTGAACGTTTAGAAACCGGATTCGATTCCCCGCCGATGAGGAGTTTTTTTTATGATACATTTTGATAAAATGTTTAATAGTAATTAAATTTAGCTTGTACGAAAACTTGAAACTAACAAATGGAAAGCACTGAACCAAGTATTATTTAATTATGTGCTCGTATAATACGAGACATTTTCGCACGAATTGTATCTAACAGATGTATTTATTCATTATGCTCCCTCTATCCCTTCTAAACTTTATGTATTTTCATTAACTATAGGTAGGGTTACTATACGTCCGGGCTGTCCGGATTTGAAACATCTGTCCGGTTTTGCGTCCGGATATGAGAAATGTCCGGATTTTAAGAAAAATCAGAAAGTTAAATGGGCTTACCTACCAAAAGAAGAAACCCCAAAAACTCATGAGAAATAGAAATAAATATTTGAAGCATTTTCTAAAAGAAAAGTCTCTTTTATTTAATATATTTAAAATAGAATTCACCATGTGTCTGCGTGGTACTTAAAGGCTCCGAACGTATGTTTTCAATGATAAGGTCTATTTGGACGCCTAAAAGAGAAAGATTATCTGTCAGTTGTAAAAAAGAGCTTCTTAATTTTAAAGCAAATTCTATTAACATGTTCAGATTTCCACGACAAAATAAAAAATGACTACAAGCCTTTTCTAAGGAAAATCAGTTCATCTTAAAAGTATGATGGACCCAGCAGATACTAGCTAAAGTTAAATATGATATTAATAAATAAGTATTAATAAGTAAATATCGATAAATATTATCAAATATCGTATTAATAAATGTATATTTATAATAAATAAAGTTAATTATATATTAAATAATTAATATATAAAAAAATAAAATTATATATTAAAAAAATATATATACATATAGGTATATATATATATATTATATATATATACTTTTTTTTTTTTTTAAATTTTTCCTCTGATGTGAATACGTAACAAGTAAGTTAGTTTCAATAGATTAGATAAAGTTGCCAAGTATGTGCTTTCACTACACATAACATAAATGGTCCATAGGCAATTTAACAAATTTGTCAAATTCGAACCAGCATAATCCGCCTACAGCCGTTTTAAAGATGACGGCTATTTAATTGTTTGTTGTAGCTATAACTTTTAATCCATTAATTTTTAAATGAGAAAAATGAACAAATTCATTATATTTATATGTAGCTATGACTGAAGGTCATCTCTGCCATATTGTGTTGATACCAAAGCGTAATACCGTATGATTGTTGACATTTTTCCTTGTATTTATGAGTTTTTTTTACAATTATTTTCTTTTTTTCATAAACTTAGAGAGTTTTATGAGTTCGTCACACTGTGCGGACTAGACAAATGAGTACTGATAACATATCTTTAAATCTAGTTTGTCTGTCTGTACTGATGAATGTCTTTATGCTTATGCAATTGGTTTTTCTTTCCTTTCCTAGTTTCCGTTTCTTTATTTTTGTTAATTTTTTTTTATGAATTATACAATTAATAATAAAAATGATCGAATCCCAAAATCACATGAATTATGGATTGTTAAGAGGATCTTAAAACTCTAAATAAAACCATTTTGAGTTTAATTCCTTTTTACCTTACTGCCTTTTTTAGCAATAAATTATAGCTTGTAAAAGTATGTATATATAGTTTAGAAAACATTGGACTCTCACTTTTCACATCACCTTATAAATTTAATTTTAAAAAATACAATTTACTCTTAAAACTCAGCTATAGTAAATAAATAAGAAAAATGACTCCATTTTCAGTCCCTCATCTTGTTTAAGATTTTTTTTTTTATTTCTTAAAGAGAAGAAATTACATTTAATGTTTTGTGTATTTTTCCAAAAAGAAATCATATCTGTTAAATAAAGTCAAGTAACGTAACACTTTTTGAAATATTGTTTTGTAGAAGCTGAAGGTTTTTTTTACTCTTGTATCAAATCAAGGTTGGGAACTTTCTTTAAGCACGTAGCTTTGCGGTTTGGAACTTTATGTTACTTTTTTTTATACTATATATATATATATATATATATATATATATATATATATATATATATATATATATATATATATATATATATATATATATATATATATATATATATTTATATATAGAAGTAGAGAAAGTGCTCGAGAGATTATAAAACTGAGAGGCCAAGTTTGGCTGAGATGCAATACCGGAACTCATCATGTTATGTCTCTTTTTAAAAATGATAAATATCCCTATGCAAATTTAATTTGCAATTTTTTAAATTTATAAATGTCTTCTGGATGGGCAACCTCTTATATTTATAATATCATATTATTTAAATTGTTCCAGTTTTTTTTGTATAAAAATTATCAGAGCTTTTAAAATAAATGTGAATTATGATTGCACTTCATTTCTTCTTTCCATAACGGAGTTAGTTAAGTACTGTAAAAGTTGTTTTACGCGTGCTAAAAACCTGTTTATAGTATGTTATAGTTCTTATCCTGTTATTTCTTATCTTTAGTAGATTTTAAACAACTTCGTGTTTTGGACATATCTTAAATATAAAATTTGTTTTAACCAACTGAGATTATGTGGAATGAACATTGAATATAATTCGAAAATTTAAATTGATTTATTCGTTGCTAAAATGCAGTCGGGTGTTCTATTTTTTAACTTTTTTTTAATTAAAGTCAGACTTACTCTTTTATCTGTGAAAAATCGTGTATTGATTAATAATTTGTGTTTAGTCACCTGGAGGGAGACAGCGTGGCCGAGGGGTCTCGGCTCCCGCCCATCTATCATTGAGTCGAGGTGACTCGAGGTCGTGGGTTCGATCCCGTGCCATAATACTCTGAATTGCATCTATGAATCGAGGACGGAGCAGGGCGATGGACAACCCCTAAGGGCAAGGGTTACTATTCACCCACGCTTATATAGCTCACTAATGATCGCATCATATTCGCTTCGGCGGTACAATGTACAAATGTATGATGCGTGAAGTAGCTGGAGCTGGAACTCTCCCCCACGGGACTAGTAAAATGGGTCTACTATAAGGCCTAATTTCTAAGTTCGAACAAGTGGTTCGTACTACCCATCTAGTAGGAATGACTAGATAACTACTACTACTTAGTCACCTGATAGCTTATCCCTGTTATCACCATTATTAACTATATTGTTTATTGATGTTACCTTTTTTTATTTATTATCATAGTTTTGTCATTATTGGCCCTCTATAATTCTATCTTTACGTCCTGTTACAGTCACCTATTATTGGTTCTGCAAAGGCTTACTTTGTGATAAGAAGTTTGTTCCTTAGTTCCTTATGATTCAATCAACATTTATTTTATTTAATTTTGGACGAATCAATTTCTAGATGTTGTTGTGGGTGTATTATGTGGTTGATAGATTTCCCGGAAGTATTTGCACCTCTAGGATATAGGTTTGTTTTGCAGAAGAATAAAATATAAGTTGAATGCTCCTGAGAAGAATTGAATCTTGAAGTTGGCTGCTCTTTGTCTTAACCATTACATTCTTCCGGTTTCTCCTCGTATGAAATCTATTTAATAGAATTAGCCTCCATTTATTTTTTTCCCGATTTTTTTTAGTTTAAATTCGATTTCATTTGTTTTGTGTTTGTCGAACTAAGTATGTTTTTTATTAAAGGTTTCTTGAATGCGGGTGAAAGTCAGTCAATTTTCTTGTGCGCTACTGAAGCCTTTATGTCTTTTCTTTTGTCTTTTTGTTTCACCGTTGAATTAAAGCATTAAAACATATCCAACAATCACTTGAGTTTTAAGAGCGTACGTATGATGGATACGATACGTGGGATATGGGTTTCATGCTTGAGTATTGCCGATGATTTTTTTTTTTTTTTAATAGAATAATTTTGTACTTCATAAAATAAATGATCGAATCTTCAAATGAACATCTGTTCTACAATTTGTTTTTGCAAGGTTTTATTTACGGTTCATTATTATTTTTGTTTACTTTCGGGCGTTAAAATAAGTGGCTTTTTGTTTCTTCATGTGTGTAATCGTGATTAAAGCGTGTTATCTGTGTAGATAATTTGATTTGTTTCTCTAATAACATTATTATTGCACTTGATTATATTTTTATTGCCGTATTTTGTTCAATATCTACTTTCTTCTTTATGATTACATGTTGAGATTGTATTTTCAAAGTAAATTATAAAAAAAAAGTAATTTTCTAACTGCATACACACTTATTTAATGGGGAATGATCCTGGCACTATCAAAGTGTGCGACTTTATTGTTCATTTTGTACACACATTTATTTCAATATTATAAAATAAAACCGAGTGGTTAGCAACTCACTAACACTCGGAAGATATAAGATACGAACACTTACACCTCTAGAAATAGTTCAAATTCCTTGAAGGCATCTTTCACTGAGAGTCATACGACATGAGCTTTCCCACTGGGGAGGTATGAGTCCGGTTCTCCGCAATTCTGTGTGAAAACAATCTGTTTTCACTGAACGATCTGTTCAGTGAAGAGACATGTCTTCTTCTCTTGTCGCTTGTCTTCTATCCCCTGTCATTTCGGCCAAAGGTGCGATATGTTATTAAGATGATCACGTCCAGCAGATGTTGTTTTTTATAGTTACCTGATTTTTCCCGGGAAAATTACTTATATGGTAAGATTCATATTTAAATAGCTGCATTTTAGAATGTTTTAATCAAAATCGTTGGGACCGTTGAAAAAGTTTTGGGAGGAGGCGGTCCCAAATTTAGAGCTAAAATTAAAATCTCAATTCCACCTCGGGATAAGATTTTTCTGAGCATGTATACACATTTCATCGTTATCATCGTAGCGCCCAAGTTGTTTAACCTAGATAGTTGAAACTTGGCAGAAAAATCAGTCCTTACCTGCAGTGGTGCCGCCCGGAAAATCAACTTTTTCCGCCATCTTGAACCTAGTTTGCTGAGTCAGCAAAAATGGTCCTGATCGTGTTGAAATTTTGTACGAATGTACCTCTGTGCATGGCAAGCAAACCCACCAAATTTGATTTTAATATTGGCCGCCATTTTGAAGTTATCAATTTTTGAATTTTGAAACTTTGACGGTTAATAATACCGAAAGTATAAATTCGTTTTTGACATATAGCATATCGTTGGAACCGGAAAAAATTAAGGAACAAATGTAAAAAAACCCGATGAAATACCATTAATTAATTTATAAGTTATAAGCGAATATAATTAGTTTTTAGTGCGATAATTTTGATGACGTCAAAGTTTGTTTACATACCTGTCAAAATACCGCCAAAATTCAAATAATTGAATAAATGAAATAAAATAAATGTATAAACATTATTTGAAGAGGTCTCTTTAGTGGTCTCCGAAGTGAGGAAAAGTTGCGAGGTACCCCTTACCCGATTTTTAAACTATATTGTAAATATTTTTTTTTTCTTTTTTAAGGGTCGAAATTTTTTTTTTTTTTTTTTTCTTTTACAGTGTTATATTTCACATTTATAACAGTGATTTTTAATTAAATCATTTTTAGTTTTATTTTGTAAGTTTATTCTAGATTGTTTGTTATTCTTTTGGAAAGTTGCGGTGAATGATAATGATTAAACCTTGGTAATCATAAAATCGATTGAACTATAAAGCGATCTGTGTAATGATTACACGAAAGAGTTAAATCTTAACAATGCACCTAATTATTTACTATTATGCACCTGAAATCCTATTATAAAGATAATTTTGAATCTCTCCTTTGGGATAAAGGAATACAATTTGTTATTATAATAACGAGGCTATAAAGGTTATTATAATAATAATTGAGATCTGAATTACGAGATCTATAATAATTTTGTTCTTATTATTAGTTATTATAATGAACGGAATCAAATCCAATTATTATAATTCAGTTTGGTTGCAATGCAGTTTTCATTATTTTTGCTAACTAAATTGTTTGAAATAATAATGGAGGATGGTGAGGATTAGCTTGTCCAAGAATTAGTGAGTGCGAGGATTAGTGAGTGTAAGGATTAGTGATACTAATACACTCCTGTGCCGGGATTTGAACCACGGGCCTCTATATCTCTCTATGTATTTTTCACTGTCTGTTTCCCGTAGTTAATAATAATTATAATTTGATTTAAATTAAAATTTAACTTTCCGTAGTATGAAAACTACCAAAAACTTAAAAATTGAATTTCGAATTGATTGTACAAGGTACAGGTACTAATTGAGTACTTTATAATTATAAGCGTTAATTCTTGATTTAGTTCTAATGTCATAAATATTGACTGTCTAAATGTATATGAATATTGAAAGCTTGGATTCGGGACTAGTTATCGATTACGGTAGTGAAAAATCATTCTCCTGCGTAGCTTAGATGGAAGAGCGCTATACTGGAAATATAGAGGCCCGTGGTTCAAATCCCGGCACAGGAGTGTATTTTTCACTGTCTGTTTCCCATAGTTAATAATAATTATAATTTGATTTAAATTAAAATTTAACTTTCCGTAGTATGAAAACTACCAAAAACTTAAAAATTGAATTTACAATATTGCATTAAATTTATTAATCTTAATCTGGCAACATGATTAATACCTTATTGTGTGTTTTATATTGGTAAATAATTATTCCGGGAAGTTATTAATTGTATTTAATTATCTATTTCTTACTTTTAAAAATCTCATAAATTGTAAAATGTTTAGTGGTGCTATCTAGGAGAGAATTAAGTGAACTGCTATTTCAAACTAGTTTTATTTAATTACTTAGGTTTTTATTTGTATTTTGATTAAAATAAATAATCTTTTCTTTAAAGGTGTTTTCATGGGTTTTATTTTAAACAAATTTAATAACGTTTACGTATTTTTCCCTCTAATTTGGGACACTTTCAAGCATTTAATCAATTTGGTTTCATTGGTTTTTACAGAAAGTGATAAATCTCAACCTCGTCATATCACTAGTCAAATTGTTTACTATGATATCCATTATTGACGCGAGCGTTAGCGAGCTTCTTACATTCATCAAACTATGTATCCTGTCTGTCTGTCAGTAACATTTCTGTGTCCGACGTTAACTTGAGTAAAAGTTGACCGATTTAGTTTAAATTTGGTATTCATGTTCCTTTTACTAATGGTCAGGCTAAGTTCGATTGACAGCGTTATCCGTCCAAGAGTTCGCCCGCAACACTCGCGTGAACGTGAGCTTCAAATGTAAAATGGAATTTCAGGACGGGAAAAGATTCTATCATGAGACGAATATTTTTTGATGCCTAGTATAATTTACAAATATATTATACATATAATGGTGCATTATAAGATTATTTTATGTTGGTTTTTATATAATTTTTAATTTATATTTGGTTTTATAGTGATGGAAGTAAAGGTTTATTTATTCTGTCTAAAACACTATTTGCATTGTTTGTTTCAGATAACCTGATAGGTGCTAGTGTTGCACAACAGTTGCTGAACTCAATCAAGAACAAATGTTCAGCTGAGGACGTTCTTACCATCCTCATGGACCTACCCAATCCTCTTAAGGAAGATGAGGGAACCGACGTCAGGTATGTTAATTTACATTTATTATATGACTATGAGCAATACTTATGTGAAGTGATTATATTCCATATTTTAAATGCTATTTACAAAGAAATAGATTGTTTGATTTAGAGGAGGGATGAAATTTCAGGGTACCCCTAAATTTTTTGGTTGTGTACTTTTAAAATATAGGTGCGTTAATGACAGTCAGACAAATGCAAGAAATTTATAAAGGGCCTCAGTTTTGCCCTCAGACTCTAAAAATTGAGGAAGTTGTGGATTTACCAACGTTTGGGAGAAGAAGAAATTCTTAAAGGTCCTTAATTCTTGTTCTTACCTTGAAGAAGTAAATTAATTTTTCTGAGACATTGTTTATGCAAGAATTTTGATTTTTAATCTTGGTTACCTCGCCTTTCTTTCTGAACAACCTTGCTGATTGTTGTTGCCTTTCACTATTGATACTTATTTTATTTAGTAATGGAAATTATTTTCCAAAATGTTTTAAACTCTACCACTAGAAATGCCTCGCCAAAGAATTTCCATAATGATTACTAACTAAACTGTTAATTTCAGGTATAATCCACTGAAGATAGATGTTTTTGTTCAAACTCTGCTCTACCTTGGCTCCAAGAGTTTCTCTCACTCCTTTGCTGCCATAGCTAAGTTCATTGAAGTGTTCAAGGTTAGATTTTTATTATGTATATGTTTATATCCAATATATATGCTTTAGAAATTCAATTACTACGGACGTTTAAATTTTAATTTAAATCAAATTATAATTACTATTTAAAAAGGGAGACAGACAGAGAAAAATAGACCTCAGCACCAGGACTCGAACCACGGACCTCCCCATATAGAGAGCACCTGTACTGGAAATATGGGGAGGTCCGTGGTTCGAATCCTGGCGCTGAGGTCTATTTTTCTCTGTCTGTCTCCCCTTGTAAATAGTAATTATAATTTGATTTAAATTAAAATTTAAACGTTCCGTAGTATGAATACTACCAACAACATAAAAATTGAATTTCTAATTGATTGTACTAGGTACAGGAACTAATTGTGTACTTTCTAATTACAAGCGTTATTTCTCGGTCTAGTTTTATTTTCGTTAATGTTGACTTCAAGAAAATTTGAAAGCTTAATTCGGGACTAGGTATCGTTATCGACAGAGGAAACTATCCTTCAGTGTAGCTTAATTGGCTAGAGCACCTGTACTGGAAATATGGGGAGGTCCGTGGTTGACTATTTTTCTCTGTCTGTCTCCCCTTGTAAATAGTAATTATAATTTGATTTAAATTTAATATATGCTTTAGTTATGAACGATATTAATTTATGTCTAGGATCTCAATACAGTAATACCCCATAATTACGCGATAGGTGGGTCTGAACAATAACCGAATAAGTTGAATTCTTATTAGTAAGGGTAAAAGTTTGAATATAAATACATAACAATTTGTTTAGTGGGGACCAGGGGCTAAAGAAAGCAATAATTTATAAGAGTATGTAATTAAATCTTAGATATGACTACAAATTATATTAATGTCGCTGTGAGAACAGCGATTTGCTCTTAGTTTATTTTTTCTACTTGTTTTAGTACTTTTATTTCTGTTGTATGACATAAGTTACCGAGCTGTCGTTCCAAGTTACTTCAAATACAATTGACATGTTTCTTATACGTCAAGAAATTATTCTAAGAAGTAGAACTTTTTTGTACGTTAAGTTTGTATGTAAAGTTACGTTTTGTATTCAGTAAATATAATTGTTATATACTCGTACTTATCAGTTAACAAAGGGTTTTTCTTCATAGTTACACGTCTGCCGGCCTCAAAGTTTGATTCCGGCAGCGACAGTACAAAAAAGTTTAAATTCTTGTGAAGAATCTTCAAGATATAGAAAAGTGATGTCAGAGTGCGAAATAGAAAGTGAGAAGAGCAAAAGGAAAATATCTATGACCGAGAAAGGTAAAGCTTACGCTTTTTCTCTTATTTACAAAGCATTAGAATCAGTAAAACGAAATGTCAAAACAAAAATGACAGAATTCGATGAGTTAGGGCAAAAAGAACCCAGTGTTCCGAGCTTGCAAAGCGCCACCTTAAGTGAGCTTAGACTGCTGCATAGAGAACTTAAGGCTGGCATAGAAAGGCTAAGTGAAGAACTCAGGGAACATGCCGATCCTTCTTACATCGCAGAAATTAACGAAACGATAAGAACTCTTGGTAACTTTATAGATTCGGGAATGATTTCCCTCCAAGGTTTCTATGAAAGTACGTCTCAAAAGAGCTTAGTTAACTCTCGTACTTCTAGAAGCTCACGTAAAACAAATAGTACGACGCTACGCTTACTGGCTAAAATCGAAGCTGTAGAGTTTGAAGAAGAAGTTCAAAAGGAACAAGCCGTTTTAGTTAAACTTAAAAATGAATTAGAGACACGGGAGCGAGCACAGAAGGCTGAGTTGGAAGCAAGAGAGAGAGCCGCTAGAGCAGAAGCTGAAACACTAGCAAAGGCCCGAGAAGAATTCGAAGCTCAAGAGAAGGTTTTGAAAGCAGAGCTCGAAGCTAGAGAAATAGCCTTGAAGTTAAAAGAAGACAAAGCAAGACTTCTTCAGGAGGCTATGGAGGATCCTGCCGTTGACCTCTATGAACTAAATTCAGTATTTAGGTGGTTAAAGCCTAATTCAAAAAACGAAGATCCCGCAAATAAAGTCGAGAATAATCCGTTGCCATCGAAGTGCTTCAACACCAAAGAACCCCTTTCACAACCCAAAAATGGATGTCCAACGACACAAGCAGCTACCGAAGTAACGCCAACGGCACAGCATCCAAGTATTCCAACAGAAGGTAGTAGTTTAAGTAACAACCAAGCTCCACTTTCACAAGTTAACCCTATGATTTTGATGTCAAAAATACAGATCCTAAATTCATTAGTGCCCTTTAAATTTAATGGCGAAAGTGCCAAGTACCCTATTTTTCGAGACCAAATAAGATTACATTTGGAAGATGGAGTCCTCCCTGACCACGAAAAGAGAGTTTTTCTATCTAGGTTTTTGGAAGGGGAGGCTCAAAAATTGTTTCAAGAAAATTTTGGCTTAAATTATAGTGAAAGTGTGGCTTTGTTAGAACGGCGGTTCGGTAACGTAGCCGCAGTTACAGAGGCTTGGACGAATAAATTAATTAACGGGCCCGTATTTGGGCTTAACGACAGTAAAGGATTGCTAGAGTTTGCTGAGGCCTTACGTACAGCTAGTAGGGTTTTGTCCGAAGAATCTAGGCGTGAAATGAGTTCAAAGCTCTACTTAAAAAAGATGGTGGCTCGCTTGCCTATTAAATATTTGCAGGGATGGGTTAAGGCAATAGAGGGATTGGAAAATAAAGAAACTATAGAAGATCTAGCAAAGTTTGTCGATAGTATAGCTAAATCTCTAAATCATCCAGTCTACTCTCTGAGTGAGTTTGTAAGTGGGAGTACAGAGTGGCCCAGAGATGCTAGGAGTAATTGGGCTTCTCAGGACAAACATTTTCCCTCTGTTAAAAGTCGTCGTAATTTTGTGACGTCAAATGACCGCACTAAACAGTGTTTATTCTGTAAAAATGAGCATGAGCTGTCCTTATGTAGTAATCTAGGTAAGTCAACACCAGATGTAATTTTAAAATTTGTTTATGATCACAACCTTTGTTTCGGGTGTTTGAAATCGGGACATAAGTCAAAACTATGTGAACAAAGGGCCACTTGTACAGTAGATGGTTGTAAAAAGAGACACCCAACCTGTCTTCATGGGCTGCCAAGAGCAGTACAGGGGGAGGAAAGATTGTGCGCATTTAGGAAGCAATTTAAAGAAAATGATTGATAAGCAATAAACAATTGCTTACCAAGGCGGGGAGTGTCGCTGTGAGAACAGCGATTTGCTCTTAGTTTATTTTTTCTACTTGTTTTAGTACTTTTATTTCTGTTGTATGACATAAGTTACCGAGCTGTCGTTCCAAGTTACTTCAAATACAATTGACATGTTTCTTATACGTCAAGAAATTATTCTAAGAAGTAGAACTTTTTTGTACGTTAAGTTTGTATGTAAAGTTACGTTTTGTATTCAGTAAATATAATTGTTATATACTCGTACTTATCAGTTAACAAAGGGTTTTTCTTCATAGTTACACGTCTGCCGGCCTCAAAGTTTGATTCCGGCAGCGACAATTAATATGCATTGCAAAAACATAAACCTAAGTTATTTTGACGTAGAAAATCTAGCCAATCAACAGAAATGTGGGTCAAAGAGTTTTTCTTTTCTTGCAAAATTTCCTCATAGCTTGCTGATAATTTTTTATTCCTGTTCTGTAGCAGAGCTCTTCGTAGGAGTCTGCTTTCCAAATTTTTTCAATTGAACTTAGTCATTTTGTTAAGTCCGCAACAGTCATTTGATCTTCCGATTGAACTGAGTCAAGAGAATCTGGTTCTTCAATGTTTTGCTCATGCATTTCTATGAGCTTATCAATTCAGCAGCTCTTGAACACCGTCACCATCCAATTCTAAATTAAATTGTCTGGCAAGAGCAATCATATGACAAATTTGATCAGGCTCTGGTGCAAGTTCCGCCTGTTTCCCTTAAAAAAAAAAAAAATGGAATAAGCGGGAAGGGGAAGATTAGAAAATCTCATTACTCCAGATTAGCTTATGAGGGGGTAACGAAATCAGGGTTATTCCTGTGTTGTGATAAAACTTATACAGAGTATAATGTTAAAGATTTTTTTGTTGGTTTTGATCAATTGGTTTGATTGTTTTTTAGCTGTTGGCTGACACAGAGGAAGCTCAGCTGTGTATTCTCAAGTCTATGTATGAGGTTTGGCATAACCACCAGCAGATGCTCACAGTTCTAATAGATAAAATGCTTAAAATACAGCTTCTAGAATGCTCTGCTGTAGCCAACTGGATATTCTCAAAGGATATGGCTCATGACTTCACCAAGTAAGTATTATGTTTAATTCCTGTTTCCTGTTTCTGTATGTATGTTTCTACATTATTTTCTATCTGAAGTCACTCTTTGCCATGGTGGTTTTCTTCTACACATGACATTCTCATCTCATCATCCCATTTAGTTTTTGGTTGGCCTTATCTTCTATTCCTGCCTCTTTAGTAAGCAGTAATTCTTTAAATTTGGTAAAATTTGTCTTGAGCCCTGATTTTAAAAAGTAATTGTGCACAGTTTGAGGTTTATTTTTCACTAATATAAGTGCTTGATTATGCCCTTTTGTGCAAGGAGATAAAAGATTTAGTCCAATTAGGTTGAGAACCATTACAATGTTATTACAATTTCTTAAATGTATTTTGTCAACTAGGTTGTACATCTGGGAGATTCTTCATTTGACCATAAGGAAGATGAGTAAATATGTGAGCAGATTAAGCCGTGAGCTTGAGGAGTTGAGAGAGAGACTGCCATCAGGTGAATCCTCATCAGGTGAAGACTCAGACTCCGGAGGCAGAAGAAACAAACCTACTGAAGAGATGGTTGAGAAGAAAGAAGAACAACTAGAGCAGGCACAGTCTGACCAGAAGAACCTTTTCCTTATCATATTCCAGGTGATCTTAATTATTTATAGCATTCAATAATTGTTTCAACTGATATTTGATGTCTTAAGTATTCAGAATGAACATAATTAAAAAGTAAAAATTTAAGGGTAATCAATCCATGGCTAGAAATTCAAATATTTATTGTTATTTTTAAAGACAAAGAGTAAAGTCCACCATCATGTTAAAACTTAACCTTTGAAATGGGGGCCATGATATGGGAGAGCAGTTAAACAATAAAGTTAATTAGCATTGGGTGTGTTCAAAATTTTGAATGGTGACCACTGATCTGGGTTCAATTTTTGGTACTTTTTTACTTTAGTTTCACATTCTGTGAAACTGGTTGTTATCAGTTTTCTTGGGTCTAAATAGGTATGCCTAATTAATTGCTCATAAACATGTTATTCATCCTTCCTATTCTACTAATAGCAAAAGGCTTTAAAATAATTAATTTTGATTTGTTGTCGATTGATTGCAGCGTTTCATAATGATTCTGAGTGAACATCTTGTGAGGTGCGATACTGACGACAAGGAATTTGATAACCACTGGTACAGGTGGACTGTGGGCAGACTACAGAACGTCTTCCTAGCTCATCATGAACAAGTTCAGAAGTACAGCGTTACGCTGGAGACCCTTCTCTTCACGTCTGACTTGGATCCTCATATTCTCGACATCTTCCACCAGTTTGTGTCTCTCCGAGCGTAACCCCGCCTCGTTAAACTTTACTATCATCTCCATTAATTTATAGCATCGTATCTTACGCCCTTTTTATTTCATTTTATGAAAAGAAAAGTGATTTTTTTTTATTCCTGGCTAAGAAAAAATCTTAAAAATAAGATACTTGATAATAACAACTTAATCTGTCAGCAAAAGTTTGAGTATTAATAGATACTTTAAAAAAAAAAGTCTACTGAAGATGTGAACACATATCTCCCCTCTGAGACTTGACTTAGACCTTTATCTTATTAAATTGACCTTGTTATATTTTTATTTTGTCTACAACCTAAGAAAAATCATGTTGACAGTGGCATATTATTATACACATTTTCAGTGCAACTTAAAAACATCCATCTTGATCCACTCTTATGCATTATGCATGTAATCAAATTATCATTTAATATCTGTGAATATTGATTAATTTCAATCTGGTAATAATTTGGTGTCTGGTGTAAGTTGATGAATTGTTTTATTTTTTTTAACATCATAATAAATTGCGAATTGAGAATCAAATTAAAGACCTTAAAATGTATATTAGTTGTATGAAATAGATTTCTATTGAGATTAAAAGAATTTCATGCTGTTTCCTATTGAGGACAGCCAATTTCAACTATTGCTGATACACAGCTAGTGAAGGCGAGAAGATAGCTAAAATATTATTTCCGAATGCCAGGCCACTCTGACAAGTAGTATCACTGAAAAAATCTCTCTCCCTGAAATTCTGCTAGGGGCAAGTGTCTAAAAAGTAGGGGAACCTCACCTTTAATATCAATATGACATTATTTCTCGTGAAACGAAGAAAGTTTTTTTTTTTTATCAATTATATAAGCTTTATATTTGACAATTAAGTCCATTGTTGTTTCCGCAAGTATAAGATTTTGGGAGGAGAATAAAAAAATACAGGCAAAATATAAGGTGTGTAAAATATTTATTTTTATAATTTTACCGTTTTCTTAACTTTTGACTCAGGTTTTGGTCTGAATGGGGTTAAAGAAGGAAATAAACGTTCTTTCAATTTGGATTTTTTTTTTTAAATGAATAAAAGTCAAAAGTGTTGATGGTATATTTGAAGATACTTGGTAATTTATAAAGTATTGTTGCTATTGAAGAAATAATATCATTAATAATTTATTTTTCTTGAATTTAGTAAGTTTCAATAACCTTAGTATATTTTAAATATTTAGATAATTTAAAAAAAAATTTAAAACTGTTATGATGTCTAAGATTCTGGGGTATATTAAAGCAATAAAATCACTCCTTTGAAATTTGAAGGTTATCGTCATGCAAAATTCAAGAAAACTCAACTTTTAATGCTATTGTTATTAAACCTCCAAAAATATTTTCTTACTTATCTGATACAAGCTATTAATTTTTCTACATTTATGTTAACCAACTCTACTTGGCACTATGAAAAACCTGTTAAATTTGAAAAATATTATTTGCTTTGAGAAAAATTGTCGGGAATAGTCAAGTTTGTAAGGGATTGGTCGGATTTTTTCCAATTTGTCTCTTAACTATGTGAATTTCAACACCTGTTCATGTTGTACTTTTAAGGTGCTGAGCACACTAAGGAAACTGCTCGTATGAAATAGGTTTCATGCTATCAGTTTTATGAAATTAGTTTTGCATGTGTACATTATAACTGATGAAACTCATTTCAGTCAGTTTTATGATAAAATACAAATAGAAAAAGAATTATTGAAGTAATACAGAGCACACTAACCCTACACCAGTACTGGAAACTCTCAAACTATATTTTCATGCAACCGTAGAATTTTATGTAAACTAGTTTTTTGCAGTCTATGAAACTTTTGTCAAATGGTTATATACAATTTTAGTTTCAGGTTTTGTAAAACTTGTTTCATGCAACCAGTTTCCTTAGTGTCCACCATACCTTACAATATGTAATTTTTTTTAAAGAAAACAACATAGATCTTTATAATGACTAAATAATGAGCTTATGTAAGGTAAAAAAAAAATGTATGTTTAAATATGTTTTTTTTTTTAATATTTGTAAAAAATGTCTTGTTTAAAAAAATAACTTTGACCACAGACAACTCTATAATTATTTATAGAGATGAGTAAATAAATTTTCACAGAACATTCTATGAAAAGATAATAAGAATGTTGTTACAAGATTGAGTTTTTTTGTTTGCTTTAACTCAAGGAAAAACAAGGGTATTTTTTCTGTAACAAATAAAATAGTTCACTCATAACATGGAAGTTGTAAACTTTTTAAGATGTTATATTTTTTTATTTTTTTGTCTTTTATTTTATATTTTGTTTAAACCCTAATGTCTTTATATAATTCGAAGTTATTCATGAATTAGACGATACATTAATTATTACATTAAATGTACCAATATAAATCATAAACAATAATTATTTATTTAACTATAAACGTATTTATAGTTATCAGGATTATGACTCGTTATTTAACTTATGTTTATGTAACTGAATATAATTGCGAATATATATATATATATATATATATATATATATATATATATATATATATATATATCCATACATATTTATATAAATTATATTCATGATGGTAAATAGCGTGTCCCTGAACAAAACTGCTCTTCAGGATCTTGAAGGAAATTTGACAGTGAACAAAAAGTTCCTTTTCAATATTTTATAGCATCATTGTTTAGTGCTCATCTTGGAAATTCTCTAATTCTACATTTTTTACCATAGAAAGCCTTGAAGTAAACCTTATAGAGACTCCAAGTCTGTGTCAAATGAAACCTATCACAGCTCTGTTTAGCAAAATCCTGATTGGAAATTCTTCAGGAATTGTTGATTTTAAAAGAGACCTAAATAGATTAACTACTTGTAAATTAAGTAACAGGGACATAGAACTTTGAAATTTTGCCGAAAATCATGATTTTCTTTTGTTCTGAGGTGGTGTTAGTCTCATTTGCCGGAGAATTCTATGCTCTACAAGATTTGTTCAAGGTGTACATATTTTATTCAATGTCAAATTTCCCTGTAATATCCTGAAGTGGTGCATTTTCATTCAGGGACACCTTATATATATCACTTATCACTTAATTATTATTTGATAAGAAAATACACATAATAATGTCCCTACTGTTGAAAATTGGGTGAATTACTAAATTTACTATCAAGGCATTTTTATTTGTATTTTTTTATTTCTTCTTTAATAATAATTTGATGATTTGTATTTAAAGGCATAGATTGCCCATTCAATTGTACTTTCTTATTATTGGAGTTGTACTCAAGGTTAAAATACAAAATATATTTCTGAAGCCTCTAATAATTGAATAAACAAATGACATTTTAGAAAAGACAACTAATAAAGAGATCAAAAATCAACTAGAAAATCCAAAATTTAAAAAAAAAAAAAAAAATGGTTTTTATGAACTTTTTTTCTTTTTTCAAAAAAATTTTAATTTCTGCATCTAATAGTGAAGGCTGCACAACTCCTGTATTTTAACACCATGTAGCCTTAAGTTATAGGTTATATTTTTCTGATAAACGATAGCTAATTTATACATATGTAATTAATTAATATTGAAAAATGAAATTAGAAATTATGAAAATGCTAAAAAGGATTATTTAATTTTTATTCTTTATTTATTATACAGATTGTTTTTGTTTTTTTACAGCTCATATAAAGTAATTTATATAATAATGTAGATAAATTTATTCTAATTATACTTTTTATTGTTATTTTTTTTTTTTTTTTTAATTTATGTGGTATAATTGATTTTGTTCTTTTTTCTTATATTCTTGTGTATAAATAAGCATTTCATTTTTTTTTTTCTTTATGTAGTTTTGTGCTTTTCTCACTGATTTTGATTATTAAAAACAAAGAAAAAAGAAAATGTTTTTTAATATAAGAAATAATTGTATATTTTTAAGTAATATACCAATTTTTTCTCTTTTTTTTAGACAATTACATTTGATTTTTTATTAAATACCTTTTATTTTATTAGAACATCAGTATTAAAGGAATTATTACTTCCAAGCTTACCAAAGGTTATGGAAGGTATGTGATAGAGAAAGCTATGTGATCGTTCTGAAGAACGAAAATATTTTGTCTCCAATTTCAAAAATTCCAAGAGAACATTTTTGGTTCCGTGTCTGTCTGTCGCTCAATTTTTGCAAACCAACATATCTTAAAAACTAAACATCCGATTTTAATGAAATTTGTATGGTAGGTCATAATTAGCTCATTGTTGGCCCGATATAAGTTTCAACCTTCTGCGCTCATTTGTTTCTCTTCCACATATGCACAAACATTAATTTATTTATAGCAATAGCTTCAAAACTACTTACCTGATTTATATGAATCTTTTATAGTTTATAGAAAGTAACCCGCAGATAGCCCCATATTAATATGAACCATGTACGCTCTTTAACTTTTGCTAAATTGATACTTTAATTCATGTAAAAAAATCAACAATTTTGACAGATTAAATAAAATGGTTGTAACAATTAAACAAATTACACAATAATGGCCTGTTAAAGCATAAAATCAATAATAGGATCAATGATAGGATCAATGATAGGATGCGAGGAAGCTATGTGCCACACTAATTGGCATTATATTTTTTAGTAGTTCTGCTGTTTATTTAATTCTTTTCTGAGATACAGAGTAGTGGTGCTAAAGGCAATAGTGACATCTGCTTGAGCATGTATGAATCAAGGTTGAGATCATGAGTTCAATCCTATGTCTTGGAGCTTTGATTTACATGGCTCATATTGATAACATGTAACCACTTTCTTGGCATCCCAGTTAAAACACTATTCCTTCCTTGCCCATAAATAAATTTCTTAAAAACACTCCAAATATAAATTGTCACATTTATCAAGGATGTAGAAGAGCACAGGAGGTAGTTCTGTTTTCACAAATTCTTAAAGATAAAAAAATTCCCCTTAATTTCCCTCACTTATATTAAACCCGCAATGCACGTGCTTCTCTTATAACTATTTCGTATCCGGAATATAGCAAGATGCAAGCAGGTAGTTCAATTTTCACGAATTCTTAAAAAAATACCTTAAATTTCCTTAACTATATTAAACCAGCAATACATGTTTCAGATTACAAAAAATCGTAAAAATCGAACTACCTCCGGTACCTTGCTATATTTCGGATACAAATTGTTTTTGAGTAATGCACGTGTATTGCGGGTTTAATATAACCGATAAAATTTAAGGTGCTTTTTAAGAATTTGTGAAAATCAAACTACCTTCTGCATATTGCAAGGAACTGAAAGTATCGCATTTGTCCTCTAGGATACTTAACTGCTTACCTCGTGATGACGTCACTGTACTACTGTACCCTTGACATTCCGCTCTACACTGTCTCCTCCATGAGAAAGTAAACAAAACGCCCTCCTAGATTCTCTGTAGGGGACCATGTGAGAATTTCAAAACACAAGAATGTTTTTACAAGACGTTACCATGCAAATTTTAGTACTGAGATATTTCAAATCCTTGAAATTAAAAACAAAACCTTTCCTGTGACATATATGCTTCAAGATTCTAGAGGAAACCCCATTGTAGGCTCCTTTTACGAGCAAGAGTTAACTTCTGTTAAATACGCCGATTATTACCTTGTAGAATCTATTTTAAAAATGAAAGGTAAAAAATTGTTTGTTAAATGGCTTGGTTTATCTTCCAAAGAAAACACCTGGGAGAGCATCACTAAGATGAAATGGGTAAAAATGGCTTGCTAGGTTGTGCTAAAAGAACTGACTCTGAACACCTGCTTTTCTTTCTTGCTCCTATGAACAAATCCCTTAATATCTCATTCGAATATAGCATCTTATCCAAAATATAGCAATACAAGAGGAGGTAGTTCGATTTTTACTAATTCTTTAATAGTTCCCTTAAAATTCTTTGGGGAAAACGGCGTATATTGTTAGATTTGTATTTAAATGAACTACATTTTAAAAAAAAATTATTCCGGAACCATTTCAAGAAATAATTTTTTTTTTCATGTTTCTTCAGGGTTTTAGGGGGGCAGCGCCCCCAAATTAGGAGCTAAAATTCATTTCTCGATTTTGCCTCGGGGTATGATTTTTATTTGAACTTGTATGCTAAATTTCGTGAAATCGGCCAACTACTTTTGGCTCCAGGTGTGTGCACTGACTGACAACAGACAGACATTTATTAAAAACCATCTTTTTGGACTCAGGGGACCTCAAAATCGTGCAAATCCATCAAAATAAAATGTTTGTACCATCACAATAGTTTCTCTTTTTATGAGAAAGTAAAAAAGTAAAAGAAAACTGGAGTCGCTTTCAAGAAGCTGAGAAGAACAACTACTCATCAATTGTCAGATCTCTGTAAATAAATATATTTCTCTCAAAAGGTTGTCATTGTAGCGATAATTATATATAATATAATTATTATTATTAGTGGATTTAAGAATATTATTTACTTTATCTGTTCTATATCTATGCACATAATATGTTTTGTAGTATAACCTTAGCAACGCCACAGCTGATGTTCCTGCCCTTTGATTTTTCTACAAAACATATCACTGTACCCCCACCCCAGCGCCACAGGTCGTTGCCCTGCTTCTTGGAGATCCTAACTCTCTTGTATTTGGAATGCTGACGACCCCCCCCCCCCCCCCCCCCCCATCTTTCTACTTCACGTTTTAGAAGTCTTTGGCCGGCCGGCCAACGTTTTCCAGTATTGCATTGTTTTCCACAGTTAACTTGGAACTCTTCTTTAAGTGCCGTGCTTTCGCTATCGAAATTTAAATTACCTGTACCGATCTTCTCCACGTGACCGACTCTTCTCTGCCAGACCACCATCCGAAAACATTGTAAACCAGGTGATAAAGTTAATTGGCATCCAGGGCGACCTAGATGCTAAGGCGGCTTTCACACCGAAGTAGCAAGTCACAGGATGCATGCATCCTGCGACTTGCTACTTCGGTGTGAAAGCCGCCTAAGGCTTATCTTTTCTATCTTACTTATTTCCCATATTTTTATTATCTCATATAATTCTTAAGTTCACTATAATTCCCCACACTCCACTCTTTAGTCCAGCATGCTTTATGGGACAGAAAGTTTTCATACTGTTCGAATCTCCTCCCAATTCTCCAATTATTATTTACTTCCTATAAATATTTTGTAAATTATTCTCATTAAGAAATATAATATTTGTGACTCCATACTAGGAATACAGACAGGCGAAGGATCTCACTCATTTAACTTCTGCAATCTTAGATTGAAAATGGTTTGACCAGTCAGATTAAAACTAAGGGGAATAAAATGAAGACAAAGGTTGGTTTTTTAAAACTTTTTTTATTCTTTAAAATAATTCTAACAATTTTTTTTTTTTTTAAATTATTCCTCAAAAAGAATAAATTATTTTATTACTCTGACTCTTACAAAGTAACATTTGTACAAAAATTTAATTTTATTATTATTATTTTTTATTTTTTCTTTCTTATCTTCTAAATTTATAGATTTATTTTTTTTTATTATTTCATTATAAATAAAGTAAAACAAAATGATAATTATTCAATTTCCTTTACAATCTTTTTTATTGTTAAAAAAAAAAAAATAATAAAAATACATTAATTTTTACAATCAAAATTGAAGTAAATAACAGTATAAACGTTTATATTAATTATTAAACTGCAGACCTATAACCATGTACGTTTAGTTGTTTGTTATACTGATTTTGTCTAACGAAAACTGTAAAAAGAAGGCACTCATGACTTCTAGTGGAATGATCACTGAAGAAAATTAATAACTAGTTCAATTATTGCTTTTCTCACTAGAGAGCATTTGGGTGTCCTTTTTTTTAAACTATTTTCAGTATGATGCAAAATCTTATTAAAAACAACAAAACACAAATTAAGGGTGTTAACTTTAAAATTATATTCTGCCCACTTTTGTTTTATCCAGGTATTGGATTTAGAGGTTTGCTTAACACTTGTTTATGGACTAAACTTGAAAATTAGACCTTTCCATTCTAAAAATTATATTTTAACATACCAAGGTTTTAATAATGTTTATAACATTAAATTTCAAAATAAATTCTAGCAGATATTTCTAAATTAGTAATAATTTAAAAGATCGTACCGTAATTTACAAAGAGAAAAGATCAGAATTTAAATCCTGACAGTAACATTTTTTTTTTTTTTTTTACATAATTATTTCCATATAATTTTTTCAACAATTTCCTATTTAATTTTAATAATTCAATATGTTTCAATTAAATGTATTTTTTTTTAAAAAAAAAGAAAAGAAAGGAATCATGACATTTTTTAAGAAACAAGAAATTTAAAATCTGCTCTACAATTAGTCATTTTATTTTGAATCAACATTAGTTGTAAAATTTAATAATTTTTAAATTATAATCAAAAAACCACAATCAGCTTTTCCTTTTACCTTTACACTATTATTAAAAATTTTATAAGAATTTTTTGTGAGAAAAAAATCTACAATTAAATATTTCTTGTACAAAAACACAGTGAATAGGTTTTTTTTTTTAATCTTATTTTTAATACAATTGTTTCTTTATTTAACATTTAAATACCTACTATATTCAGTAATTACATAGAATTTATTTAATTTTTTATTTATTTTATTTGAAGGCACAGAAAACCTGTTGGGCTTGATAAAACTGTACATGAAAATAAGGGTTTGAACTCTGTATTTCTGTATATAAGTAATAGATGGCTGAAGAGGTGTTCCAACACCTCTTCAGCATCCATTACTTTTATACGAAAATTACAAAGGTGTATCACATTAAATTAGTACCAACAATGTAATTAATTGTTTACATCTCTGTGTTCATTATATTTGTACATATTAGAGTATTATATTTATTTAAAAAAATGTTGAGGATTGAATGAAAAATAAGAAATGAGAGATAGGAAAGAGGAATAATCAAGAATGAAATTTCATGTCTCAACTTAAGATATTAAAATGGAAGTAAATTAAAATGGAAAATAATGTTATTATAGAGGAATCAGCAGATCTCTGTGTTTACCACTGGGCTAAAAATTGAGGAATCAGTGTTCAATTCCTATTGGTAGGGTGTGATTTTATCTCTTCGTGCTATAAATATCAACTTTATTTATTTAATTATTATATTAATAATGTGCTTATTAAATATTTCCAGTATTTGCTACCCAAAATAAGTATTGAATTATTTGTATATACAGGGTGGGGCAGAACCGATTATGCAGTGTTCACGGGTTTTTTAAAAATTAATGGAGGTATACGGAAAAAAAATTATTTTATTTTTGATGTCAGCAGTAAATACCATTTTAGAATTATTACGATATGAAAATTATCCTTAAGTTGGCAAATTTTGTGTAGTTTTTTAACACATGGCACAAAGTTTGGTGTTAACTTTTTCAATAATTTGCTTCCTTAGCTCGAGTAAGGTAAAAGAGCAATAATTGAACAATTTTTCTTAATATATCCCCAAAGAAATGACGAATTCTCAAATCTGGTAACTATACCTATATCAACTCATTTCACCGTGAGACCAGAAATCTAAGAGGAATATTTGTCTCAAAACATTGAGTGAATTTCGGGCTGTAAAATTGCCCTCACACCTTACCGCTGCTAAGAGAGCGAATTATGGAAGAAGTGAATGTCACACAACACGATTTGTGTGAACAAGCTGCACACACCATCAGAGATCATCTCAAACAGTTGTAAATTGTGTAACCCAAGTATTGTACAACCCAAGATGTATATTCCACATGTCATCTCAATATAACATAATATTTTGTGATATTTATGAAAATAATATTTTTTTAAAAGAAGCCCAACAGAAAAACTTTTTTTCTTTCTTTTTTTTTGTTCAATATTATTCATTTATTTAATTATTATTACTAATTATAATATTTTATTTTTCGTCTTTTTACAGTTATATATATATTTATTTATTTAAAATTTATCCACACAACAAAAAGAAACATATTTTTATTTTCTTAATTTTTTATACACTTTATTATACATTTAATCTAATTATAATTAAATTAAAAAATAAAAATATATATATCCAGTTAAAAAATTAAAAATTAATTTATGGGTGATAGATTTCTGATAGCATTGTAAAATGTACAATTACATTTATATTTTGATATTTGTTTTATTTTATATTATTAATACAAGTAAAATACTGTTGCTACATTTTTCAATTCTGTTTGAAAAAAAAAAAAAACTTTCAAAAGGTGTTAAGGTCCAATACAGCTTTTTTAAAGGATATTTGTGAATTGTTTTAGTAAAATCCTTTTCTTCTGGATTAAGTTATCAAAGTTTTTCAAATCTTTCTTGATAAATAAGAAAGTAAATAATACAGAAAAAAGAGTATATATAAAAATATTAATTTGCATATACACACAATTCTTATGCATATTTTCTCCTGAGTTTCTTTTTTACACATTTTAAATATTAGTAATCCTTTATCAATAACAAACAGAAAAAAAATGAAATATTGAATACCTTCATTGCACATCTATTCATGTCATATCCATAGTTTGTTATTCATCGTTATGTTACCAATTTCTTGTTGAAATTTTGTGGTAATCAAGCCCCATAATGATTATTAATTCTCACTAGAAAAAAACCATGGTCTTCTGATTATTTATATTTTGGTTTGGCAATTATACATTATTTTAAATCAAACATATGTTTTTTTCAAGTGAGAATTAATTATCATTATTTATATAAGGTATAGTTCTATATGGTTTCTATAAAAAATCATAACTAATAATAATTTACACCTTCCAAACAAACAGTAAGTAATAGTTTTTCTCTTCTATTCACCCTTTTATTATTATTTTTATTTTTTTGTGGTACATTAATTCCTTCATTTATCATATAATTAAAATTATAAAAAAAAAAAAAAAAAATTTTTTTTTTTTTAATTATAATTACATGTAAAAATGACATATTAATCAATGTTGCCACATTGAGAGATAGTATCTCCATTTTTTTGTAGTAATTAAGATATTATAGTCAACATGTCGTCAGGAAAAAAATCTCTTTTAACCTAGTGTCACCCACTTATAAAATAAAAAATCCTACATTTTAAAATAAGTAAAATATGAGGATACGATTTGTTATTAAAGTTTTTTCTGAACATTTAAACTATACCTAAAAAAAAATGAATTGAAGATACCAACCTTTGATCAATGTGACATCATAGATATATATATATTTTTTATTTTAGGATTTTCAATTATGATATACTATTTACATGAAAAGAGTTAATTTATTATTGTTATTATTATTATTATTATTATTAATTTTTTTTTTAGTTTATTTCTATAAATCCTTAATTTTCTTAAGAAAGTTACTCATTATAACACAGTCAGAATGTATTTTCAATTTTTTTTTATTTCTTTTTCTATCTTAAAATAAAAAATAATTATAGAATTATAATTAATTTAAAAAAAACCTTTTCAAACCATCGATAACATTTGTTTTAGTTTTACTTTTCGTTTCCATTTTGTTTTTTTAAAAGTATTATCACATTTTTTTTTTTTTCTGCTTTTATAATTTTCTTTTTATTTATTAGTTTTATATATATTTATTATTATTTTTATTTATATAACGTTAAAATAAGAGCTAAATAAACTAATCATAAAATTAATAAAAAATTAAATAATAATGGGACCATATAAACATACAATCATTTCTATGTAAAATATTAGTGGCTAGATATAGAAAAATCGTTCAACCAAATACATTTTCTATGTCAATGAAAATCCATTCCATTGATTTTTAAAGATCACAAACTGTTCTTAACAATTAAAAAGTAAAAAAGTACGTCCCAAAGCCAAAAGATTACCCAATTTCATAAGTTTTCATTCATGAAAACTTTTCATCTCCAGAAAATATAAATTTATCATACGATAGATAAAATATCTATTCCACCAATTTCACTCACTATGATTTTGCATAGAAAAAAATGTACATGTACAAAGCCAGACTAATGCTTGCATTTTACTAGAACTCTTGTGAAAAACAATAAATAATAATACATATATATATATATATATATATATATATATATATATATATATATATATATATATATATATATATATATATATATATATATAAATATATATATATATATTATGTATAATAAAAATAATTTGTTAACTATTTTCCATTCTAAAATTCATTGATCAAATTGTTTGTTTGTTAAGACTAGATAGGTGCTAATATTTTCAAAATTAACTATTTTTCATATGAAAAGACAACATAATAATAATATATTTCATAAATTGGGTTTAATTTATTTTTTTACAAGCAAGTTGGTTATTTGCAAAGACATTTTGGTGGAAGTGAGCAGTTTATTAAGATTTTATGAAAATAATTAGCTCCTCATACCACAAAATTCATTCTTATCGTTAATTGTTTTCGCAGTTTAAACCCAAAAAAGAAAATCTGTAGGTTTTTATTTTCCAAAATTTAATATATAACTAAATACAGAAACTATTCAATAGATAAACATGTAAAAATATGTAGTTATAAATTAACTATTTGATAGTCAATAAAATAATACGTTCCTTTTACAACCAAAAAAATAATAAAATATAATAAATACACATATTTTCTCACAGATCCAACTTATTTATTTATTTCTTTTTATAAATAAAAATAAAATAATATTTACAAATTTTTTCATCTACTTATATTTAAATAATCAAAATATAATAATTATAGAAAAGTAGTGAAAGCTAAAATCACAAAAGAAATTGTTTAAAAAAATAAAATGGACAAATTCCCATTTATAAATTTATATTTGAAATATGGTAGATAATGTGTTTTTTTTTTTTACTTTTTCTTTATGCCCTGGTTAAAATCAAAGGTTAGATGATATCATAGGTTAGAGATCAGTCTCTTAACATATCCATTCGACTTTCCTCCTCAAATATTCAGTTTTTCTATTGCTCAAAAGAAAGATAGAGCTTATTGAATAGATAATATTGTATAAGCAACATTTCTTGAACATAGTTATGACAATAAAGTATAGTATATTCTGAAGGAGGGATGTTAATTACATTTAGACCACTCTGGTTTTGAATACTGGGCTCTAATTTGTAAGAAACCTAGCTTATCTAGTAATTAAAGCACTAATATGGGATAGATCAACCTCTTTGGATGAAGAGCACTGGAAAGGATGATCTAAAGTCGACCAAAATTAGTATGCAACCTTCAGCCATTGTGCTGTACAATGGTAGGGCATATTCGGGAAATCATTAAGCATTTCTACCAAAAAAAACCAGACAAGTTGCGCCATCAAACCCTTCTGAGGGCACCCCTGCTTATAACTATGAAATGCTTAACCCTTCGACCACGGCAGGACGCACAATGTGCGTCACATATTGTCTCTTTAGAGAAACTGTATGACACCCACGGTGCGTCATGGACATTAAAAAAGCCTCTCTCCAAAAAAGGAGTGGGGGAGCCTTTGCCATATGATATCGGTTTGGAAGAGGGGTGGCCATGTTAGTACTAGTGCAATGGTTGTATGGAGTGAATTGTTCTCGTTTCCTTTGTTTATGTTCTTAGTACCCTGTGTTTTTGCTATCTCTTTTTTTTTTTTTTTTTCTCCCCTCATTGTGCTACTCGCATAATGTAAATTATAAAGAATTTTTTTTATTGATAAAAGTAAGTCATTAGCATTTATTGTGTTTTTACAAATTTTTAGGGTTATTATTTGACATGTTTAGATTTTTCAACCGGGGAACCAAATATTGCTTGTGGCGCGAAGGGCCGAACCCCTTTGGAGACCCCTGAGATAAACCATTTTAGGTCTTCAAGTCTCAACTATATAACATTTTAAAAAAGAGAATTTATCCATTATTTTTCTTTCCCCAAGATTAATTAATAATACAAATTTATTTTACATAATGCAATTAAAAAAAAAAAAAAAAAAAAAAAAAAATAGCATGTCCTATTATTAAAAAAATCTAAACCTTGTGTAAATATAATTAACTAAACAAAACTGATAAAAAAGCAAAACAATAATAATGATACATAAATATAGCTATATAAGTGATATTATTTTATGTTTAATTATTATTTATTTTTTTATATTTTTAAATTTTGTTTTAATTTTTTTTTTGGTACATTTTTTTGTTTTATTTACCCCCTCCCTTATTAATATACATATTTAATAATCTGTTACAAAAATTTTTAATACAAATAAAATCATGTTTACAGATTTAAATTAAAAAAAAAAAAATCAAAGATAAACTCAATTAAAATATCTTCTTTGTGATAACAAATGCAATTATATATTTCTTTTTTTCTCCTTTTTTTTCAACAATTTTCTCTTATATAAAATAAGGTTTGAAAATGGCCAAAAAATCAACCAATCAAAAACCAAGTATTAATCCAACAATTTTTAAATAAGTGATTAAGAAGTTTTAAGTATGAAATCACTCTAATTTTTGACCAGCCAGTTTTGTTAGCAGTATTCAGTTGTTCAGCAATTTAAAGAACCATTCTGAAGCACACTTAACGAAGAAAGAAGATGGAAAGAACAAGAGACAGAATAGATGTTTAGACAAATCTGTCTCAATTCCTATTCTGAATTATTCATCTCAACAAAGATCTTACTCTTTGGGTTTGAACGATGGCTTTGTATGGAACATGTTTGTATCCATGTTATTAAATATGTTTACCCATGTTAGGTATCAATCAGTTCAAGTGTTCCATAGTTGACTGAACAATATGTACTAAAAAGTTCATGTTAACTGAATTTAAATTAAACATAAACAACAATTTTAACATGTTAACAATAAAGAGTGTTTACTATATCTTCCTTCCATGCATATTCCAAATTTTTTTTTTTAAATTTAAATTTTTCTTACCTATTAGATTAGAAAAATCTTAACATGTAACATAACTTCTGAATAATAGCAATAGTTACACTAGCTTCATTCTTAAAAATTGTAGAACAACTGTAACATTTTTTTGAGATAAAAAAGAATTGAAGAAAAATAGAGTTATATGGCAAAAACATCCTGATAGACTTAAACAGAATATTAACAGTTCCAACAAATTCTAAGTGAAAATAGAAGAAAAAAATCATATAACAACAAAAATTTTTATTTTTTTTATAAAATAATTTTTAAATTGTGAAGAAAACTGTCATTTCAATAGCTTTTTTATGTCAACATTGTTTCTTGCAAAAAATAAAATAAATAAATAAAAAAATAATGATAATTTTAAAAAATATATAAAAATAAAAGTGAGAATAAGTTATTTATCGATGTACCTATGTATGAAAAATGTATTTTTTATGGTTTTTTCTTTCTGCTGATGGTTTATGGATATTGTCATTGCAGGAGGAAATAAGAATCAATCACTTTGTGTATCCATCATCATTACAATAATGGTACTTCTTTAGATTGTTACTCCCCTTTGTTTTTTTTTTTAGAATATAAATGACTGACTAAATAACTATTAAGACAAAGGATTGTTCAGTCCAATGTACTTTGGGACAAAGGAATATCACACTTCAGTTTTTATAAGGGGAGTAACAGTCTAAAGAATAACATTCTGTACACCTTCTTTAGATTGTTACTCCCCTCAGTTTCTTTTTATAAGGGGAGTAGCAATCTAAAGAAGAAAATTCTATACACCTTCTTTAGATTGTTACTCCCCTCTGTTTTTTAAGGGTAGTACCAATCTAAAGAAGTGCCACAATGGATCAGTATTTAGAAAATATTCCATCTCTCGGATTTGAACCCAGGTTTGTTTTGTATTATTAATTTGGTTCCATGGAGTGTACCTTTATCATCTTTGCCTCACAGCATGAAGTAAAATAAATAAATAATAATTAATAATAAAAAAAAATATATAAAGAAACAATATCAAGATATTTTACTTTCATTTAAAGCAAATTAAAAAAAAAAAGTTTACCAATGAAATCACAGTTTTACGTTTTTTGTTCAAATTTTCTATTTTCATCTTTCAGTTTTTGAGCTTGTTTTGTTCATAATTTTTCTCTTCTTTTCACATTCTCGAATCATCTAAATAAACATTGGTTTTCATTTTATTTTTTAACATTAAAGAGTGAAATATAGTGTTAAGTGTCACAAAAAACCACAGTGATTTTTTTTTTCTTCTTCTTTTTTCAATTATATATATATATTTTGTCTTTGGCAATGTGCCAAAGTAACCTTTATTTTATTTATTTTTATTTTTTTTAAATTCACACACACACACATATAATATCCCGGTATTTTTTTAGTTAATATCTCGAGACGTGATTTCTTTTTTTAATAATTAAAGTTGGTGATAGTGTGGGGAGGAGTTGGTGAGGCACTAAGTGTTTTGCTGAGGTTGCAACGCGATCATTTCGAACTATGGCTTAAGCCTCTTAAATCCGGCGCCGTTTGCGCCAAGTTTCAACTCTTCAAAAAGAGTGGGCGCTACTTCTGTGCATTGTGGAACCTGAAGTGGTTCATTTCTCCATCCGCTGTCTCCATTAGACTAATAACAAAAAATATAACATAAATAAATGAACACATAAAAACATTTATCTTAATTAATTACAGTGCTATTAGTTACCTCAAGCAATTTAAAGAATTATAATTAATAGAATATTTTTATAGATTTACAACCAAAAAGGCAAGAAGGATATTGTGATCAGTGGTGTAATTGTGTGTCCGAATTACGCCCCCCCCCCCCCCCCCCCCCGTTGCCAGGGAGCCCCCAAATCCAAAAAAACATGAAATGTTCATCTTATTCAATATGGTCAATGTTAATTTACAGGAGAGAAACTGACAGACTGATTTTAATAACTTTTACATTTTTACTTGTAATGCAGATTTTTTAAAAATAAAATGTGTTACTTAACTATTTTGATTTGCTTACTCTTAGTCCCACTATTTTAGCAAACAATTTATATTATGTTTTATTTTATATTATGTATTATACAAAGTGTAAAAGAAGGTTTTTTAATGAAACTTACCAGCTACAAAACAACTCAATTGTTTGTTTTATTAGCCCTTCTTAGTTAAACTTCAAAATTCGTCCCCACCAAACATCTTCTCTGTGAGGACAAACTTGCCTTTAAAAATCCTTAAAACTAATTTTTTCACTTAAATTTTCAAAAATTCTCCGGGAGGGGACCCTGGACCCCCCCCCCCCCCCCCCCCGTTATTTGTTCAAAAGGGCCTATGCTAACTTGCCCAGGAGCCCAGAAATCTGTCAGCGGCCCTGAATATCAGTTTGTGCCAACTCACACAACATTTATTATAAAAATGTTCCTATTTATAAATACTTAGTGCACTATTATAAAAAAATATCCTACTCAACAGTGATGCCAGTGTTTTCAGGTGGATCTCAAAACAAAAGTTATTATATACTCTGTTGATGTACTATACCTGCATGTGGTCCATATTGACCTCCCTGAGATAGGATGGGTTCTCAAAAGCAACACCTCCATTACCCTTGTTCATATTTCTGGATCTGATGAACCAGATAGCACCGACTACAATAGCAGTCACAGCGCCTACTGAGAACAGCATACCAACAGCCATTCCATAAGTAGGTGTCTCCTCATCTAAACAAAAAATGTTTAAAAATTAATAATGTTAAATATTACTACATTAAGGATATGTCTAATAGATTCCAAGTTATATTAGAAAATCTCTTAACAGAATTTAGCTCAGAAGAAGGAGATCAGAGCTTTTATTTTTAGTGGAATTGAATCACAGACACTTCACCAGGTGAAAAATCTGACTTCTAAGCTACAAAATCCTTTAGCTTAGAATACTATAGATAGAGCTTTCATCTAGAAAAAAATTTGGGATCTATGATTCAATTCTTGGGGGAATCAAACCTTTAGGAAAACCCCTCGGAAAGCCAGGCTCATCCAATTGCAGTAGTTCTAAGGTGTAAATGATCTATTATAATATCTTCATACTATTCATCTTCGTACTTTATAGTGTTCATTTATATTTAATGAAAAATAACCACTTCCTTCCCAATATAATTTTATCATATGTATACAGTCTGGAAATAAATATCTAAAAAACAACTTTTTTCGTTTAATATAAAAAAAACTGCAAAATATTCTTGAAACCTCTCCAAAATTTTAATGGAATCACCATAAGAATATGTATAGTATTGTTTTATTATAAACGTGTATGAAAGATTTAAACTCTTTACTGATAATCCTTGTATCTTTGCAGAGGATTTAAAAAAAAAAATCAGATAAACAATTTGATGATATTAATTTCAATTGATGATTACCTATGCTAGCAGCCGAGGTGATGTACTTCTCATCAGTTGTGAACTGTACAGGGTCAGATAGAGTTGAAGTTCCTCTAGTATTTCCTGCCTTTACACTACACTCGTAGGTAGCTGCAGACTTCAACCCTGTTATCTTCAGGCTGGTCATTTTACTGTCATTCTTCAGAGTTACAGAGTTAGTTGTAGTCTGCCTCCAGAACACTCTGCCGAAATAAGTTAAAAAGTATTGATAAGACTTTACTACAACATTTTTAAACAATTAAGTCCACAGTTTACAGTAGAACAGACTCAGAGTGAAGTAAAGTCCAAGAATTAACTCGATTGATCAAATTATTGAATTAATTCAATAATCACATACTAAATTTTAACAAAATCAGCCACTTTTATCGTTATAATAAATGTTATTAAATACAGAACCAATTTTTGTTAAAACCATAAAACCACAAACACAACAAATATTGTTAAAACAATAATAATTAGTTGTTTCAACAACTTTTATTTTTAATTATAATCAACATTTGCGCATTACATCTAGCATCATTAATATTACCTGTAAACTTCAACTGTGTGAGGATTCTTAATAGGTGGATCCCAATGAACCATAACAGAGTGGTCATCTATCCTCTCCACTCTTACATTCAGTGGTGGACCTGGTAACCGATCTAAACAAGAAAGCATTTACAAAATCATATATCTATAAATATTATCTTTAATAATAATTTAATAATCTATAGTGCAACTGCTCCTGGTAGGCTTGGGCCAGCCTTATAAAAAGTTCTTATACAACTATATGTAATGACACATGGTTGGTGTATGGCTGTATGCGCTGTATAAACAGAGTAGTAGGCATTTGTAACCAGGCGATCACCACTTATCTTAAGTAGCTACCCATCTATACCGTTGGGTGAACACAGAGTCAAAAATCAAACCTGGATCTCCCGCTTCCATTGCATGAGTGATCTTTTTTATCTTTGGTTTATTTAATTTCAAATCTGTGTATAAATGATAACTGGGGTTACCTCTGCCTTCCCTGAAGCAAGACATGATTTTCTTAGTGTGGTGAAGTAAACAAGACTTATGATCTTGTGCAAATAATGCCTCCCCTCTGCACCAATCTAAGCATCCTCTCTCTACTCCATTGTGTACACAACAGCTACGATGATCTGAACCATCTGTAAAACACATAAACAAATACATTATTAATACATAAAGTACAGAAAGATAAGTAATTATGCAAGTAGAGTTTATATGTTATTGTTTTATTTGATATTTTGAACGGTGGTGTAATGTAATGGCCAAGAAACCAAAAACCTGTTAATTTTATAAAAATAATAATTATAATCATCCAAAACAGAGAACACTGTCCAATAAACTTAGCCTTAATTTAGATAAAAGGAGCACGCATACTAAATTTCAACTAAGTCTGTCACTTTTATCTATTTTTACTATTGTTGCATGGGTGAACATTACTGACAGACATATAGACAAACAGTCAGACATGGTGCATATTTATAATATATTATGTTTAATTGAATATGTGGTCCAACGTTTAAAGCATGCAAACTGGCAGATAAAAAGAGCTATTGCATGATAAAATCATATGGATTATTAATTAATTTATTTTTAGTGCACTCCTCAAACTAGGATGTAACAATAACATACCTGATCCACACTTCATAAGCTTATCAAAGTCAGCTATGCACTCAGGTTTATCGATAACTGCATCAATGTCCAGGTAGAATGAGCATGCATCCATACAAACAGACGTTACATTACGCTCAATACAGCACTGTGTCACATTGCTTGCTGCAGCCTATTAAGTACAAAAATAGTAATATTAATCACAATAAAACAAGTTTTAAACATTTTTTCAAACATCATCTAATTCAAATTAGATATAAATAATTTGTATTCCTTTAAGATATTCCTTGAATTTAGCATTCTTGAAAAACTTGAATACATAATGCACCTAGATACACAATCATTTTTATTCATACATCCAAAATTAAAAAAAAATTGCATGTGATCTATTCCAGAGGTTGGCAATGGTGTCCAACAGGGCTAACGATTGAGTGATTATAATGTACCCAAGACTATTATCTGTAAAATATGCTCCCTGATTATATGTATTATCTTAAAAGCTCTGGACTTTTAATTTATTATAACAATTTTATGATTAATCAAATATTAAATTATAAGAGAGTAACTACAGTTAACACTGGATGTTTTCTCAAACAAAGTACAATATTACTTTGAATTTAAGCAACACTTTTTATTTAAAATTTTAAGACAATAAAAATAAGGGTGTGGCTTAAATTTGAAGCTTAAGAAAGGATTTTTTTTCTTTTTCCCCAGTTATAAGGTGTTTAAACCTAAGAATGCGATTTAAATTCGAGGACGGCTTGGACTCAAAGTAATACGGTAATTAACAAGCAACATTTTTTTGTTACCAAGGCTAATAAATTTTACAAAACATAAAAGGAAAAATCCTAATATACACACCACATTGCGTATTCTAATTGAGACGGGTTGTGTGGCGTTACCAAATGCATTCTCTGCATGACAGTAATATTCTCCTTCATCACTATCTTCAATTGACTTAATGGTCAATCTCATGGTCCACTTGTCTTCATCCTGCAACAAAAACCCAAAACTTAAAGTTTCAAGATATGGTTTTAGAAATATGGCTGGGGTTGGGGTGTATGTAAAAGTAAAACAAAAAAATAACAATATCAATATGAAATATTACTTAAGAGTATATATACAATTGTGCTACTAAGGAATTTGTTGAAAGTTGAGGGAGATGCTTGCAGTATGCAAGCAACGTTCGTACTTTTTATAATTTGAATTTAAGCTATAAAAATCGTTGATTACTTCTTTCATTATTGATTGGTTTAAAGTACAAATATGATAGTTATTAAAGAAGTTTTTAGTCAGTTTTAATAAATTCTTTTATGTAAGGGATTTTAAGGGAAGTAAGCATTTTTGTAATTTCAATATAGATACCTATTACAATTTCCTACGATTCTGCAACATTAATAATGAAAAACTTGCGATTTGAAATTGAAATCTAGAAAGTTGTATGTTATTGTCAGTCTAATAATTAGTTTGTAGATCATTGATTTAAAAATATATAATAGTTTATGGAAAACTCTTGACAACGGTAAAATATAAATTTCACTTAAAAACAACTACATATTAACTTTAAAAATGATTAGGATTTGCTTACATCTTTATTCCTGATATACTGAGCTTCGTGTTTCTTGCCTCCATTAATAACAGGGATTCTCAGGTTGAAATCCCTCCAGAACATCATCTTAGGCTCTGGGTAGCTCTCAACTTGACAATCAAGTGTAATAGTTTCACCGTAAGCCGCCATTGTGATACCAGAAGGACTAATATGAGGCTTATCTGTAACATAAAGTCATTTCTTTAGTTAATGTAACATAGCTTACACCAAGCTTAAAATAATAAATTGGTAGTGCGTGAAATCTCACGTAAAAAGGGTTTCGTTGGTGTTGTAAACATGAAATTAGTAGTTGGGGGGGGGGGGGGGGGGGGGGAATTTGGATGTTTTTGACAAAATGGCGTAGAAAATTAAACGCTTTCCACAAGTGTTATATATTTTTGTAATCTACTCTTCAATACCTTTCACTTGATACCCCACTCAAAATTTTGAAAAAATATTTTTTTCCCCGTGACAGCAATTAGCCGCCATCTTGGATTCCCAGTTAATCCGACCAAGTTGCTATTCTTATTTTTTCTTTGGCCCATCAGACTGCACATTTTGCATATTTTTCTATATTTTTAGTAAGAGCGGAAATATAGTTTTAGGGGGGGGGGGGGGGACAAGCTAAATTTCGATGTTTTTTGACAAAATGGCGGGAAAAATTAAACGCTTTCTACAAGTGTTATATATTTTTGTAATCTACTCTTCAATACCTTTCATTTGATACCTCACTCAAAATTTTAAAAAAATATTTTTTTTCCCGTGACATCAATCAGCCGCCATCTTGGATTCCCAGTTAATCCGGCCAAGTTGCTATTGTTATTTTTTCTTTGGCCCATAAGACCGCACATTTTGCATATTTTTCTATATTTTTAGTAAGAGCGGAAATACGATTTTAGGGGGGGGGGGGACACGCAAAATTTCGATGTTTTTTGACAAAATGGCGCCGAAAATTGAACACTTTCCCTAAGTGATATATATATTTGTAATCTACTCTTTAATACCTTTCATTTGATACCCCACTTAAAATTTAAAAAATTTTTTTTTTTCGCATGACGTGAGTTATCCGCAATTTTGGATTTGAACAGCTGATAATTTTGAGTTCGCTATATTTTTCCTGTGTGCGCATCAAAACGATCTTTAATATTGGAAAGTTTCACGTTTCTATCTCTTTTTATTCAAAAGTTATTGGAACCGTACAGAGTGACAGACAGACAGACAGACAGACAGACAGACAGACTGACACATGAACGAAACTATAAGGGTTTCTTTTTTTGGTTTTACCAACGAAACCCTAAAAATAGATAAACAAACAGTTTTGAGCAGGGTACTCCAACCTACGCCGCAACAGGATGCAAGCATAGGTTTTGGACAGGACTTAGGGATCCCAGCTAGATCTGCAAACACAAACAAATGTTTGTTCATGTTCACCAATGCTTTAGGTAAAGTTGGTACATCAAAAGGGATTTGTAATTTGTGTTAACTGTTCTATCTCAAATATTTAGGCAGTGTGTTTGAGCACATTTCCGATCATTTGCTAACATCTTCAAACGTTTGGTGAATGCACATTTAGAGAGTAGAAGCAATTCAGAAAAGCTAATTTTAGTTAATCATTTAATAATGGAGAGATTCAATTAAGAAATATATTTACTTTGATGTCCACAAAGGTAAACCTCAAATATTAATGCTTAAGTCAGAAAATCTGTGGATGGCAGCATTGATTAATATGACCACAATGTTTGATCATTCAATGATTAAATTTTAATTGACAGGATGATATAGTTTCTTCACATTAATGGTGTGGCTGTGGTTTCTCACTAATCTCAGTAGTACTCGGATATTAATTTGACCAAACCATAATTCGACCTGTGCTAATGTTTGTCAAGCCACGATAACAGCACATATGTGCCATAGGGAATAATGATATATTCACTAATACACTAATACAATTAATGTAATAAAATAAAATACAAATATCTCTTACAGCTGATAATAATTCTCCTTCTGGCCTCCATGGGGGTTCCATAACCGTTGTCAGCATAGCATGAGATATGGTTCATATCCCTGGTTACATTGTTGATAACTGTTACCATATGCCTGGTCACCTCTTGTCTTACGAACCGACCTGATATGTACAGTGATATGGTTGGCATCGGTGTACCCATAGCAATACAAAGTATGGTCATACTACTTCCTTCTACAACTAGGTTGATAGGATGGACTGTTGGAGGCTGAAAACACAATAAAACATTTAATAAAATTAATTGCATTATTAAAATTTAATTGCTTAATAATTTTGAATAAAGAAAACATAGGCAGGCCTGTAAAACGGTTGATGAATTGACTTATTCAAAAATTTAAATTTTGTAAATAAAATTTTGGTAAATTAAATTTTGAAGAATTGAAGAATATGGTGCAACATCGAGTTAGGTGGAAGTGCTTTTGCAGCTTTTTTTATTATTTTTTTTATTATAGCTCTTTTATTTTGGCGGTATTTTGACAAGTATCACACTAATAAATAATTATGTTCGCTTATAACCTTTAAACTAATTAGGCATAGTTTTTTTTATTTGTGCCTTATTTTTTACCGGTTCTAACGATATGCTATATGTCAAATACGTATGCCATCAAAATTCAAAAATTGATAACATTAAAATGGCGGCCAATATCAAAATGAAATTTGGTGGTTTTGTTTGTCATAAAGAGAGGTACATCCGTGCTAAATTTCAACTTGATCGGAACACTCTTCGATTTTTTTCAAATTTTGCTGACTCAACAAACTTGGTTCAAGATGGCGGAAAATGTTGATTATTCGTGCAGCACAACTACGTGTAAGGACTGATTTTTGTACCAAGTTTTAACTCTCTAGCTTAAAAACTGTGGGAGTTATGCGTGACACAGACAGACAGACTGACATCCAGCTAAAAACCACTCACATCGTTTTAAAAACACCCAAACGGATAATTCTGTTGAAATCTCGGTTTCGGATTTTTTGGGTGAAAACAATACTTTTCCTATATACCTTCGGAGAAGGTGAGGAAAAGTAAAAATTGAATTAATGACACTATGACACCTCTTTAACTTAGCATTCCCTCATATTAATGATAATAAAAAAATAATATTAATAATTGAAACAAACCTCAACATAGGCTGGATAAGCAGGATCTGTCCATGCTATGAGTGTTTCAGAGGGTAAGCTCTCTCCCTTACTGGAAACGGCAGATACATACACAATATACTGCGTGTTAGGACTAAGATTCTCCAGAGTATGTGAAGTAACAGATGTTTCTACCATCTGGAATTTGGCTTCGGAATGAGACTTGTATCGAACCCTATAAATAAAAAAAATACTTAGGCATGAATAAAATAACACATAAACAAAAAAACAAAAACAAACAAACAGTATCATTAAAAAGAAATATTGAGGTTTCATAGAATATTATTGTACAACTATTTTAGCCATTTTTATTTATTTATTCATACTTTAAATCAAATTATAATTATCATTCATAATTATTTATTCGTGCATTTAATTTATCAATTCATCGGAGCAATTCATTGCATTTTTTAGGTGTAATTTATTGACCATGTACGTATTTATAAAAAAAAATAGTGTTAAAATTAGATATACATGACCATAGCAGTCTGATTACCGGACCAAGTTCAAAAAAATAAATACATAAACAAGCAAAATAATTAAAAAAAAACAAAAACAGTTTACAATGAAATAAGTTAAACTGAATGAAATCAAAGAGTTTTGCTGCCTGAGGCAGATTTTATCAGAAGGAGCCTATGATGTATTTTTTATATTTCAATGTATGCTTCAGTCTATCCAAGATAAGAGTTAATTCTAACAGCTCAGGTTGGGCAACTTGTGTAAGGGAAAAAATAAACCCACTGGGTGTGGAAGATATTGAAATAAATAAATTTATCTTCACTCGTTTGGGTGGTACAAATTTTGTAAATTAATTTTACCTACTTTCTGACTACCTAAAAATTCTGTAAATTTTTAACTCATTCTCCGACTACTAAGGAATTCTGACAACAATCCAAGTTATTAATATTTTCAAAGCCTATTGTTTTATATAGATTATTATTATTATTATTAAATTTTAATATTATATGAGCACAAAATATATTTTAAATATTTTCTCATTACTATAGAGATTGAACAAATTAAATTGATAGTTTATAGTCAATTATCTTAGTTTTTTTGTTAAATTTCCACATTTAACATTTTTAACAAGAAACAAAATATAATACCTGTATAGAAGCTGTTCAGAGGGGTCGCTGAATTCAGGTGGTTGCCATGTGAAGGTAACATAGGTAGCGCTGTGTGATGACACTCCTAGTGAGTGTGGAGGTGAGGTAACTCCGGGTATGGTAGAACCTTGCAAATCTAAAAAAAAAAAAAATAATATAAAGTACACATATAATAGCATACAAACATTTGATAGCAAATATTTTTATTTTTAGTAATTTGGTATCCTATAACTAGGGGATTGAAGCAATCACACTGAAATAAATATTGAATATTTAGACAATAGTTCATGAAGATTTGATATGAAGGTGATAAGTGTGAAATATATGTAGAAGGAGAGAGTAGGTAAAACAAAGGGAGGTAGGCCTCAATCAGATGAGGATTCCTGGGTCGAGGGGCCAATGTGGTGTAACCCATTGGTCAAGATAGTTTAAATTGGGCATTCAAATGGGGTGGTACCACGTAACATGAGGCACAGCCTGGTCGACCATCTACTACCCAGCAGTGGTGCCTCAGACACAAAAAAAGAAAAATTGATTTTTTTCAAAAATCAGAACTGATGATATAGCCTTATACTCGTAAAGTCCAAAAGCTACTTTGATAAATAAACAAGTGTTATTTTACATGGAGGGATAGTTTATTTAAATTTGTGTGTGGTACTCTTTTAAATTTGTTAAGTTTCTTTGTGTTCAAGCTTACTAAAGTTAATAGAAGCATTGTGATCATTCTGAGGAACAAATTTTATTTATCTCCAGTAGGGAGAAAAAGTTATAATTTTGGATTAGTTTAGAGGGACTAAAGTAAGCCTTTTCTTTCCTGAACTTAAATGAAGGGAGAAAAAGTAAAAGTAGGGCGAAAAAGTGAAACCAGGGAGAAAAAGAAGGATTGCCAATATAATTATTTTATAAATAGTAGAGAATGAATGGCTAATGTAATGAAGTTGTTGAAATCAGGTTGGCGACAATGCTTTTTCGACCTTGTTTATAACCTGCATCTAAATAACCTTCTATTTGAGTTTTATTGCAATTATTTGTTTTAATATTGAATCTCTTATATCTGCTATTAAAAGTGCTAACAATTATTGTTTTTTATTAAAATAATTAATAAAGACAGGAATGGATGATAATGTGTATTTTCTCCCTACTGGAGATAAAATATTATATGTACCTCGGGAGTAAAGTGCCATTATCCCCCTCGCAGTAATTATCTCCCACGGCTGCGCCTCGGGAGCTAATTACTGTGAGGGGGATAATGACGCTTTACTCCCGAAGAAGAATATTTGTGGAAAATAAAACTCACTGTATAAAACTATTTTTTAGTTAGTGACTTTTATTTTCAAATAGACGATATTTTTTTTTATAGATTTTGCACCTTCATAAGTTTATAAAACTCTAATAACTAATTTGTTCATAGTTTACCTGTGTGTGAGACGTTAATGAGGAGAATTGCTGACGGAAGAGATGTGCCATTTTCATTCTGGCTAACTACGAATATATTGTACAGGTGTCCAGTCTCCAAACCATTTAGGGTTTCCACTGTAGATGTAGTGTTCTTTTGCTGAAAAAAATCATTCCATAGTTAGCACAATTTAGTAGTTGAATTCAATTATTATAATTACCGATATACACAATTATATGTTATTAAAAATATAAATTGAAGATAAGTCAAAAGTAATTGAGGATAGCGAGGCGAGAATCAGTGAAAAGTAATTGAGGATAGCGAGGATCAGTCAAAAGTAATTGAGGATAGCAAGGATCAGTCAAAAGTAATTGAGGATAGCAAGGATCAGTCAAAAATAATTGAGGATACTGAGGATCAGTCAAAAGTAATTGAGGGTAGCGAGGATCAGTCAAAAGTAATTGAGGATAGCAAGGATCAGTCAAAAGTAATTGAGGATAGCGAGGATCAGTCAAAAGTAATTGAGGATAACGAGAATCAGTCAAAAGTAATTGAGGCTAGCAAGGATCAGTCTAAAGTAATTGAGGATAGCGAGGATCAGTCAAAAGTAATTGAGGATAGCGAGAATCAGTCAAAAATAATTGAGGATATCGAGGATCAGTCAAAAGTAATTGAGGATAACGAGAATCAGTCAAAAGTAATTGAGGATAGCAAGGATCAGTCTAAAGTAATTGAGGATAGCGAGGATCAGTCAAAAGTAATTGAGGATAGCGAGGATCAGTCAAAAGTAATTGAGGATAGCGAGGATCAGTCAAAAGTAATTGAGGATAGCGAGGATCAGTCAAAAGTTAAAAACAAAGTTGTAGATATACCGACATAGCGGAAAAGTTGATTTCCTACTTCAAGGTATGAAACAAGAATGTTTTACACCTTGAAGAAAGAAATACATTTCTCCAAAAACTTCGACAATTCCACAGCTTTGATTTTTATTTTTGAAAGATTCTCACTCTCCTCAATTCATATTTAATTGACAGTCAATATCCACATAGCTGTTATTAAAGATGTTAATATTTTTCAAATAAATACAATATTATAACGGTGCTTACGTTTTCAAGTTTAAGTGGGGTTTCATGCATGGAAGTATTGTCGACTTTCTTGTAGTGAACGATATAACCGGTGATATTACCAGTAGTTGGTGGTTCCCACATAAGTGTGATTTCCGAATTGGTAATTTTCAAAGCATGAAGTTCTGATACGGGACCGGGAAGTACACCAGTACCTGAAAGAATACAAATATAAAAATAAAATTCACAATTTTAATTGTATTAATTGACTTGGAAATAATAATAATGGAGATTAGCTTAATCAAGAATTTGGTATACTTGTACATTTTAAACCAGAATAAACACCGAATCCAATTGAATTAAAATTACAAGTGCTTCCACTTGTGATCACGCTGAATAGACAAGTATGTGTAAAGTGGCCAAACTCCCCAGCCTAATGATCTAATGCTGTGTTAATCAGAATCAAGGTTGTAAAATATATGTTTATATGAAGGAGAATATAATGGCTGAGATGGTTATAAACTCTATGCTAAAAGAAAAAAAAAAAAAAAAAAAAAAATACGTGTGGTGTCGCGGGACACCCGTTAGCTTTTCATTAAATATAAAGTATAAAATCACACGCTAAGTATACGATGCCAACTACTTATACATGGCGGAGTTAAAAAAGAGACTGAATTAAAAGAATTTACCTATTTGTGCTTAGATGAGTTAAAGCAAAAGAAGAAGAAAAAAAAAAAAATGTTTTATTTTGTTATCATTGAAGCAAGCGTCTTGCTATAAATATGTATTGAATATTGAGAGTTAATCATGATGAGTTTATAGTTAAAGAGGGTGGTTGTAGTGGTTGTATAGCGAACAATCCTGTTTCCGACCTACCCGGCCTGAATTTAAAAATATTATAAAATATATTATTTCACTACGCAAAAACGTCTGCTTGTATCAGGTTGAAATTTTACATGCCTGTTTCAATTGTACTTTAGATGATGTGCATGAAGTTTTATTGAAATCGTTAGTTCAGAACGTAAGATATGGGTAAAAACGTTGTTTTCTCTATTTTAAACGTTTAGGTCTGCTTTAATAAATTTAAATTTAGCGATCTTTAACACTTTGTAGCGGTGTCAGTGTTGGTTTTACTAAAAAAATGGTTGCATACGAGTCTGCAAGACAATGAGACATTTTCACGTAACGCTTTTTGGTGTCGTTTTTTGGTAACTCTTTTCGAGTTTATGTGCCTAAGTAAAAACATGAAAATGCCAAAAAATTTTCCTGGTAGCAGCGGAACTCTTTTCGACCTTCTTCGGCCCTACAAAGCGTGGTAGAGGGAGGCCCTACAGCTGAAGACAAATTGTGCACACCTCCTACATCTTTATAACTCCTTGTTACACTGGGTAACATTTTTGGCGTAGATTTTTAGTAACGCTTTTCGAGTTATGTAGCACAGCCAAGACATGAAAATGCCAAACAAATTAATTAATAAGGTTTTGTCTCATTGAATATAATGAAGTTAGAATTTTTTTCCCCTTCCTAAAATTTCAATTTTACACTTAAATCTTACGTTTACGTTTACGTACGCGAACGTTGCGCGCAACGCTTGGGCGGATAACGTTGTCGTTGTCCAACGAACATGTCCGGGAAAATGGTAAAATGAACATATGCACCAAAGTTTAACTAAATCGGTCATCTTTTACTCGAGTTATCATCATCAGTAGATTTCGTGACAGTCAGTTTTGTGAAGGTCGTTTTTTTGGATTCACTCCCGGGCTCCAGACGCTGTAACGTAAGGAACTTCGTTCAAATAATACCTAATACTTGTGCCTCAGAATATTCTTCGAGTCAAGTAAACTATCTATCTCCTCCTACCTTCAATGGCGTAATTGTGATATTTCAAAGATATTAGTTGCTAGTAGTACTAGACGGGTAGGACGAACCATTCGTTCAAACCTAAAAATTATGCTTTGTTGAGACCCTTTTTACTAACTCCGTGGTAGAGATTGTTGTCAAGTTCCAGTCACTTCACACATCTGTACAATGAACCGCCGAAGCAAGTATGGTGTGACTATTAGTGAACCCACGAACTTGTGCCGCCCTTGATCCACAGATGGTCAAGCAGTGGTGGCAAGTAAGTTAATTCACATGACCACGCTGGCAGAAATAGTTAATGCTAAATAATTCAATTGGTTCAGGTTTAGTTTGATGTACATCACAATAAAATCCGAAAAGGCTCTTATAAAACAAGTCAACAAATTTGGAAATGCTCACGTTAATAAGATCTTAACCTAGAATTTCACGAACGAGTTCAGAAATGGTATTTATCAATTTATGACAGACAGTTACTATAATAACTCCAATCAGGAAAACCCAGAAACTTTTCCATAAATATACATCCCACTCCACTTTCAGCAAATATACATCATTTCCTTTAATTTGTATTACAGGTTGAAGTAAAAAGAAAATAAAACAAATTAGTTAATGTGACCAATACTGGACAATAAAAAGCAAGTGTTATAACCTTCTTCAAAACACTGAACAATATTTCCGATGAAAGGTGTGCACGTAGAGGCTGTAGTTGTTAGTGATCCAGTAACTACTCCACTGCAAAGAGACAAACAAGCTGGTTGTACGCCTCTTCTGCTACAGCATGGCGAATGATTCCTTCCACCAGCGCCGCAGCGAAGTAACTTAGTGAATTCACTGGCGCAAGCTAAAGCTCGAACTTTTAGCTGGGACATGCTGGCGTCGTATGAGCACAGAGGCATGCAAGTGGAAGTCACTCCAGCACTAACACAGCACGATGTCACATTGTAGCTGTTCTCTGCATCTTCCAACTTCGCTTCGAATATCTAAACAACAAAAATATCGATAGAATTAAACTTAAGACAAAACATTATACAGCAATTATTAATTATTATAACTAGCTGACCCCACTTCACTCTTAAAATAAATTCGCCGTGAAGTAATTCAAAAGAAAAGTTAGTCAACAGAAGAACACTTGCTTTCGATCGTAAAATTGTTTGAACTACAGAAATAATGGCCATTATATTAATTCGTTATGTTGTATTCGCTCCAAAATCAAATCAATTCTCCTTCACGTTTGACCTTAGAACTAAGTTCCATCTTAACACAATAATCCATTGAAATTTAATAATTTTTTGAACATTCTAAATGCCAGCCATTTCACACCCCCAAGAAAAAATTAAGTCCAGCTTAGTTTAGTTAGGTTCTTTCCTATGCCTTAAAACTTTAATCTAAGCAGGTGCTTTAGCTTTTCTTTCTAGAGAAAGAATGGTTATCGGACCGCGAGCCAAAAAAGGAACTTACTTCTCAATCAGCTCTCAAGAGCCCGTCAAAATAGCAGTATAAAAACTACCAAACATAACAGCCCAAAAATTAATAAGTTACAAAACATTTTGTCGTGCTTAAAGAGTAGATTCCGAATCACTAATTTATTCTTTGCTCTCGGTCCAGGAACGCCTATTATTTGAGGTAATTTTAAATAAAGTTTTATCACCTATTTTGCCGTATAATAGGAAGTTAAGGGTTAAAACGAGTCAAAATTAAATTGTAATATAGTAATATTACAAATAGATATTTGAATTATTAGAAAAATGCATTTTATTAACAGAATGAAATGAAACAGAATATAGGTATTTCATTTATATTATTGGTTATCTTATACTAAAAATTCCATATTTTCCATTCCGAATTCCATTCCAAAAATTATTTTGTTCTCTCTCTCACATTATGACGATAAACTAAAACCACGATTTTTATTCTGTTCGGGTTAAAATTGGTATTAAAATAAATTCTAAAAATGAAAAAAAGGTAGTTGTTATTACACAGGAGTTAACTCGTTTTTATTTTATTAAGGGATAAATGAATACAAGAAGAAAAGAGCTACCTTCAATTGTTTTTATAACATATTTTATTTAAACCCGATTAAATTTTTCAATGTCGCATTTTCTTTTTTGGGATTAAGTTTTTAAGTATTTCGTACGGTATTAATTCATCGGATTTAATGATCTTGTGTAGGAGAGAAAATAGTCTGCCAATTAGTGTGGCACATGCAAAGGTAAAATTTTAAACATTTCAAAAGCGTCAAAAAAAACAAAAACAAAATTCAGCTTGTAAAGCTGTTATTTCTTAAGTGCAGTTAATATGTTTTAAGGGATAGCTCTTACACATTGGGTTACTAATAATTAGGGTCTATAAATAGTTCTCTTAAGAGTTTCTGACCCTAAACAACTTTTGACTTCATGTGAGTGTATTGAGTGCATTAAGTAGCTTATTAGGGGTGAAAGCTTTTAGAGGGAACTTAACTTTACTTATGTTCAATATTTTAGGTTCAGGGTATTTTCGTATTTGGGGAAACACAAAAAATTAAGCACACAAAACCTTCTGGTCAATCAAAATTACACAATTTCATAAATTATTGTAAAACATTTTTAATCTGTCAATTATTAGTGATTGATTTAATAACAAATAAACTGTGTTTAGAATAGAACATATTTTATATATATATATAAATATATATATAAATATATATATATATATATATATATATATATATATATATATATATATATATATATATATATATATATAAATATATATAAATCCAATAATAATGATTAGTAACAATGGGAGACAGACAGAGAAAAATAGAATCCAGCGCCGGGACTTAAACCACGGGTCTCTATATGTCTGTCTCCCATTGTTAATAATAATTATAATTTGATTTAAATTAAAAATTTAAACTTTCGGTATGAATACTACCTAAAACTTAAAGAATTAAATTTCTAATTGATTGTACAAGGTACAGGCACTAATGGGATACTTTATAATTATAAGCGATAATTCTCGGTCTAGTTCTACTGTCGTAAATATCGACTGCTAGACTTGTGGAAAAATGAAAGCTTAATGGTATCGTTACTGAAAGAAGAAATTATTCTTCAGTGTAGCTCAGTTGGTAGAGCGCTATACTTGAAATATAGAGCCCGTGGTTCAAGTCCCGCCGCTGGAGTCTATTTTTCTCTGTCTGTCTCCCATTGTTAATAATAATTATAATTTGGTTTAAATAAAAAATTTAAACTTTCCGTAGTAAAAAGAAAAATGTGACGACACCCACTCGCACTTGCTCACTAATGAATGGCCTACGTGTCAGTCGGTCACACGTGTTGCAGACATACAAAATAATGAGCATGCACACTAGGACTCCCTACTACTGTACACCAAGCCAACTCATTCCCATAGCTTCGTTTGTTTCGCCAATAAAAATTAAGGTCGGATACTTTTTCATCAGACCACGTATATATAAGATAACTTACTTATAAAATATATATAATAAGACAAAATATAAGATTAATTCCTCATAAAATATAGAATTAATTATCTATTAAATATATAAGTGAATATAAGATTACTTACTTTACTCTCGGTACTGAAAACAACTCTTTGAGAAGATTCTCCAGTACCATGTATATTAGAAGCTGTTACATAAACTTCGTACATTGTACTGCTCTCTAGACCTTCCAGTATATAAGGTGGCTTCACCTGAGCAACAACAAACACAAAAATATATTAGAAAAAAAAAAAAAATACAAGTTCAAATACATAGTTGTACCAAACTTAATATTATAGGGAAATAATCTGGGCAAAGACATGATTTACTCTTAAACCGTAAGTGACGAATTTAAAGACAGGATGGATGTGATTATTTCCTACTACGCACGTAAAGAATCTTAAGTTAAATAATGTAAATACATTTTATCTACGATTAATACGAAATATAAACATTTTATCTCTGTTTAGATGCGTAGAAAGTGGTTCTTTTCGTAGTTGTATTCATTAAGCATGCGCGTTCATAATTTTTTTCCCCGCCCTAGTGTGGAAAAAGATAAGAATTCTTCTCCTTAACGCACGATTAGCGAGTTTGTTTACATTTGACAAAACTAATTTGCTGTTCGTTTAATTAAACCGTTTAATTAACTGTTTATATCGAGTTTTTAGTGAAAAACAATGAGTGAATCAAGTGACTTTGACGAAAATGTGGAGAATAATACTCCTCTCCGAAATAATTAATTCGGCACAAAATACAACTAATGAATGAATGTCATCTTTATCAAAAGAGAAATACAAACTTACATACAGGAAGTTTATTACATTTTATTTTTCTATATTTATTATAAAAATCCAACAATCGTAGATAAAGTACGGTACGCAACTCGTGCGAAAAGTGCATTTTGCTTTGGCAAAGCAAAATGTTTGTTTCCTACTACACGTAATAGTACATTACGCGTCTAGTGCGGAAAGTTGCATTTTGCAAGCGAGTGTCGAGTTTGCACCCGAGCGATAGCGAGGGTAGTAAAACCACATGATGCAAAATGCTACTTTCCGCACTAGACGCGTAATGCACTATTTTATTAAATCAAAAGGGGTTGTTTCCTACTAAATTGATTAAAATTAATTGAAAATATTAATTGCTACAAAGAGGGGTTGGTTATTCATACATTCGAAGAGGATATCTTCAAGGAAAAAGCTTACAGGATTTCCTTTGGGATTTTCTCTGCCGAACCCTGACCTTTCCCAACACTAACTGACAAAATTCGCGAGACCCAAAAAAAAATTTTTTTCCCACAAATTTTAAGATTTTTATTTTTAATTATTTATTTCATTTTATTTTTCTTATAGTCCACAGGCCACCATAAGAAGTGAATCGCTGATTGATAAAGTTTTCTTACCTTATGGAATCGCTTATTTATGCCTTGTCCACCGATGAATTGGGTATATGGAAACTGGGCGCTGGGCCATTTCTTTTTTGTTGACATGCCAAACTTGCCCTTCTGCGGGAACATTGAAAAGAGATAGATAAAGTTTTGATTTTCACAGGATCGTTTAATTAAATTATTTCAAAAACAGTGGTAAAGGTGGCCACCGATACGAGTGGGCCGTTTTCTTTTCAACGTCCTCGCAGAGCGACATGTTTGGGACGGTAGACACCCCAAACGGCCCACTCTTATCGGTGGCCACGTGTACCACTGTTTTCTAAATAATTTAATTAAACGATCCTATGAAAATCAAAACTTTATCTATCTCTTTTCAATGATCCCGCAGAGGGGCATGTTTGGCATGTCAATAAAAAAGAAATGGCCCAGCGCCCAGTTGCCATATACCCAATTCATCGGTAGACACGGCATAAATAAGCGATTCCATAAGGTAAGAAAACTTTATCAATCAGCGACTCACTTCTTATGGTGGCCTGTGGACTATTAGGGTTTCACAGACAAAACACCCATAACATTTTCCGGGGTGAGAATTTTTTAATTTTTTTGCAAAATAAGAATGATTCGAGGTGGTTAAAGATAATTAGAGGTGGTTCGAGGAGGCTCTAACCACCTCGAACCACCTCTAACTATCCCCAACCATCTCGAACCACCTTCAACCAATTTTCAAAAGAATGCTTTTTCTTTCGAAAAAAACCAAAAATTCTAGGTAAATTATTTTCCAAAAAAAAGTCATCAATTTTTTCCGAAAAAAAATCCTATATTTTTCTCACAATTTATTTAGATTGTTTTTGGGTGGGGAGGGTGATATTTTACAAACAACAAACGGTTAAAGGTGGTTCAAGCTACACCAACCACATTGAACCACCTCTAACCGTCTCTTACCACCTCGAACATCTTCTAACCACCTCGAATACCTTTCAATCACCTCGAACACCATCTAACCACCTCGAACCAATTTCAAATAAAATTCAAAAGTTGTTTTAAAAAAAAAAGAAAATCGTATGAGTATTTCAAGTATGTCCTGAGGTAACGTAACTTTATTAAATTAATTTGAAAAGATTAATGACTTAAAAATAAATTTACAAACTACAATAATCATTTATATTATCATCATTTCATTTATATTGAGTTGGACATGCTTGTTGAGTAATTGTATTAATTTCCAATTCAATATTGTCTAACTTTATTAATTAATAATTCGTGGTTGAGTGGCCTGTCACAGGATAAGCTGTCAATGACAGTCAGTAACCTTATTGTTAATATTCAAGTCTGACCCCCTTTTCACTCCCGTCAGGTTGGCATTACATAATTCCAAAGGGAGAATTGAAGCAATTATGCAATTACTCAAGGGTATCTCTCCCCCCCCTCCTCGTTTTTTTGGGCCAATAGTTTTTTTAATTTAGGGGTTTAAAAGTAGAATGGTAAATAAAATGAAGTAAGGAAAAAAGCTGTCAATTAAAGTTTAACAAAGTTTCTTTTTCATTTAGACTAGAATAATAATTTTAGCACTGTATTAATTAATAAAAGCGAAAAAAAGAATATTAGGTATTTTGTTAATAGTTATTTAGAATAATTGGATTTTTTAATAAAGATATTTGAACATTAATTTAATCATTTTTAGGGTCCATAATCAAAAACCGAGGACTTATAATTTCCATTGTTTGTCTGTCTGTCTGTCCCAAAAAAATTGAAACTTAAGAGTAAGTTAAAAACCCAAACAAAGTGAAACCCCATCAAATCATCCTTCATAAACAAGGGGTTGATATTTTTATAAAACGAAAACGCGTCATTTAGGGTGTTAATGAAAAAGGAGGAGGCCCTAAGTACAAATATATAATAGTTTCGTTTTAAACTAATTTATCTTTTAACCATGTGTCCCTAAAAATTGCGTTGATTTCCTTCACCATTTTCTTTTAACAAATAACCGAAAACATTTTAAGGACTTTTTATACGGCACATATTTTGAGAGAAGAAAAGTTCCCCTCTCCTAACTCCTAAAATATAAATATCTTGGGAAAGGTTCAAAAGTTATAGCTAAAACCAACTTTTAAATAGCCATCATCTTGAAACAGCTGGGCCGATTATGGTGGTTAACGAACTCATCCAATTTGTCAAATTGCCTACATACCCTTTGTATGTTCTAAAAGCACACACAATCTTGACAACTTTATTTACTGCTCGCGTAATCGCAGCATATTCAAAGACAAGATAATGTGATGGCACAAACGATTAAAGGCTGATTTATACAGAATCGTCAAGAGAACGAGCCGAGCCTGTGCGTCGGGTGTTTCTAATTATATAGGTAGGTGAAGTGAAGAACCGAGATCAATGCTCCGATCCAAGCCCTCAGCACTATATAGACTTTCAAAGACTCTTCTAATCGCACGAGATCTTTCGAGAGCTATCAAAATTCAGCTTTAAGTTCGTCCTGAGGTCACATTTACTTGTGAGACATGGACCACGACCAAGAGAACGAGGATGAGCAGAGCAAGAGAACGAGCAGAGGAACGAGTTCTTCTCGTCTTTAAAAGAAAAGTTTTTCCCCGGTCATGGAAGCCAGCAAAAGGCAGGAACAAAGCAGGACTAACGGCGAACCTGAGGAACTCTATGGTCCGGAAAACCTAGCTCAGTGGATGAAGGTTCAAAGGCTCAGGGCTTGCCTTGTTGTCCTACCACCGTAAGATCGATTGATTGGTTGGCTCTTGGTCGCTTGGAAGGCCTCGGACCAGGTGGTACAATAATGTAGAATGTAGAGAACGTTCTACGAGTTCTCGGTGTCCAGAATTGGATTTTAGAGGCTCAGCTCCGAGACTCGTAGAGACAAATTGTTGCCACTGCAAAGAACCAGGGTTGTTATGGCCAACCAAGAAGAAGAAGTCGAAGTGAATGTGAACCTTCAACACTCAGTTTATTATTAGTCATGTTTAAGTTGCAAAGCATAGCATAGTCCCATTTTACCCGTGAAGGTTCAGCCATTATGGCAGTTTTGTTAGACGAGTAAAAACAAAAAAAGTGTTACTAGGAAAGAGAATAGAATGTGGAGTGTGCATCCAGCTTGGAATATTCCGAAACCCATGGCCCATGGGGATACCTTGTAAGCACTTCGGATCTATACTTATTTATAGGATGGGGCCAATTATACAACGCTTCATCTCTCACACTCTTTTAATAAGTTGTTTCACTTTATCAATTAGTTGCTACTTGTTATCAACTATTTTAATATCACAAAATATTGGTTGTTAAAAAATATCGCTCTTTCTCAGAGAATGCTGTAAATCACAGAGACCGGTGAAACACATGAAAAGAAAGCACGACCACTAGAAAATATTAATACAGGTAACTATTATATGAGGTAACTTATAAGATATATTATAGTTACCTCATAGACGATGGTGTATTCTTCATCTTGGTATTTGCGGTAGTGAAGGTTAAAGTTGATTACTGTCTCAGGCCGTTCTTTTGGTAGTGACCAGTGGACGATAGCGTAATCAACATCTCTGTTGGTAACTCGAAGTTTTGTGGGTCTGCCAGGTAGAACTCCGTAGCCTTGCATCAAACAATTCCTGTATGTTGGCATGTACTTTATACACCTAAAACAATTAAATTAATTTAAAAAATATAGATATGTTATTTAAATTTATATAACTCAAAATTTTAGATTTACCGAGGATTCGAACACATTTATTTCCTTCTTCAAAGTATATAAAACAAAACATCTGAATCTGCCAATCACAAATTTGTTAATTTTACATTTGACTGATGCTCGCCATCCTCAATTATAATCTCACCTTTACAGTTTTATCTCGTAATATGCTAAGGCACATACTTTCTAGTAGATAGTGTCTTCGGGCTTATGATATAAGAAAATAATAAAAAGACAAAGTCATAAAGCCAATAATAATCTAAGCCACTAAACTAATTGTAAATATCTACTACTTACTTAAAAAAGTTGAAGTTAAGCTGTGTTACATTGCCAGAACAAAGATCATTACAAACATCAGGCAAACCCCTAGCCCGGCAGCAGGGAGTGTGATCTCTACCGTTAGCTAAACAAGAGAAGGTAGTGCTAGCCCAGGGTGCGCAGATCATTAGATCTGTTACTTCTGTTTCCTCTCTATCACTGATATCACATAACTTGTCCAAACACCTGATAACAGAGATAACAAACATAATTAAATCAATATAACATAACTGGAAATAAACATATTTACAGTAGTGGATATAGGCAAGTTACAACTGTTAATATATTGTGTAGTTGTTTTTATTTGTAAGCTTTTATTCAATCTGCATCTTCCGTAGGAGTCCACGTCAGAAATGTTTGCGAGTTTCGTCGTATCGAACCTGTTACAGGGATCATTTTCAAGTGAGCTCATGATGAGAGTAATTTGCAACTGACTAACTCACTTGAGAATGATCCCTGTAATGGTTTCGAAACGAAAGGATTCACAACATTTCTGACACAATCTCCTCCGGAAGATCTAGATTTATTAGACTCTGGTAGCAGAAACCTACGCTGTAGACTTATTAAATCATTTAGCGAATTTTCGAAGAAAATTAAGCTATTGCAATGGCTTCAAAATTTTGTAATGCGAATTTTTGAAAATTTTCTCCCTGGAAATCCGTTTTAGATCATTCTTAATCGATTCTTGAAATTTAACACTTTTTTATGTATATATATATGTATATGTATGTGTCACTCCAGACGATATCTCACGCTAGGATGCACTTAAAAAATCCAAACAAATGTTAAAATGTCAATAATATCAAATGAAAGGATGAGTTCGTTTGCCAGAATTTTGGTGTTCATTTAGTGGTCAAATTTTGACAATTTAGGGTTAAAAATGGCATAAAATGTGTTTTTTCCATTTTACCCCCTTCTTATATGAAAATATGACAAAAGTGTACATAACAGCAAATACAGTACTCTTAAAGAGCTTTCCAACGACATGCATCTTGAAGGGTAAATACTATTTTGACTTTTGTACCCCGTACCCCTGTGTACCATTTTTTTTTCACCCCTCCAAATTCTAAACCATTTTTTTTTCTATATTATCATAAGCCAATAATACGCAGATTTCTTTGAAAATTCGCTCATTAAGTCATAGCGCAAGACTGGACATTTTATTATTTATTTTTTGTTAGATGTCATCTATAGTTTTAACACTTAAACTTCATCCATATTGCTGAACACGAACCGAGGAACGAGCAAAGGAGTGCTCAGCTTGGCGTTCTGGTGTCAATGAAGACGCCCCGAGCCGAGCACTATACGATCTACAACAAAGCGTCCGAATTATTTAAACCGTTGCAAACTTTGTAGGTTGTGCTACTTATACCTACGATAAATAATAAGAAAGCTGTAGAGGCATTGATCTATACTTACCGCAAGATTCGAGCCTGCTTGGCTCGTTGTGCGCTTACTCCCTGCAAGCTTAACTGAACATACCTGAAAAAATCGACAATAACCGGCACAACATGGCTAATAACATAGCTTACTCGTCTGGCGCATGCGTACTTCAGACCTGACATGCGCAGCTACCAATACTTTACACGTTCCTCGGTTCGTGTTTACCAATATGGACGCACTTTAGTGATAATCATAATTCATAGGCACTGATAATGCCATAGAGAGGCTAGAAGCTGTTTTAATAAGTTAACAAATATTATTTTACGAGGTAGAGCAATTTCTTTCAATACATTAATACAACATTAGGTAATTACAGGATGTGACTTAACACATCTATATGTCCCTTCACACATATAATTAATGTGACCATAAGTGTGAAACATTTATTATATTTATGATAGCATCTTGGTTTCAGGAATTTGGTAATATTGCGAGGGTACAAACCCATCGACTAAGCCAATCCCCATTTAGTTTTAAAAAAAATAGGAATTTTTATTAAAAGCTTTTTTTTCAGGAAGAATATTTTAGGAAGATTTTTCTTTTCATAATAACATTCGTATCGATTAGATTTAAAAGGAAAACAATAGATCGATAGATTTTAAAGACTTTATTTATTCCTTGATTGGATATTTGCTTCGAATTTTCAAATATATATTAAATAAAAAAGAGATTAACTTACGTCGAATGTGTGACTCCTTTCTTGACGCAGCATTCCCTAATATCTGGTAGTTGTGGTACTACTTTAGGTCCGTTGTGAGTTGGTTCACCAGGTACTAAAGTCAGGGTTCTTATTGCATTAGAAGGTAAACTAGAACCGTGCTTGTTTCTTGCCGTAACTGTAATCTCGTACATGGTAAATGGATGCAGGTCACGAATTACCACGTAAGTACTGTCGTTATCACCAGCCTGAAATAATTAAAAAAAATTATTAATTTTCAATTTTAAACAGTTTTAGTGCACTTTAAAAATTGAAAACATTAACCTTCAATTCTGTACCTCAGAAATAAATTATTGTCACATTAAAGGAATTTCAAGTGATTGATTGTAAAGAATAGCAATTTTTCTAACAGCTTGAAACGGAAAATTGAGCGGTCTCTTCAAAATATACAATATTTTTACATTGATTACCTCTTGATTCATTAACAAACAAGTTAAAAAACTTCACCACAATAATCTGCAACGTAATGCAGTACATACCACAAAAAGCCATTAAAAAAAAAATCGGTCAGAGACAACTCAGACAAACTTTCACATAAACGAGTTCATAATTATTTGGCCCAGTGTTTTCCATTTATTCGTTTTCTTTGGTACACTTCACTATTATTGAACATTTTATCAAAATATATCATAAAAATAACTTCTCCTCTGAACCCGGGCTCTCTCCCTCCGCGTTTAAAGCTATTTTCTCAGGAACTAGATTTTTCCCGGGAAACGGCTTATATCGTTAGATTCGTATTTAAATAGATTACATTTTGGAATTTTTTAATCAAAATCGTCGGAACCGTTTTCGAGAATTAATTCTTTCCACGTTTTTTCAGAGTTTTTGGGGGTAGCGTCCTTAAATTTGGATGTAAATTTAATTTCTCGATTTCGACTCGGGGTATGATTTTTCTGAACATATATATACCAAATTTCGTCAAAATCGGCCCAGTAGTTTAGGCTCTAGGCGTCTGCACAGACAGACAGACGACAGACATTTTTTAAAAACCACTTTTTTGGACTCAGGCGACCTCAAAACGTGTAAATCCATTAAAATCTCAAAATTGAATTTTCGCGCAACCACAATACTCTCTTTATTTGAGAAAGTAAGAAACTTATAACAATTAACCTCAAAAGTGACTTATTATGGTATCTTTCCTACTCTATCACCTTTTAAACTCATTTATTCAATTGACATTCTGTCTATAAAGGGGTCTATATACGCTTCAACTTGTTGTACAACTTGTTTGTGTTGTAGTTGAAGTTAGACAGTGTATGGACAGGTTGAGAAACTGAATCACAAGTTAAACCACATTGAAACCATTTGACATTTGTGGGCAGCGTATAATATTGTGCAACCTGTTGGAGTGTGTATGAGCAAGTAGTTCAACCAAATTTAAAGGCATGGTTGGACAGTTGAAGCGTGCATGGGGCCCTTAAGTCTATATGTTCAAAGAGAACAGAAAGAAGAAATTATTAAATAATTGTATTATATTTGGCACGATAACCAGCTGGAGACCTGTGCTTCACTACAGAGTGTGCGTGTAATTTATTTATATTAATAGGTTCTGTTTTTTCTAAATGATAAAGCGAGAATATTGAGATGCCCCCATGGATCAAATACAATTTGCAAGAATTCCTAATAAGTACATTACCTAATTGTACCAAATTGACACCGACAACTGAAGAAACACTTTTTAAAGATTACTTTCCGGGAAAAACAAAGGCATTTTCCTTCATTATCCCTCCCTCCCCGGTGTCTTATCGCATCCCTGGGTTAAACTTGGAACTTTGGTTTATTAATATATGTTTATAAGAACTCATTTCTTCCTTTAGGGATAAAATGTCTGCTAATCCCGTCTTGACAGACATTAATATATTTTTAGAATTTAACCTACCAATTCCAGTACTTGGTTTTAAATACATATGTGTGTATGGCCATCTTAAATCAAAATGGCCGATTGTAATACCCTTTTACAAAAGTTGTTTATGTCATTAAAGGAAGCTAACTTCCAAAATTTTAGCTTCTAGTCATATCGCCCCGGTAAATGGTTCCAGGAATAAAATATTTCGTCATGTCAAATTATGCATACAAACAATTATTATCTTGAATCAAGATGGCTAATTGTACAAAGATTTATAAGCGAAATAAACCTACGGGGTAAGAGTTATCTTCAAAATTTCAAGGTGAAAGGTACAGTGGTTTCAGACCTTATTTCACCTTGTTTCACCTCTAAGGCGGAGATGCACGTGCTGTCAAATTGGGGAAGTAGCTTGCATGCCAAATGAGGGTATTTGCCAGTAACTGGCAAACCAATGATTTTTATTAAGTTATTATCTGCTCGCTTGCCAGCTACAGGCATGCCGTTTAAGATATCCTTGTGCAAGTAGCTGGCATGTTTTTGTTCAAGCTACAGGCATGTGTATTTCCGCCTATATAGTGATAAGTAAGTCAGTCAGTGGTAATTAAATTTTATATATACATATATTACATTTAACAGCTTGTTCCCTTTTTCCTTTTTTTAGTAAAAAAGTGTATAGAGCTAATGGTTAACTCACAAAATTGTCCATAGTTATTATAATGATTCGGGTTAGAAGAGAATGTTTTGCCTCATTTTAAGGGTAATGAGGAAAGGATGTGTGTGTGGATAAGTTCTCATCTAACAGAGTGCAATACAGTTTAGAGACCAAATTTATAGCAATTATCTTTCACAGCCCTTTTAGTACTCTGGTGAGGGAAAATTTGGAAGAACCATTACACAGAGTAAGTATAAGTGTATATTTAGTGGAGGTCCACCACACTTATAGCTTCTCTGCTAACGACTTAACTACGGACTTTTCTTTTTTTTAGACTCATTGAAAAACCTTGAGCCTTTTTCCTTATTAAAACCATAAGTGTACCAAAAGGGTTTTTAAAAATAAAGAAAATGGTAAAAAGGGAACGAATCAGTTAAAATTAAGAAGAATTTAACTTGAGTTTTTAAAGAGAGGACTTTTTCGTGAAAATTTTAGGAAAATCTTATAAATTACATCTAATTAACAGCCTTTTCATTCTGTAATTTGCTTCAAAAACCCTTATAAATAATTTTCATTGTTGTTTAAACGACAATATTAATAAAAACCTCTCTATTTAACTGTTAAATGTATAAATTTATTTCCATATTCGGTTATATTTTTATTTCAAATAAACTCGTCGAAACTAGAAACAAATTTTTAGATTATAGCATCAAATTTAAAACAAATAATATTTATTAGGGATTTTCTGATGAATCAGCTTCGACACAAAACAAGCAACAACGTACAATATCTTGAATCATTAAGAACAACAAATTATGGTAGATTAGCTAAGTTTGGCGAATGCAAGGGGGTTTGGTGGAATTTTTCTGCGAAAATAATAAACTTATGAGAAAAAAATCGATCCGATAATTTGAACAAAACTTTCTCATGTAGATAGTAATGCTGGGGAACTGTAAATTGCACCATTTTTTTGAGCGAAGTAAATCAAAGTATGTAAATTGCACCACTCCTGTTTATAACAAAGTAGATCAAACTATGTAAATTGCACCACTCTAATTTAAAACGAAGTTGGTCAAGCCATGTAAATTGCACCACTTTTTTGCACAATCGGGCTTATGTAAATTGCACCATTTTTTTAAGATGAGGCTAAGTCAAACAATGTAAATTGCACCACTACCTCTTGAAACGATGAGAGTTCTTCTTCATCTTAGTTCTTCATAAGGTGGGTACACACTAAGCCAACGAATGGCTAACCAACGAACCAAAAGGCGTGAGGTCGAATCTTGGTCGGAAACCATTGGCGATGGGTCATCTCGTCTACACAGGAAGATATTGGGACCATAGAGTTTAGGCTAAGGGATTCGGTACGGTTCGGGTAGGAAGGGATCCAACTTTCAGTTGGTTTTGTAAGTTGAATGTATGTACTACAACCACTCTATATTTTACTTCACCATATTATACAAAGCATTTTAGATTATTTATGTATTTTGCAAGAAGAAGAAGCTAAGCAAAAAAATATCGAAAAGTGGTCCGATCAAATTGGAATTTGGATCGAATACCTCTCACCTCTCTGTATGACAAACAAATCCACTAAATTTCATTTGGATATTGGCCGTCATTTTTAAAAAAATTGTGCAATTTACATTTTTTTATACCTCGTAAAATTTTGTTTTTTTCTCATAATTAAAAAATGTTGCAGCTTACATTATCCTAACATACGATTTTATCGATGGTTTTTCAGAAAAGAGGTTGAAAGGAATTAGTGCAATTAACAAAGTTTGACCTAGCTCGTTCTGGAAGGCAGTGATGCAATTTACATTATTTTCCTTACCTCATATTGAGAATTAGTGGTGCAATTCACACTGTATATTGTATATCTTACGTCGTAAAACATTATTTTTTATTTCTGTTAAAAAAAATTGTGCAATTTACATATTGTTATACTCAGTATTACTGTATTTAAATACCATTATAACTCATTTAAATTATTTATTTATAAACAAATTTTAAAAGTAACAGGTGGTTACATTTTGTTTTGGATTGTCAACAAAATCATATTTATTTTAATCAAAACCTAGGGAACAAGATTTTTACCCGGGAAAACGCCTTGACTGTGTATAAAGGTAGTACGGTCTAGAATTTTTGTTTTATGAAAATCCTCAGAAACGTAGTCGTTAAATTTTTGTTTTCATCAAAATCGGCCACGCGTCTGGCTCAGACGACAGACTACAAAAAAACTTTTTTTAATAAGGCATTTATGAGTAAGTTTATGTTGAGACATTTGAAGCATGATAACTTTATTTATCTTTTCCATTATTTTACCTTGACGGTTACTTGGACTGTGTGTGGATCTACGACAGATTGACTGGTGTTGTAAGATGGTTGGTCCATATGAAGAGACGAAGGATCGAACGACCTGAGCATGGAAACGTTAACCATATAGTCTGAAAGAAACTCGTAGTTGTTATAAGGTGGAGCCCATTGAATAGTTAACTCAGTCTGGGATATGGCAACAGCTTCAACTTGTGTCGGCTCACTCGGCAACAGTTCTGAAAGAAAAAAATAAAAATATAAAACATATGCGTAAACAAAAGGCAAAAGGACAATGCTCTCTTTATCGGACGTTTAGGCTCTTCCATACGAGTATAAACAATTATTTCAAATCAAATAGCATTGTTTAATAATCTTCACAAATAGAAGTAGTATTAAGTCCCGGCACAAGTACTAAATTAGTAGACAGACCACTTGCTCAAACCTAGCTATCAGACCATATTGAGGCCCTTTTTACTAGCCCAATGGAAGAGAGTTCCAGCCACTTCACAGACAATATAAAACTATACAATGTACTGCTGAAACGAGTATGTGTAAATCAAAAGACCAAAGTGTGGGGTTATCCCAATGACCTTATACCGCCCATAATCTTAGTAGCACAAAAAGCTTAGAGCTAAAATTAGGGCTAGTTCCTAATTTTACCTAATTCCATTTCCAGCAGGGTCACCTTATATTGTATTCAATATTAAATGTGCGGAAAAAGGTTGAAATTAATATGAGGCCAATTGTGGGCGGCTACTTTTTACAAACCATCCATTTTCTAAAAAATCGGATCAGTACTTTAAAATATATAGGTGCTAATAAAACAACGTTAGTACGCATGCGGAAAAGGATACAATGTGCAGATAATTTTCTAAGGATCTTTACTTTATTTCCCAGATGGGTACCATTCATTTTTATGCAATATAAATTTTGATACCTCATACAGAGGATGAAATTAATATGGGACCACAATAGGGCTTATTATGACCAACTAAAATTTCAATAAAAAACGGAAACATTGTTTTGAAGATATGGTGGCTCACATATGGTTGACATACCGACATTCCTGTCTGTCGGTATGTATTTTGGTATGCGATACCAAAATTGTTCCCTGGTTTATGAAAAGGATTTGATTTCTGCCACAGAAATTTCAAATTTTGAGACAAATTCAGAATAATCACAATGCTTTGGAAAAACGACCAAAAGGGAGTATACTCTTTTGAGTATCTTAAGTAAATAATCTTGCAAATAAACACCCTACAAACAAATCGCAGGTCTCAATTATTTTGACGTAGTTTAAACAAAAAGACATGTGTTAAAGACGATAAGTTAAGCATAGATGTTTACAATTCAAACAAGTTTTCTTTTTATTAGTTTATTTTTCTGAGAATTAAACTAAAGAAAAACATCTCTACACTGAAAGCAAGTTTGTTGTACAAAGCTTTCAACTAATAATGGTCATGTCTAGTGCCTGGCAAAGAAATCGATCGATTACAAAAATATTTGTACAGGCTGCATATCAAGTTAAAAGGTTTTTTATTATTTTTTTTAAATATATAACTAAAATTGAAATTGGAAAAACGTAAATTCAAAATATATACTTGACCTGCAATGTAAAGGCTCCAATACACGGTGCAATTTGTTGTAGAACCAAGTTGAACTTCATAATGTTTATGAAGCATGCGTAGTTTATTATGAAGAAGTTGTTTAACTCGGTTGCACAACAAATCACACCGTGTATGGGCCTGGTTGTTCAACTTAGTTTTACACCATATCACACCGTGTATGGGGCCTGGTTGTTCAACTTGGTTGTACAACAAATGGGGGATTTCCAGATGCGAAGTGTATTTTTCATTCGTTCTTCCCATTTCTTTAAAAACTATTCAATATTTATGAATTATTATGAGCAAAAAATACCCAACATTCTTGATGTGTTAAATAAAAAATAATTGTTCCATAATACTGACCGATGCCTTCAACGATACAGGCTAATGTAGGCTCGGTGTAAGCTGCACATGAGAAGTGCGTTTTGATATTATCAGTAATAATAGTGTACTCTCCCCTGCAAACATCCTGACATATATCTGGTACCTTTTCTTCTATACAGCAGGGTACATGGTTTCTTCCAGCTGAAACAAATAAATCACACAATGCGTTAGAACTATGTAAACAAAACAAGTATAAATTATATATTTTTTACTTTTTTGGATGTATCGATATACCCATCATTATGGCATATCTGGGGAAGAAGAACTGTCATTGGGTTCGCCAGTAGTGCACTTTTATTCCGAAAAAAGACGCAAGAATTAGGTTCTAATTTTTTTTTTGTTACTGTAGTAAGATATTAATTTATTGTTTTCTTTATTCTTGTTTTTATATGTTTACGTTGTCTTACATTTTTTTTGTAAGGTTTTATAAATTGATAATACACATATTGAAATGGACTTGATTCTGTAATGTATTAAAATTACCCACTCATTGATAGGTATTCAACTAAATGAGGTCCCATGAGGCAAAAATTAAATTGGAAACCCACCCTATATTTATTAACCACTTATAAGGAATTCCTTTGTTTAAATAACTAATTAAGACAAAGGGATAGTTAGTACAAAGAACTTTAGGACAAAGTAACATCACTCTTCTGTATGTAAAGGTAATAATATCCCTTAGTCTAATTAACTATTAAGACATGGGAACTTTTACACATTAAAGTAATTTGGGATTGGTAAAAAAGGGTATATTGAAGAATGGAATTGAGCGGGGTGGTTATAGCGTAGCCAGGCCCAAGCGAACACAGATTTTAGAGTCAGATAGTTTATTATGAACTACCATCCAAATCAAACGAGCAGTTTTAAAAATATATTGGTTCGAAAAAATTGAACGATTGACTGACACGAGACCAAAAATGTTTCCCAATATCTGAAACTAATTTCATTAATCTTTGACATAAAAATATTTCGGTCTTTCGAACAATGACAATGCTTGCCTTCGATAAACTCGAAAGCAATAATAAACAAGCTACCCTTTTTATGTAACTTCACTTGCTTGTCAGGTACAAATGTTGTAAACTCGAAAGCAATAAACAAGCTCCACTTTTTATGCAACTTTACTTGCTTGTCAGGTACAAATGTTGTAAACTCGGAAGCAATAAGTCAGCTACACTATTTATGTGATTTCACTTGCTTGTCGGGTACAAATTTTGTAATATATTTTAACGCCTATTTTCCAACTGCTTAGAAAGCCGGAACTTTCTTAGATTGTTTATTTCCGATGAAGATGCAAGCTATTAATATTTTCAAAGCATGCTTGTTTAAAAAAAAAAAAAAATAATAGATTATTACTTGTTATCTTAATTAATACGAAACACAGAAAGGAAGTATGTATAATGGTTAAAGGATAAAGTCCAATTCATATAAAGAATATGTAATACAATTTAAAAAAAAAAAAACAAGCCACTTCCAATACAAGAGAAAAAAATAATTTGCCGGTAAAGGAAAAAAAGAAAATGTGTGGTTAAAATTTCTGGGCAATGCGGTTTTATTTCTTTTATATTTTTTACCCTCGGACACGAAAAATTGGAAAAAGCGAAAATTGGGGCAACACGAGAGAGATATACAGACACTAGAATCTGGGCATCATGGTCTGTTACTTCGTTAAAATGAACGTGAAGGGTACAAGAGTGGGAGGATAGAATCAGGAATACCAATCTTGTTTCCGCTTCGTTTTACACAGTAAAAAAACACTGTGTTTTACAAACTAGGAGATTTTTTTTGTTATTCTCTCATCTGTAACTACAACCCTGCTGATACATTTTTTATGTTTTTCTTTATTATTTTTTTTATTTATTTTTTATTAAAGTGTGTTAGTTTTTGATGATGAAATTAATCAATTGTTGTTCTAATACTTAAGCTTCCAGGATTGTTGTTGTAATGAAGTTCTAATTTTTGGCCTTTGTCACGATAGGGTGTAGGACTTGTTTCAATTAAACTGCCCCCTGCAAACTTAACGATTAAACATTAAACTGAACACTGATAAAATAGTACATTACGCGTCTAGTGCGGAAAGTAGCATTTTGCATGCGAGTGTGGAGTTTGCACCCGAGCGCGAGCGACAGCGAGGGTAGTAAAACCACACGAGCAAAGCAAAATGCAGTTTTCACACGAGTTGCGTACCGTACTTTATCTAGGATTGTTGGATTTTAATAATAAATGCAGAAAAAAATATTTAATAAACTTCCTGTATGTAAGTTCGTATATCTCTTTTGATAAAGATAACATTAATTCATTAACTGTATTTGATGCCGAATTAATTATTTCGGGAGGCGTATTATTTTCCTCATTTTCGTCATAATGACATAATTTACTAAAAACTCGATATAAACAGTTACTTTAATTAAATAAACAGCAAATTATTTTTGTTAAATGTAAACAACTCACTAATCGTGCGTAAAAGTGAAGAATTCTTCTTTTTTACCGCACCAGGGCGGAAAAATAGAGGAATTATGAAACGCGCATGCGCAATGAATGCAGCTACGAAAAGAATCACTTTCTACGCATCTAAGCAGAGATACAATGTTTATATTTCGTATTAATCGTAGATAAACTAACTTAAAAAATCCCTATATATACATTATGTAAAGATCAATTGAAACAGATTCAAATGAAGACAAAACAAAATGCAGATACAATGAGTGGGTGGGTTGACTGATCTAAGGATATTGTAATCTTCCTTTATTCTAATCCAAGAGGCCTTTCCCTTTAACCAGGTCTAGAAATCCTTTGAATAGTTTCTTGCCTTCCGCATTCTCATTCGGTTCAGTACATTAGCCGAATTGATTGAAACGTCTTTGAACAACAGCATATTTAAATTATGTGTGTTGTGGTTTTCCCAACGTTCTCTCAAGTCTGTAGGATGGGTTTTCTTTGTATATATATATATGCCCAGCGTGTAAATGTTTTCTCAATACTCAAAGTCCCAGAATGAGTTTGGCCACAATTTTAAAATTATGCTTGGATAGACAACCTTTGTCAAAGTTACTAAAAAGCCAGTTGGCTATATCTCATTCCTTTAGCAAGGTTACAGTACTCAAGCTCTTTTTAGCGCTTTAGAGATTTCCACTACCAGTTCTGATCCAAAGAAATGCGTTACAGGTTCTCCTCTAGCAGTTCGGTTTTCTCATTGGCTGTAACTCCCTTTGGCAATAGTAACACACTTAGCCAATAGTAAATTAAACATGGTACGACAGGTTCTTTTTAACAGGTAATCCCATACCAGTCACCCCTAAATTTACAAAATGCTTCGAATGCTGCAAAATTCAATTTAATAAGTGAGCATTTACAAATTAAGTACATGTAAGCGGAAAAAAATATTTCTTCTATTAATAACAATAATAATAGGGGACCGGCGAATTCTGCCACCCAAAACCTAGTTCTAACCTAGGCCATCGCAATACTTTCTCTTTATATGAGAAAGTAAAAAAAGTTCTCTCGGTATCAGTGAACATCAGTGAAAAGTTCATGCGTAAGATACTCTTAAATTTGAGTTGAATAGGAAGAAACAATACGATCGAGCATCGCTTAGCCTGATTTACACCTCTGACAGATTATATCCCTTTGTCAAAACAGTACTTTCGAGTGCGGCTCCACCCACTTTTCTAACCCCTCCCCAAACAGGTTCAAATTTTCCGTATTCACCTAAAACATGAATGCCAGTAATAAACTACCAGGGACCCTAATCATTCCATTAATAAGAAAGAAAACATAAAAACAACTAAACATTTTTTCTTTAAAGCTATAAAATTATAAAGTTCCTCAAACACAAAAACATCATGAAAACTGAAGGGGCTTTTATGGTTTAAAGTTAACGACATGTTTGAATAAGTAAGAACGTAAATCCCACCATATGTATAAATAAACCATCTTTATAATAAAATTTTATTATAAAATATATATATATTTTCATATCAGAGCACGTTGATCAGCATGTACGTGCATATTGTGGCATTTTAATACTACGTATAAATGCGAACAAAGCAATTAGTTAAAAAAGAGGATATTAGCCTATGTGTTACTTTTCTTTAATTATTTAAAAACATCTTTGGGAAAATTGGGTTTCCCCACTCCGACGGGAAATTACCAGGAACGGATTTTAAAACATTAAGAGGGATTTAAGCTCCTGGAATACAAGAAGAAGTAAAGGATAGCGGTGAGATAAAGGGGGAGGGGGTGGGGAGGGAAAGCGGTGTAGTGAAGGGAAAGCGTCCTATGTTTTATTAGAGGGGTCTGGCTTGCAGCTCCCGCGGGTTTTTCCTTACTAAGATATAATTTCCCTTAACTCTGCGAACCAACCGTCCTGAATTAATAATGAAAATACTTGGAGGGGTGGAAATTTCTGCAGCTACGAAAATCCCTGCATTCTACCCTTGGAAAACCCCTTACCCCTACCTCACCATGGAACTAAATCCATATTCGTGATTCATTTATGTTTTTTCTTGAGATTTTTTTTGGATTTTGCGTTATCTAAGATGGAGTAAAAACTTTTTTTTTCATCTTGTACCAAAAAAAAAAGGAATCAAGATAACTCCGGGGATGTTTTTTCTTGAGGGATAACTGGATAATGCGTCTAAGCGGGTCTACCGTCAAGAGAGAAGAGGAAACAACTAAAATACTCCTTTCTCAGATTATAAAACATTCAGAGGGTTTTCTGAAAAGTAAATTACGTCACAGGTAAAACACTAATGTGCTAAGTAACTGAGATCTCCCTTTTTGGAAAATCCACCAAAACCCCAGCTATATACATTTCTGAATGAATGAGCGAGAGGAAGCTACTTAGTTTGTACAATCTAATCTCCTTACCTCTATGGCTACGTGCAATTAACTCTCTGTTTTATTCTCCAAAATAATAATTTTTATAGTCCAAAAGCCCTTGTTGCTCAAATATTGGTGACAGCATAATATGGAGTCGCACTAAACTATTGTGTTGATAGCAATAATTTCTGTTTTATCATCTGATATCTTACCACTGTCATTAAAATTATCAATTGTTTTAATTAATTATTTGTACTTATTCTATTATTATTAAAATAGATGTATGATCATTATTGTATAAAAATTATAAGATAAAAATAACTTTTTATATACTACGTTTTTTAATTTTCTTTTGAATCATAATATGTAATGTTGATAATATAATTTTTATTGTTATATAAAAAATGTTAGTGAAATATAAATAGTTCCGAATTTATTTACTTTACACAAATGACAACCATCTAGAGAGCTGATCTTAAACCTATAAAAGGACAAATCTTTGTACAACAGATCTCACCAACACTGAATCTAAACCGTGGCCATCGATATGGCCCCGTGTAGGGGAAGGTAAGAGAAGAAAAATAAGTACAAGTAAAGAAGTACAGATGTAGAAAATATAAACCGATATCTAGTACACAAGTGTAGACAAACCTGGTTGTCATACGTCAATTAATTTATTTCTTTGTTTACTTATTCTTTTTAGCTGTCATTCAATGTTTACCTCTTAATAAAAAATCACAAATTTGAAACCCGTCATAATGAAGATCGTAAAAATATGGGATACGTCAAAACAAATAAAATAACTTGCGGATTTTTTTCGAACTAACTTTCTATACAGCAAAATTTGCTGAAAACGAATTAATATCTGCTGAAAGATGGCTATAAGTATTAAAATAATGCATTTTCATCGTGTTCTGAGCTATTCTAAAAGTTTCAAGTGCCTAGCAATTCGGGAAGTTAGTCAGAAATCGATTGCCAGATTTGTACCGGACAAACAAACAAACAAACAAGAAAGCAAGCTAATAAAAACGCAGTAAAAAATAACACCATGTGATAACATTGTGGTTAAAGTGTACAGTCTACACGCATTTGCTGGCTCGACAGCCTGATTGGCTGTAGGTGACGCATGCTCTTCTTAGAGTACAGGGAAGTCTTCCTCTCCTTCCTTATCTAAACGCACATAACTATATCACTCTCAAGTACCCTCTTTCCTGGGAGGGGTGAGGGTGGGGACTGTTTAGTATACATCTCTCTCACCATCGCACCTAACTGGTTTGTAACTTATTTAATAATATAAATAGATATAATAATTTATTAGTTAATTTATCAGAACTAATAACACTTGTTTGAGAACAATGTTTTGTTAATTATAAAGTGGGTTTTTAAAAGTAATATTGTTTTATATCGTTTAGGGATGTTTGCTAATGAGGGGTTTCTCGTTTCTCTTTCCTTTCTTTACACCCTGTTAATCCCAATGTAGAACACGATAATAAAACCAAGATATCACAGATGAAAACCGTGTTTACTTGAAACTCGGTTAATACTAATGTCCATTATCTCCCTCTACTCTTTTTCGCGGCATAATGAGTATTAATTAACATGAAATAAAACCAGTTTGAAAAAGTGTGCACTTAAAACAGTTGTACTCCTAATGTGACTAGCCCATTAAAACCTCTATAGCATTAAATTATATTTTATATTTTATTTTGATTTTTTCTGCTCAGAACGCAGTTAGTTGAGCTAAAATATAAGTAATGTTATAATCTCTTCCATGCAAAATGAAAAATGTATGTATAAATACATTGAAGAAAAAATGTGTAAACGCATTTAACTATAAATGTGTTTATTAAGTCGAAAAAAAATGCTTTTTATTTCAAATAAATTTATAATTAGTAAATTAAGTAGAAGCTCTATATAGTTTGCTTGGAACAAAATGCTTCTGTTCTTCAACAGATCACAATCCAAGCTAAAGATGTAAAGGCATGGCTAACATTTTGGTATTCTTCACTTCACGGTATAAAATAGGATTTAACTGAGTAAATAAGTAAGTTTATAATAAGTAAGGTTATAAGTAAGTAGTAAGTGCATCTCAATCTTAAAAGATGTATTTGGATTTGAGTTTTTTGATTGTTTAAGAATGGGCTGTTTAAAGGCCCCCACACACGATCAAACATTTTGCGCAAACATGATGTTTCCGCAAACAGTCAAACAGCACCATACAGGGGGTCAAAATGTTTGTACAAACACAATGTTTGCGCAAACATTTTGACCGTGTGTGGGGGCCTTAAGATCGGGTAAAGAGTTAAGGTTGTTACCAGAATGCCAACTATGCAAGTAGTTTACAAGCACTCCTCGCTTCTTGAATCATTCTGAAGAAGGACATTTCTTTATGTCTCCGAATTCGAAATTATCTGGGACATAAATAGCTTTTATCATCTGGCAACATTTTTAGAATCAACTATGTATGCCAGTCTCTATTTTAACTTTTTAACGAACTACCAAATTTTAAAAACTACTTGTCCAATTATAATGAAATTTGTATGGTACGTCATAATTAGCCTATTGTTGGTTCTAGTAGTATATTAATTCCAAATGTCTGCATAAATTTAATATTACATAAAAATAAGAGTAAACCCCACTGGAAATCGAAACAGATCCAAATATCATGTGAACATTCGTCCAATATTATGAAGCGAAGAATCATGAAAGTAGTGTAGTTCAATAACCATCAAGAAGGTAGTTCAATAACCAAGAAGGTAGTTCAATAACCAAGAAGGTAGTTCAATAACCAAGAAGGTAGTTCAATAACCATCAAGAAGGTAGTTCAATAACCAAGAAGGTAGTTCAATAACCAAGATGTTTATTGATTATTGAATGTTTAATAATTATTAATTATGTTTATTATTATTTATTATTTATGTTTCACACTGATGATCTCATCGATTAGATGAGTAAAGTGGCCGGATAACCCCCGTCCTGTAATGACCTAATAAGCTGTTGAACGGGACTAAAACTACAAAGAAAAATAACCAAGAAAGTAGTTTAATAACCAAGAAGGTAGTTCAATAACCAAGTAGTGTAGTTCTTCACATAAGAAAATTGTAATTAAAACATTATTTTTATGTGTAGACGTTGTTTGGTTATTGAACTAAACCTCTTTCATGATGGCGACTTATCACACATCGTATAAAAACCCAGCCAAGAATGGGAAGCAAAGAATTACACGCAACACAGATTGGCAGGCAATTTTTATTGTTTCCCTTATACGAATTATAATGTGTAGAAAGAAAGTATGTTTATTATTATATGAGGTTAATTTAATAACATATATAAATTAAATTTATATTTTACATTGACCCCCCCCCCTCCCCTTATAAAGAACAGCAATGGTATAAAATATTTAATATAAATACTCTTATCGTCTTTTCCAATAATTAAATAAGCATATTGTTGGGTAAAATTTAATTTTACATTATTTAAATATTTATTAGAACGTGACTACCATAACAAAGCTATTTATACTAACAAGGTAATTCAATTATTAATTTATATAGAAATAAACCGACTACTAATTAGTGAGGTATAATGCTTGCTAGCATTCTATCCCTGGATCAATGCTTACATGAGTATGAAATAAAGTTATAATGGGGTAAATTTCAAAATATATGTGTAACATAAAATTTGGTTGATGCACGAGAGGAAGGAAGCAATGATTACAGGTTGAATTTAATGCAGATAATTCCGTGGAGTAACCTTCATATATTGTATAAATTTCATTTAAATCGGATGGGTAGTTTTAAAAATATAAAAGAAGCGTAATATTTACTTAGTAGAGGCGTTTTGTACCTAGACCTATAAACATCTCTTATCAGCACCCTCCTCCTAGTACATAATTAAAACGGTAGTGCGAGTCTAAACGTCTTCGAATATGCAACACGCATGTTATTAATTAATTGAAAACTTACTTCTTCTAATAGGTAAGTACGAATGAAAACCATGTTCATGTATACATCCTCAACTAAGATTTGAGCGGTTTTAATAATTGTGTTACACTACCCATCTTTCCTTCGTAGCTATAGTTCATTAGCATTGTGTACCATAAAGACCATTTTGTAAGATTATGTATATATTTTTGCTTCCGAGCTTAACGGAAGCTATGTGATCGTTATGAAGAACGAAAATGTTTAGGTCTCCGATTTCAACAATTCTAAGACAGAATTCCGTTTCAGACATCAGGGAACTTATCCCACTTATCAGGGAATTTTTGGTTCCGTGTCTGTCTGTCGGTCTGTCGTTCAGCAACAAACATATCTTAATGAAATCTTAATCCGATTTTAATGAAATTTGGATGGTAGATCATAATTATATCTGATTTGTATGAAACTTTTATAGTTCATCGAAAGTAGCCCGCAGGTAGCCCTAGATTAATTTGAATACTCTGTGCTCTTTAACTTTTGCTAAATTGATACTTTTATTTAAATTTAATTTATTTAAAAAATCCAAACAATTTTCACAGATTAAAAAAACGAGGGAAACAAATTAGACAATAATGGCTTGTAAAAGTATAAAATCAATAAAGTATGTGATATGATGCGAGGAAGCTATGTGCCACACCAATTGGCAGTCTATTTTATAAACATTTGTGGTTTTAGATTATATGCGTAAGACAAAAATAAATAAATATCTTTGAAAGGAGTAACAATTTATATTAGGTTTGAGAAAATAAGATTTCATGATTTGTTCATAAAAATGGCCCAAGGTATACCACTCATAAAAAAAAGAAAAAAACCTTTATCAATTAACAAGGCAAAAAGCTACATCGGTCAGAGGTTTGAAATTAATATGGGCACCTTCGAAATTTCATTAAGTTGCCAATTAACAAGGCAAAAAGCTACATCGGATAGAGGGTTGAAATTAATATGGGCACCTTCGAAATTTCATTAAGTTGCCAATTAACAGGGCAAAAAGCTACATCGGAGAGGGTTGAAATTAATATGGGCACTTTCGAAATTTTATTAAGTTGCCAATTAACAAGGCAAAAAGCTGCATCGGATAGAGGGTTGAAATTAATATGGGCACCTTCGAAATTTCATTAAGTTGCCAATTAACAAGGCAAAAAGCTACATCGGATAGAGGGTTAAAATTAATATGGGCACTTTCGAAATTTCATTAATATCGGACAAGTAGATTTTAAGCTTTGGGGGTTCGCAAAAATATTGTTCTTCAAAATCAGCACAATGCTTTTGTTATATTTGGTAAGTGAAGCAAAAATTAAAGGTAAAGATGAAAGTGAATGTTTGTAGTTGTAAATCAAATATTAATCTTTTAAGTCCCGGTAACACACTACATTAAGTGATTACAAGATGATAATCCTGTAATCACCTTACAGGATGATAATCCAGTAAGGTGTCCTGTAAGATGTTGGCTACTATTCACTTTTTCTCGATGTTATCATCAGTGTGAAACATATATAAAACACTACATTAAGTGATTACAGGATGATATCCTCTAAAGTGTCCTGTAAGATGTTGGCTACTATTCACTTTTTCTCGATGTTGTCATCAGTGTGAATCATATCAAAACACTACATTAAGTGATTACAGGATGATAATCCTGTAAGGTGTCCTGTAAGATGTGTTGGCTACTATTCACATTTACTCGATGTTATCATCAGTGTGAAACATATATCACTTCTCTGGGCTTCTAATCAAATATGGCGAATTGCGAGTACACTCATCATTCGGATAAGCCGATCTGATTAATTCATGTAATTAGAATTATTGTGTCTTTTTAATTTTTAAGTAAATATACGTTCTTTATAAACACCACGGCAATTTTTCTTTTGGTAAATTAATTTTTTTTTTAGCTATAACACTTATTTTAAGAAGAATCCTTTGAAATAAAATAAAATGAGCGAATTACCTGCCATGCACTTGACAATGTTAGGAAAGTCTTGTTCACAGTTCTCTGGATCAGTTCCAGTGTTTCCATCAAGTATGTTCTGTACATTACAGAAGCCCATACAAGGCTCAGAGACGTTCTTAGCTCCACAGCAATCGCTGTAATCGTGTAGAGCCGCTTTGGCTTGAGGACTACGAGATGTCTCCTCCAGCAGTGGTGGCACAAGGTCTCGTGTCACGACTAAAACAATCACAAAAAATAAAAATTAGATACTTGTTGAAGTTAAACTTATTATATGAGGAGGCAAAACCGGCGTGACCTTTTCCGCGACTGAAGTAGACAGAAGAGACTTGTCTTAGTGTTAGATTCCGTGTACTCTTTCTACTTTAGATTTAGTGGATGTATTGTTATAGGTCTGCTGCACTAATCTTGAATTAAATTGATTCCAGATTAATCGTTTATATCTTTGGTTTGTCCTCTTAAAATGTTATTTAACCGCAGTCAGTGCTCAAAACTTAGTTATTTAATAATTGATCATTAAATTAGAGCAAATGATAAAATAAATTTTAATCAAATAGATTTTTCATTAAGTATAAGTAGAAATTTTTAATTAAGTAAATAAGTTCATTTCACTAACTTCAATATTAACAAGTGAATTAAGAGTGTATTTCACGGTCTTATTGAACTTTAGAAGTAAATAAATCGCCAATAAATAATTATAAAAACAATACCAATAAACCTAAAAGTAAGCAAATAAATCAAATAGAAGGGTTACAAGAAGTGAAAAAAAATGTATATATTATCGACCAAATTTTCAAGAGAGAATATTAAAAATGTACTAATGGGGTAGAAAAAAAGATATAAAAAGAAGCATTGGGTTAATAATTGCCCATTTGGAACATAAACAGTAATATAAAATTTAACATTCATTCATTTTTCATTTCAAAACGAGGAGTAAGTATTTCTGGAAAGAAGCGAGAAGGTTATCTTGCATCGAGTATAAGGGGAAAGGTTATAAAAGGTGATAAGATGTAATGGTCCCAGAAGGCTTGTTTACCAACGGATGTTACCTTCCTCAGGGGTTACCTAAAATGGCTTCTACTCAAGGTTACGCCTCAAGGCTTCTACTCAATTTATTTTATTTGCCTTTGTTTTAATAATGTTTATGATTACAGTGACAACCGAGAAAAATTATATCTATTTAAAGATTAATAAATTAATAATAATTTCAAGATAAAAAGAACTTTTTATATACTACGTTTTTAAATTTTCTGTTGAATCGTATGTAATGTTGATAATATAATTGTTATTGTTATATAATATATAATGTTAGTGAGAAAAAAATAAAAATAGTTTTCAATTATTTTACTTCACATAAATGACAACCATCTAGAGAGCTGATCTTAAACCTATAAAAGGACAAATCTTTGTACAACGGATCTCCCCAACACCAAATCTAAACCGTGCCATCGATATATTTGAAATAATATAAATAATATAATCGATAAAAAATAATATAATCGATATATTTCCTGTTTTGCTGTCATTCAATGTTTATCTCTTATTTATAAAAATCACAAATTTAAAAGCCGTCAAAATGAAGATTGTAAATATGGGACATGGCAAAACAAATAAAATAACTTGCGGATTTTTTCCGAACTAACTTTACATACAGCAAAATTTGCTGAAAACCAATTAAATTCTGCCGAAAGATGGCTAAAAGTATTAAAATAATGCATTGTAATCGTGTTCTGAGCTATGCTAAAAGTTTTAAATGTTAGCTATTCGTTCGGGAAGTTAGTTAGAAATCGATTGCCAGATTTGTCTCGGACAAACAAACAAACAAACAAACAAACGAACAAACAAGAAAGCAAACTAATAAAAACGTAGTATAATAGTACATTATGCGTCTAGTACGGAAAGTAGCATTTTGCTACTTTTGTGGTTTTACTACACAAAAAACCACACAAGCAAAGCAAAATGCAGTTTTCTCACGAGTTGCGTACCGTACTTTATCTACGATTGTTGGATTTTAATAATAAATTCAGAAAAAACAGTTAATTTAATTAAACAAACAGCAAATTAGTTTTGTTAAATTTAAACTAACACGCTAATCGTGCGATAAGGTGAAGAATTAAGAAACGCGCATGCGCAATGATTACGACTACGAAAAGAATCACTTTCTACGCATCTAAACAGAGATAAATAGCTTATATTTTGTAGCAATCGTATATAAAATCTTTTTTTCAATATTTAAGGGGATGTAGTATTAAAAAAAGTTATAAATACACACAATTGTATCAGATTCAACCCATTAAAGCTACATATAAAAGCCATTTTAATATGAACAAAACAAGTAAAAGTTAATATAATCTGTATAATCTTACGAGTGCAACAGTAAACTTTTTAAATATTTCCATTATACGAATAAATATGGTTTTAACAGGGGGAAAATACAAGAGGTATTTCACTAAGCTAATTATTAAAATGATTAGTAAAATACAAATGTTTTAGTCGTTAGTAAGAAAGGCACAAGTGTGTGGAACCTCTATATAAATGTAAGCTTTAGTAATGATTCCAAAGAAAATCTCTTTCACTGATGTCCTAAAAAGGGGTGTAAGATAATTGCTATAAATTTGGCCCCAAAACTCTATATTGCTCTCTGTTAGATGAAATCTCAACCTCTCTCCCCTTAACCCATTATTTGAGGCAAAACATTCTCTTCTAACCCACATCATTATCTCATAGTGGGGGGTTTGTGGTTTCCCATTAGTTCTAAACAATATCCTCTGTTTTTGTAAAACTTAAAGAACAATAAAGAAAAATATCGGTTTAACACCGAGTTCTATTTATTGAATTAAATTTTATCTGCATGTTTCAAGTAGTTTACTAATAAGAAAATAACCAACATATTGAACTGCATTACATTGACTAAATTTGTATAACTTTAACAATCCCGCTGTTGTAAACAATCTCTCAAACCTTTACCGTAAAAAAGAAAGTCAAACATTTTCGTTAAAAGTCAAAATGTTTAGTGTTTTTTATATCAACAGTGTTTTTTTGTAGTAAAAGTGGTTTTGTATTAAAAGTTATGGGGCTATTTGAAAGAATTTACAGGCTAAGGTATAGAAATTAGAAATACAGAAGTATATCATCCATGTCATCCTATCGTTTACGCTAATAGTTTTTACTGTTGCGTATTTACCTGAAGTATTTTTATCATATTCACAAATTTAAGGATCGTAATTTTTCAATGAAAAAAAATCAACAAATTTTATTAGTATCATAAATTGTCTCTACGCGTAGATTGGACATTTGTAAAATTAACAAGGCCGCTTTCAGCCACCTGAGGCCATCACCAGTATCTAAGTGTGGAAGACATTAACACTCTTATTTTAGCCACTTTTTTTTCAAAATGTCGGCAAAGAATGGACTTTTGTAATAATAGTTTCATATTCTTATACTACTCTTCAAGACCTTCAAAAATATGTATAACATGTCATGCTGACTTAAAACTTTTTGATTAATCGTCCGCCATCTTGAAAAATATTAAGTGGGATATTTCCAAAAACTATACAGTTGTCACCAATGCTGCGATGCGTCTGAGTGCCTAATTTAGTCCAAATTAGTCAATGTTTACGCCAGTTATCGTTAGACAAACGAACACACAAAAGATGAAACATGAGTACTTACTTTGTAGCTTGTGCAGACTCTGTGCTGGGGGTACACTGTTGACTTCACAGCTGTACAGACCTGAGTCGTTATGTGTTACATTAGCTATAGCCAACACCCAAACATCTCCACCTAAACAAACAAAATAAAAAGTAGGTAAGTATTAAAATAAACAATAATTTCATTAATCCAAACAAATATTAAGTCCAATATATTCAAACAGTAACAAGCAATGCGATCTTGCGGAAAGAATAAGACAAAATGTAATAATAAATATATTAGAAAAAAGCGCGCTGATAAATTAAAAAACTAACAAAACTTACTCCTTTTAAAGTTTCAAATCATTTAAAAAATTACAAGGGTTATATCAAACATTGAAGAAGTGTTAAGCACAATGTTGCCTGAAGTCTGGGCAATTCTCTTGCAAGTATTGAAAGGAGCAATGGGACGGGATCTTGCATAAACGTGAAATTTAACATTAGATCTTAAATTTCAGGCAACATTGTGCTTAATACACATCTTCAATGTTTGTTGTATCACTGAGGGACTCCTCCCTCTTACCTACAAAGACCCCCTCCCCCGTCATTGCATAGCTTTCAACCAATAGTTTTTAAAGTTATAGATATGAAATTTAAAGTAGAAGAATGTAGTTTTCAGACCCCGCAAACCCCATATCTCTATCTATCACAAAGGCTGACCTATAAGTGTTCAAAAAAGTGCGGTTTTGTTTGGCCCACCCTGTAGGACTAATACGTTAGTCATCTTATTGAAAGAGTAATTCTAAAATGAAGATTATAAATGTATAATAAAGGAAAAACTAAAAGAATTATACTGTTCACGACAGTAAACAATAAAAGAGGTAGATCAAAGGTTTAAAATCGGAGTCAACTAATATAAATCCTGTCTCATAACATAAAGATTAAAACTAAACTAGTGAGAATGAACATAGCAGTGCAAAATCTCTACCTATAAAACAAGGCACAAGAACATTACACTAAGATAAAAACTAAAATATCGAGATATAAAACAGTAAACAAGAGGTAGGAACAAAAGTTATTCATTACTGCAAGACAGCTAGGTAATAAACAAATAACAAATAAAGTAACAATACCTTCTTCTTTAACACGGCATAAGAACAATTTGACTGATTAGAATTCGAGATATCAAATAACCTTCCACGTAAAAATATTAAACACGCCTGCCAACAACAAATATCACTTCTGCGCATGCTCAGTTTCAGTTCCTTACGTATAACGTGCTATACAAGAAAGTCACGCGATATATATTATTTTTAAAAGAAAAAAAACTTTATTTCCTCTGAGATCTTATTTAGAAAATCCAAGATTTTTTATTTCTAAAAAGAAGAAGAGTGATGTTGTAAAGTGAAACAGTGTTTTTTCTGTTGAAAGTAGAATAATATATATTTTTGTTTTACTCTTAGAGAAGGTTTCTCTTGTATTTGAGTAAGAGTACGGTTCTTGTAGCTATTTGTTTAGGACTGACAGGAGCCAAGGAGGTATTTCTGAAGTCCTTTTTTGATAGAAAATAACCTTTATCTTAGTTTCTTATCATTTTAACCCTTGTCTAGTTCTTTATTCCCTCTTTTCTTATCACGCAATCCTCAAACATTTCAATCCTTTAAATATACTTGACTGTTTTTCTCCAATGTAAGATGGACTTAAGTTCAAGTAGAAGTATCTAAGACACGACTTTTCCAGTATTTTGTGTAGTGGTATCACTGCTTTTACTATTGTGTGTAATTTAATCAGTCCTAGATGATTATGCGCGTTTTATCCGGTAGATAAGGTTTACCAGGAGTCCAGCACTAAGTGCGTAATCAATTGTATATACATAAAGCATTAGTATTGTAATATTATCAGAAGTAGTTAGGCATTAAGTCTCGTCCAGACTGTCGAACCGAAGAGAGGAAACGAGCCGAGCTTTTGTCTCTGCGCATGCCCAGTCTAAAATGCGCCTGCGCATCACAGACTGGGCATGCGTAGAGACCAATTCTCGGCTCGTTTCCTCTGTTCGGTTCGGCAGTCTGGACGAGGCTTTACAAGAGTAATAGGGTAGATCGGTCCCAGTTGTTGCTATCATTCGAGCTTTAAAAGCAGGAGATCCGAGTTCGAGTCCCGACTCCGGCAAGAGTCACGCACTCAGTGTTCACCCAGCATCACCATATAAATGGGTAGCTACATAAGTAAAGTGCCGTCTTGCCGGTTGTGAATGTTATACGGTTCATTCAGTGGATAAAGTAACTCACCAACCCAATATCATACATTACTCATTATACTGTTGTACCTACAATAGAGGAGCTTAGGTAGAGGTGGTACAGAATTATGTATAAGCCCAATAGCTCGCGTAAGCTCTACCACTGAATATTTAGTTAATACATTATTAGCAATCATAATACTATTAGAAAATGTATTAATTACACATTAATAATTAATGTTAATAAGTATTAAAAAAAAACAAAGTGTTAATTATTAAAAAATAATCCATTAATAACTATTTAAAAAATTCCTTTCTTTTCAACACAACTTTTGTGTTACACGTGAAAAACTCGTAGGATTAATGATAGCAAAAATCCCCAACAATTTAGAAGAACAGAAAAGTTTAATATACAAAACTTTTTAATGTATATTACAGGAACGGAAAATAAAAAGGGGGTGGTTTTAAAGTAAATATGATAAATCCTATTAAACAGGAGTTATTTAACCAAGCTGAAGTATGTGAAAGATAAAAACGTATCCATACTTTCTAAATAATATATTTAAATTAATAAGTTTATGGAGCTATAAAAAAATCCGCTGAGGTTGAAATAAACTAAAATAATTTTTTTTTAATAAAACCAACAACGACACCACTATAAAGTGTGAAAGATCTTTTTGTTAAAGAAGTTTAAAAAAGAGAAAACAACGTTTTTACCGATATCTTACGTTCTAACATAACGATTTTAATAAAACTTCATACACATCGTCTAAAGTCCAAAGTACAATTGAAACAGGCATGTAACATTTCAACCTAATACAAGTAGAAGTTTTTGTGTAGTGAAGTGATTATTTTATAATATTTTAAATGGAGTAGGCGTGAGTCCTGTTTTCTCACTCTACTGCAACCATCCTGTTTAACTATAAACTCATCTTAATTAACTTTTTTCTCAATATTCAATACATATTTATTGCAAGACGCACGCTTCGATTTTCTTTTAATTTTGCCTAACTCCGCTAAGTACAAATTGTTAGTTACTTTTAATTTTGTCTCTTTTCTAACTCCTCCATGTATAAGTAGTTAGTATTGTATAACTTAGCAGTGTGATTTTATAATTTATCTTTAATGAAAAGCGTAAGGAACTTACGCTAACGGGGGTGCGACACCACACGTATTTTTTTTAATATAACAAATATTAATACAGTATCCAGAACAAAAAACAGCCAAGATAACAGACCGACAAATAGTGGAATTTCTGAAACTGACTTGCAACGACTGTGATCAAAAATACATAGAATGGGGCTCGTAACTTAAACAAAAGGTTGTAGAACACCAACGTATTTACGCATAAAACAGAATAACTTTATACTTAAGCTATGCCACTTAAGTACGCACAGACATGAACCTACTTCCATCTAAAAATCGATGACTTTATTACACAAAGAACAGAAAAGACCTATTTGACAACCTTGCAACCAACAAGACTTTGATTAACTATTGAAGAACTCTGCCGTAAAATTTATCAAAACTGAAACGTCTTCACGACATTTTTAGCAATCGAGAAAACGCAACTTTAACGACCGTAGAAACTAGAAGACGCTCAATACTAAAATAAATTATTTTCTTCTATTCCAAAATAGCTTAATTATTTAATACCTAATCACTTTTTGCTTCCAAGCTTACCGAAGGTAATGAAAGCTAAGTAATAGTTTTGAAGAACGAAAATTCTTTTTGTCTCCGATTTCAAAAATTCCAAAGAAATAAAACAGTTTTAGACGCCTGGGAAAATTTTTGGTCCTGTGTCTGTCTGTCAGTCTGTCACTCCATTTTTGTGAGTCAACATATCTTAAATACGACTCGTCCAATTTTAATGAAATTTGGATGTTAGGCCATAATTAGCCTATTTATACATTACGCTTCGAGTGCGGAAAGTAGCATTTTGCATACGAGTGTGGAGTTTGCACCCGGGCGATTGCGAGGGTAGTAAAACCACACGAGCAAAGCAAATTGAAGTTTTCGCACGAGTTGCGTACCGTACTTTATCTACGATTGTTGGATTTCAATAATAAATACAGAAAAAAACCGTTTCTTTAATTAAACAAACTGCAAATTACTTTCGATAAATGTAAACAGACACGCTAATCGTGCGTTAAGGTGAAGAATTATGAAACGCGCATGGGCAATGAATAAAACTACGAAAAGAATCACTTTCTACGCATCAAAACAGAGATAAAATGTTTATATTTCGTATCAATCGTAGATAAAATAATTTCATTTGGTATAATAAGTTACTGCCAAGATGAAATTTTAGGGGGAAATAGGAGCAAAGAAAGGGAGGGGTGAATCGAGCCCAGACTGAATTTCTGAAGTTAATACTTGGGAAAGGGATTCTCTTTAGAATGTAGGGGGCCTATATATTAATAAAAATAATTCCAATTTAATCGCAAGAAGAGCGATAAGACAATGTGGAGGGGGGATATTTATTTCAGGGAAGTATCTCGGCTTTTCCCGAAAAGTTATATTCTAAAATTGTTCTTCAGTTGGAATAATTACTAATAAAGGACTTTTGAAAATTATTTTTATCCAAGAAGAGGGGGACTAGAAATAAGGAGGGGGGATTTAAGAAACTCTGTGGCATAAATATTATCGCTTAGTAAATAACAATGTTTCTTTAAGGTAGTTTATAAATCCATCGAATTAAAAAAATAAAATTAACACACTTTTTAGCGAAGCAAGGTAATCTAGTGATTATAATTATATAAGTTAATAATATTTTTATTTTTGAATTCTTGATATTAATTTTAGTCAAAATTTGTTTTATGGACTTATGGTATAATTTTATTGATAAATTAAATAAATAAAATTCACACAAGACAAAGAATCATTAACGAGAAAAATCTTCTTCACAAATGATAAAAATAAATTCGTAAGACCAATGATGTATTTATTCCTATGACTAAGCTTGAGGTTTAAAGCGAAACTTTGATTGTTGAACAGCTATATCTATTGCGGCTTAGAACAATTAATTATTCATTTTGTTAAATTTCGCTAGGCGAGTTTAATTACTAAGTTAATTGTTCTTGCTGAAACAACTTTTAGTTAATAAATATTTGCTATTAATAACTTTCAATGCAAATTTGTAGTTCGAAGTTATATAAAAGAATTAATTACTAATTTAGTTACGTTAACCGAGAATTTCAATGTGTTAAAACTTACTCTGCGTTTTATATTGTACTTTTGTTGTTTTGAACAGTAGACTGTTCAAAACTACGTTCTATTGAGGGATTAGTAGTAAAATGTTTATTTAATTATTTAAAAAATATACAAATCGCGTCTTCTTTTTTTTTTTTTTTAAAAAAACATAAAAGCTTGACCAAAGGTCGTCAGCTAGAGTTGGTTACAAGAAATTAAATTACACTGATAATTTTTGACATAGTCCGTCATAGAAACAAAGAAAAGATAAAATAAAATATAAATCAAAGTGACCTTATTTGTAAATACATACACATACAAACATCTGGTTGCCGTTCTAAAACAATATAATCTTTTTTTTTTTTTTTTTTTTAATAATAAAAACCTATTTTAAAGTACAATATTATCAATATTGTATTCTCTAGATAATGGATATTCAGCAATATAGACTGTTTTAATTAATTTATTTTTTAATTTTATTTATTTAATATGCATTATATTATTCATATTAATATTATGTTTATATATAATTAAATAAATGATTATTATTCTGCCCTGCAAAGATAAAAGGCAGTCAGACCCATTTTTTCACATATAGACATTTTGGTATCGTTGGATTCGTCTTGAAATTTTCTATCATCTATAACACTAAAAAGCAACCAGAAACATATATAAAATGCTCTTAGTCCTAAAAATGTCTGACTGCTTTCATTGTTTTAACAACTATTACAAAATTAAATGACAGTTACGCTTAATACATCAGGAAAAGGCAGTACTGGTGTCATAGCTGCCTTTTCGTGTTGGAGAGAGTGTGTTTAACATTTCTTCAGCTTCGGAACCTTCTCACTCACTGTCTTTTTACCTTGTTTCGGTTCCTACCATCCTAGAGGATCGAGCAGGCAGCCCACCGACTGCCTTTTTTTCATTGCACTATGTGAATAAAATCCAACATGTTCTAAACCTTTTCATACAGTTGTTTTGTTTACGATCGAGAAGAGACAAGGCTGTCATGTATATAATAACTTATTTCTATAGTAATAATGTGTTTTAACTCTTCCTAATTATTTAACATAACAATAAATTGTTGTTGTTGCTGTGCAGTGAGTGAAATCTTATTATTCGTCATGCTGTCAAGAGGAAAGTTACTTGATAGTAAATGTTTAGAAATGCAAAAAAATAAAACACAGCCTCAAGTATTTACTGATCAACAGATTGTAAATGAATGTGAAACACTTTTAACAGAAATAAGTACTTTGCCACTCCATGATAATGTAAGCGTTTTTTCCGGATAAATATGTTCAAAATTTGTCTAATTATCCTGATACAACTTTGGAAAACAACTAATATACAGTGAACGAATACAGTGATTGAATATGCTCACAAGATTGGATCACTTTTGAAAGAAAATAATATATTTGATACGTGCTGCAACTTGAAGGTAAATGAACAAGTCACGCCTAATTTTAACCCTATTTATGATAAAAATAATAAGTGTGATAATGTACTTAGTTACGAGCTAGTAGTTTCTGAGGAACCAAATTTTGATGACCCACTTGGTGAGCTTTTAAAACTTCCTGTATTAGACCAAAACTCAAATATTACGCTTTTGAATTTAGATACTTAATACATTAATAAATACGGATGTAACGAGGCAGTTCCTAACGTCGAATTAAGCTTGGGTGAGCCACTGACAACTCAAGTTTTATCATTGTCTGGGTCCGATCAACAGACTTCAGAAAACGTACAAACGACTAGAAAAAGAAAGCTTGAGAGTGGTAAAATTTCAACAAAACGGCGACACCCCATGACTGAAATACATTGCAAGAAGACTTGTACAAAAGGCTGTTATAATATAATTGATTGAGAAACTAGAAAAATAAATCACGAAACATTTTGGAATCTGAGCAGCAAAGGACAGAGGTCATCTGTTCTTCATACTTGTGATCGAGAACCAGTAAAGTCTCATACAACTTGAGATACAAAATACATTTAAAAAAATATTACGTATACAAGTTAACTAACAATGCAGGAGGTTCAATTGAAGTATGCAAAACGTTCTTTGTAACAACTCTAGGATATCACCCCAAAAGCTATTGTCTTTTTTAACGTATTGAATAAAACAAGTTCTACTGATCTGGACCCACCTGCTGACAAGCTAGGAAAACATTCGCCGCATAACATATTTGACAGAACAATATTCAAGAACCACATTGAAACTTTTCAGCCGACCATCTCACATTACAGGCGCGAACGCGAACATGCACCATGTAATGTTTGATATATACCCAATGATATAACTATTACATCTATGCATCATGATTCACCCGCAACTTGATTGTAGTTATGAACTATATACAGACAAATTTTGGATGAAGAAAACATAAGCAAACACACTAAGAAAAATAAGCAGCCATTACTGTTTAAACTGTTGCTGCAAATAGTAAAAAGCAGCCATATCGTTATACAACTTAAATAAGCAGTTATTATGGTCTGGCTGCTAAACCAACTTATACTCCTCCAAGATAAAAATGCAGCCACGGGTTAATACAATGATAAAAGGCAGTCATTATGACTAACTGCCAAAATTGGAATATAAAAAATGAACCAAAACAACAACAAAAAGCAGTTGCCTTCATAAATAATGTACTAGACAATAAAATTGCATAATTTTTTATTATTATAAATTCTAATATACTCATTGAAGCAACCAAACAAATTATTTCAGAAAAATTGATCATAGAAGTGTGCTACAGCTGAAAAATTTTAGATGCTTTTTTCTTGAAATGTCAAATCATCCATATTGCCATATTATTGACTGCCTTTTACCTTTGCACGGCAGTATTATTATTAGGTTTTATTGAAGGATTAATGAGAATGCAAGAGCGGATACAAGATGTGAAGTTATATATAGGTGCCTAGCCATTGCGGGATCAAAGGAAATGAGATGGCAGATCAACTGGCCAAGCAGGGTACGTCCCTGCCCCAACCTCAACGACATATCACATTTAGCCAGGAAAAAGCCGAAATATGCTCCAGTGTTGAACGGACAGAGGCATAGGAAAACGTGGCAATGCCTTAACGACGGAGATGCCGGCTTCGCTACCCAGGGGATTGTTGCCCGCAAACTTCAGAATGGCCACTGGCCATGACTACTTACAAAACCATCTGCATAAAATAGGCATAAAGGAAACGATTAGCTGGCCCTCTATGTGAGATTGGAATAATAGATGCAGACCACATCGTCTTAGATTGCCCAAAACTACAGACAACAAAGCAGAAGCGACAGATGGTTCAGCAAAGCTACAATATTTTAGGCTGCCAGGAAGGAGATGAACAATATTCCTCCGAATCCGGCGTAGGAAAAAAAAAATTATTAAAAAATATTTGAGGTGGTAAGTACTGAGCTTTTTATTTATTGCATTGAGCCATTTTTTTATTTGGCATTCGGATTCAAAGTTGCAAAAATGAAACTCGCTAAAAAGTTTTGTCAAAAAATGTATGGGGTGTTATAGGGAAAAGGAGGGTGGGGAAGGGGGAATATATTTTTTTTATGAGTGTGTTAAAAAGCAGTGCCGGAATTTCCACTTTAGTTTAGGATAAAGGGGGGAAGGAAATTTCGTGGTCCGTTTATGTGTGTATGTGGCCTCGAACCCTTCCTCTCTCGCCTCATATACTCACAGATTAAATAACCATTTACGAGTTTTCATACAAGCCCTTAGATAAAATGAGCAGAGTTTGGGGGGTGGGGGAATGAGAGGAGTTAGCCCCGCTTTTAAAACTCTGTGGGTGAAAGTTTCAATTATATACCCTCTCTTTCTCATTTTGGTTTTTTGTAGATTCTGAGAGGGGAGATGATCGTCCCGAGGTCACCCCCTACCCTTGTAATCTTGTGGTACCCACAAAAAGGGGTATTACCCTTTTTTTCCTTATTCACCTCAGAAGAAAAATAAATACATATAAATGCACATACATAAGCATATACTCAAACGCACGCACTTACACACAGACATTACATATATTATGTTTATATAAGTTAAATTATCCAACGGAGCATAGAAAGAGCTTAGAGTATACTATTGCAGCATATAGAAATACAGTCGGTCTAGTGACCGTGTTTCTTATGTTTAAAACGTAATTAAGAGTTTTCTACTTATACGAGTAAATAAATGCTTCATTTTCATATATGATATGTACATGTATTTTGTATATATATATAAATAATATATATATATATATATATATATATATATATATATATATATATATATATATATATATATATATATATGTATATTGTATATTTACAACATTTGCACTTATATTCATTTTTAGTATCATGTTTTTAGCACATGCGGGATCATGGATCAATCAGACAGAGTTTGGGTATCCTAAAATTTTTTTGATTATTTAAAAAAAAAACCAAGCTCCTCGTTTTTTCCATATTTTACGTTTTTTTATTCAGATGCATTTTTAAACTAATTTTTATTATATTATTTATTATTTAACTCTGATATGAAACAAGATTCTATAAAATACGGTTACACAACTTGCACAATTATATTGGCTCAGATTAATGGAATAATAAAAAATCAAAAAGTTGGCAATAAAAATCAGTTATTTTATTTGACTATGCTAGTGGTAGAGATTATTATGACATGTAAATAATTTTTTTTTCATCAGAAATATTTTAATGTTGTTTGTTAAAAAAATCTGTAGAACATATTTATATTGTTGTTTTTTAAGTAAAATAATAATTAAAGGTATTTTGAAGATGAGCATTTATGGTAAAAACATACCTTCTTTAGCATCGGTAAAAAAAAAAAAACCTTTTTCTTACATCCATACCAAGAACAGACTTCAGGCAACTGACCAAGAACAAACAGACTTCAGACAACTGACCAAGAACAGACTTCAGACAACTGACCAAGAACAGACTTCAGACAATTGACCAAGAAAAGACTTCAAACAACTAACCAAGAACAGACTTTTTTTTTAAAAAAAAAAACATTTTTGGCTTTAAAGAGGATAATTTGTTAAAAACTAGGTTACCTATTTTTACTAGTGGTATATTTACTAAGATCAACTTTGTTAGATGTTAACCGTAAAATATTATGGATGGTCAAATTTTGGCTTGAAATATTAAATTTAAATAAAATAAATACTAAATAAAAAGGTATTCCTAAGGGCTCACTCATTGTTCAATCCTGGAATTAATAAAAATTTATATTTATCTTATAATGCAATATTTCTCCGTTTCAAAATTACATTTTTGATATTTCATCTTTTGATGAACTTTTAGTTATCTCTCGAGTATCATTAACTCTGAATGAGATATTTAAAAAGTTTTCTTTATGTTTTTCTTGAGAAGAGAGTTAAGTGTGTTTTTTTTGTTACGGGTCGCTTTCTTTGTTCTCTGCTTTCCCCCTCTTCCTAAGTATCTTTTCAAATTACTTCTTATTTTCCCCTTTTCTCCATCCCCCCCCCCCCCCTTTTACTTTAAACATTGCTTTTTGTCCAAATTTTGAGTAAAGACATGGTTTTTTAAGTGCTTAGTAAGACAGCGAGTCTGGAGTTGCACAGGGCTCTTGTTCTCATCCAAGTCTATTTACAATGTTTTCCCAGAGTCAACTATAGAAAGGGATTCCTAACGGCTGCTAATTCAAGTCCTTTTTTCCCAGTAGTTTTACCAATTCATTCTTTTTTTTCTCCCATTCTCCCAAAAGGACCTTTTTCTACAGTTTGCCTCCCGTCCCTTTATCAAGAGTCGTATCTTTTTTCGCCTTTTCGTCTTCTTTTTGTTATCTCTTCATCGATTCTTTCCATTCTCAGATATAAGAATCAAAAGAAAATCCTTCAATAACCATCTCTAGACTTTTCTTTACTTTTTTAGTCTATTCATCCTATATTTTCTACACCGACACAATTCTTAAACATTTTTTTTTCAATACAAAAAAACTGTGGTTTTTAGTTTCGAACTTAATTCTTTTTTTTGGTAAAAATTTCTTATCCTTGAAATTTTCTATTTTTCTCTTCCCCAAAAACCATTGAAGAAAATGCTTTTCCTACTTAGAAATTAATTTCCTCTTTCTACTTACCTAACTTTTCCCCCAGACTAAGCTCCCCTGCCGATAAGATGTCGGTTAAAGTCTTAGAAAATAACTTTTCTCCTCTGACGTCTCTAAAGTTTTCTCGCAATACAATTCTCCTCTATTAATCGACTCTCGATAGGCAGGAAAACTCCTCATAAAACGTCTCTCTTAAACTTGTTTGCACTTTTTGCCAACATTTTCGGCGTATTATTAAAGTTAAGGACTAAGATCCTTCTAATTACTTTTTACTGTTGGTACTAATTATGGTCTTAATACTCTGGAATTAAAATTAACTTGAAATCCCGATTGTAAAAATAAACTGATATTTAATTAACTTTGTAACTGTTCAAATTGTACTGTTTAAGTCTTTTGATTATATTGTTTCGCATAATTACATTCAAAGCTATTTAAAGTCTATTAAGAATAAACTGAAAGAGGAAGAAATGACTAATTTGAGATTTAATTAAATAAAAATTGTACCAGATCCATAACATTGACTTGTACAAGATAAACTTTTTTCCATTTGGAATCGCTTATATGTATTAAGTTATGCCACTTATAGCAGTAACTAAAGCGATTTTATGAGTAAAATATGTTTAACTCTTCTGGGAAACGAACCCAGATATTGTTGTGTTTTAGAAAAAAGTATAGAAAATGTATTTTAATTCAATAACCGTAAAATTTCTCATATATTTGGTTTATTATGGATCAGTGGATAAAATAGTCTGCCGATTTGAGTGGCACATAGGTTCCTCGCTCCTATTTCGTATACTTTAATGATTTTATGCTTTTACAACCTATAATTGTAAAATCTATTTAATTTTTCCCCGTTGTGTAAATCTGTCAAAATTGTTGTAATTTTTTTTACCTAAATTTAAGTATCTAAATATATAAGCTTAAACAAATCAATTAAAACAAATGTATGATAAATTAGAAAAAAAACAAACTAGCAAATAAGTAAACACAATACGATTATAACTCATAACCTATTAGTTACTGTTTAGACCCCCGAGTAGTTTTTGTCTTTTTATTTTAACATTTTATTATTTTGCAAAATCTGGAATGAGTATTTCTTGAAAAATCAAAATGAATTCAGCTTGGTTGCTTAACTTCTTGGGTAGGAATTTTCCCCTGCTTCCTTAATTAGATTTGGCAGCCATCGCTCTTTTTCTTATTAAAGCTTCATTGGTTGTCAGATCTAATTATGCCCATGCGGCCTTCTGCCTCCTTAACTATCACCCGAGACAGTTGCATGAAAGACACAGATTTGCATCAAGAAACGTTCTCTAGTTGTACTAGAGCCGCTCAGTGCACAGTAATCCTTCAGAAGCAATTTAACTTGGCCAAATTATAAAGACGCCATGTTTTGTATAGTCCGTAGTCTCATTTAAACGACGCAATAGTGTTCATTCAAGGGCGCTCTATGCAATCAATACAAATCAGCCTCCACATTAGGAACATTGATCTTGTCGCATATACAGACAGCCTTATCACTTCTCTAGTATTTGTGTCAAGAATTAGTTACTTGTAACAGTTTGTAATTAAGTTCAATTGTCAATTGTTTTTGTTTTGGAATTGAATTTTTAATAGACAAATATTGTGGAAAATTGATGTTTTACCCTTTTATGATTTAGTAGGTGGTATAATGAAACCACCAATTTTGATTTAGGGTGGCATTAAAAATCCTACATTTTCCTACTTTAGGTTTTAGTATAAGTTCAATTAGCGTGTTTGTTTACATTTGACAAAACTTTTTTTTTTGCTTTTTGTTTAATTAAAGTAACTGTTTATATCGAGTTTTTAGTGAAAAAAAATAATTGATTTAAGTGATTATAACGAAAATGAGGAGAATATTACGCCTCCCGAAATAATTAATTCGGTAGAAAATACAACTAATGAATTAATGTCATCTTTATCAAAAAAGAAATATAATTTACATGCAGGAAGATTATGAAACTTTTTTTTCTGTATTTATTATTAAAATCAAACAATCGTAGATAAAGTACGATAAGCAACTCGTGCGAAAACTGCATTTTGCATCGCTGTGTTTTTGTTTGCTTGTGTGGTTTTACTACCCTCGCTGTCATTCGGGTGCAAACTCCACACTCGCATGCAAAATGCTACTTTCCGCACTAGAAGTTTAATGTACTATTAAAGGTATAAAAAACCAAGTATGTTTTTAATATATTTCACATCCTTAAATTATTTTTTAAGCTTAAAATATTTTGGGTTTTAAAAATCTCTTTATACGTATATTATATACTGGTAACATATATGAGTTTATTTAGTTTTCTATATATAGTATATAATAAAAAAACAAACTTATAGGTACATTCAAACAAATTACGACCAAACCTAGATTATTTTCATATTCCGGCGGCACCTCAAAAAGAAGAATTCGGACATAAACCTACAGTTTCAAAACCCCTAACTACGAAAATAACTCAACCATAAATATAGAGAGCATGAAAAAAAGGGATATCTTTCAAAACTTATTTTTGTAATAAAAGGGTGTACCGGAAAAAAAAATAGAAAAAGTTTACCTTAGGTATAAAAATACACGGCTCAAGTACCACCGGACTTTAGGGGGGAAAATATATAACGAAAAAAACAAACATAAACATTGAAAAATGTTGATGATAAAATGGAACAAGGAAGAAAATATTAGGAAAACGTCCCGTTATATAAAATATTAGGAAAATACTCTTTATGACTTTTTTTCTTAATTGAATCGTTTCAAATTTAATATTCAATTACCGACAGATTAAATATTTATAACCTAGTTTATCAAAGGTTTCCTTTCTAGAAATTCTAACTAAATCAAGAAGTCTTTTCCTCATGAAAGAGTGATAAGATATTTTTCATTGATTTTCTTTATCTTTTTTTATTTGGTGAACAAATTAAATAAATATAAAAGAATATACGAAGTTTATCCTCAAAGTAAAAAACAGGGTATTTTTTAAGATCAAAAGAAAAATGCTAGTGGTCGGTTACTCGTGTCTTCCTTGTACGTTCATCTTTTCATATTTCATATATCATATATCTATGTATTATAAATTATATACAAACAGAATCTTCTTGGGTAGGATTGCCTATAAAGTCAAAGATACTTTATAACCAAATGAAAGTTTTTATTTATTGAAAAGTTGAGAAAATATGAAACAATGACGGATTAATGTTTCTATTAAGTTTTCCCGCGCATGAAAATAACATTAGGAAAAATTGTATGAGGGTGATAGAAAGCTCTGATAATTAAAATCATTATCTTTAGACATCGTTTTCTCGAGCGAAAAAAAAATCCCGGTGTTGAAACTAAACACAGCTGTTGGTTGATGTCTACTGTACAACTTGCTAAAAGTCCCCGAGGTTTATGGGTGACCTGTTAAAAGGTTAACTTTCACGTATTTTCGCAAGTATATCCAATACTATCGGTCCTAGCAAAAAATATTCTTTATGTAAAACTAAATTAGAGATAATTTTCTACCAAAAGAATCCTGTGTATATTTTTCTAGGACAAATACTTTCGAAGATACAAGGCAGGCACAATAAAGATTTTTCAAAAATTAATATCATGACTTCTCTGATAAGATGCGAAGAAGCTATGTGCCACTCTAATTGGCAGAATATTTTAATATATTTAGGTAATACAATTAATTTAGTTTTTGTAAAAAATATATATTTATATTATAGATACATAATAAAAATAAATTATTGGACTAATCTCTTATTTATGACATAAGGTCTCAAGAAAGAAAATATTTAGAAGAGGAATAAACTTAGGAATACCTGAAAATCCATTTCCACCGACCGTGATCTGACATTGTATAATAAATTTAAAGAGTTAGGGAAGCCCCAAGATTTTCATACAATTATCGTAATAACTCTCGAGTTATTCGGGGGTAATCTTTCTCAGAAGCTCGACCCTTAAAGATTTCAGTCCCAAAGTGAAATATTTCGACCCCACCTAAGCCCCTACTACAAGGTAATTTTGCAACGCTAACCTCTTTCACTAAATTTTACATTTTACAAAACTGCTTTTATCTAATTTCAGGGTCTGGTTCGCTGTAAATTTCTTCTGCTCCCTTACTCGAGTCGCCTTTAAATCCTACTCTTTCCTCTTTTACCACGAAAAGCTTCACTGAATATTTAAAATCCCATTTCTTATTAAATTTTATTTAGGTACGAAGGGGGGGGGGGTCAGTCAGTTTTACTCGAGTGAATTTTCTTCGGAGAAAACCGAGATACGATGGAGAGGGTGTGTTTTATTTATTATTTTTTCCATTTTTAAAAAAAAAACGCTGACTTTTTTATATATATGTAAGTTTAAACTTTTGATGTTCTCAGATCTTATCTCATGGCATTCCCCCAACTAAGAAATTACTTAGTGACTGTTTTAAAATTATTTGAAACAAGACGAAATTATGTCCAAGTTTCATTATTGGGACCATATACTAGTATAAAACTAATGGATTATTTGAGGAGAAGCCTTAGAATTATTTAGTACTGTGCTAGTTTTATTATTGGGAAAATATATAAAACTGTATCACATTAATCAAAACCCTTATAAACTTTCAATTGGTAAAGGTTATCAATTTAAGCCTTCGAGTCTATTTGACCGATTTGCTAAAAATATTGCATAAAATATATTGAAAGTCCTGGAGATGGCGTGCCAAAAGGTTTCTGACTAACCTCAAGCTAGAATTTTGTGTTTAAGTAAATGTTTTGGTGCCTTTTAAGAATATTTGGCCGGCTAAGTTCGTCTGCGGGACATACCTTGGCAATGGGCATTTGAAAAAAAACAAGCCGGTGAAAAGCGGCCATGTCCCACCCTTTTTGGTGGATAATGCGATTATCATGATCCTGAGTACTAACTCAGTTAGTAGACCAAAAATCAAATGGATGGTAGTCAGCCACTTGATAGGTTGATAGGTGACCACTTTGATTTGGAGTAATATTTGACTAACAAACCTATTAAGTGACGAACCATCATCAACTTGAGTTTTGGTCTACTAACTAATTTCGTTCACAGGATCATGAAAATCACATTGTTCACCAAAAAGGACGGGACATGGCCGCTCTCTGCAGACTTATCTTTTTCAAATGCCTTTTGCCAAGGTATGTCCCGCAGACGAACTTAGCCGACCACATATTCTTAAAAGACACCAAATCATTTACTTGTACACAAAATTCTAGCTTGATGTTAGTCAGACATATGTTTGCACGCTATCTCCTGGACTAAAATGAGTGCCGGGTAGAAAAATAAACACAATATTATCAAGTCAAGCTGTTGAAATCCATCACGATTCATTTTAATTGTATTTAAAGATAAGCTGATCTTTAAAGAATATTTATATTTTCATTTGGAGGACCTTCACATTTTTGGGGGTTTAAATATGCTGAAAGAAGGCGCAGAACAGATGGAATGAAAAGGTAAATGGAAGAGTAAAGTGTGGGTACCATCGCCGAGGAAGTAAAGTAAGCATTTTAATTTCATGAATATTTACTCATGAAACGTTACAGTCAGTTAAATGCTTACTTAATTACCGCATGGGGCTACATCTCTTCTAAAGCTCTTACCCGCTTAACAACATACTAGTCATCAATGTCTAGAGCCCGCCTTCTCAAGCTACTGTCACATAGCTTCCCAAAGTACTCTCTATATGTTATCCTCATTTTTCCTTAGCCTACCACGACTTCTACTGCCTCCTCGTTGTCCATAGAACACCCTTTGTGAGCATCTTTCTGCTGACATTCGTTGAACGTAGCCAAGCCATCTTAATATTCCTGCCTCAATCTCATTTATTTGGTTTTTTATAGAGACGTCAGAGTTCAGAATTAGTCCTGAATCTCGATGTTCCATTAGTGCATGCAGCGCCGAATATTTCTCTTAGGATCTTCCTTTTCCATCTTCAGAGCATTTCTTCATCCGTAGTAGTTAAGGTCTAAGTTTCAGAAGCCAACTTCAGAAGCTAAAGTTTCAGAAGCTAAAGTTTTAGAAGCTAACTTCTGAAACTTGGACCTTATCTTGGAACCTTAAAGATCGGACTTCAGTAGAGTAAACAAATATATTTTTGCTAGTATTTGAGCTTTCGAAAGACTAGAATTTGTTTCCTTCAATGTTAATCTCGCCTTTATTTCATCACTACAGCTGCTATCACATTACCACTGAGCCGATACATACTAAATAGCATTACATCTTTCAAACTCATCTCCATTTAGGGCTACAGTAGGTTCAGGGGCATGAGTTTTCCAGTCAGTCAAATGTCTTATTTAAAATAAAAAACCACTCACCCGGAATATAATTCGTGACATAGGTGAGATGCAAATCATCACTATAACATTATTACAACAATATGTATTAATGTTGAGTTTGAAATTTGAAGATTTTCTGAAATAAAGGTTAAAAGGTCATCAATAGGGCTTTTCGAAAGGTTGATGTTTTTTTAATCCCACATTTAACAGACAACAGTAAAAAAATGTTAATCCCTGGATCTCTCCGTTAGTTCAAACTCTGCCCCAGAACCTCTTGAATATTTAATGTCTTCACCCATATATATATATATATATATATATATATATATATATATATATATATATATATATATATATATATATATTATAAGCACACATTTATACCTTTTTTAGTAATAATGAAAGAATTTCACGACGGGAAATATAAATATATAAAAATTTCAGCAAGTAACACGCTAGCATTAGTAAGAATAATTTATGAAGTTAAAAATAATTGATTTCGATCGTATGCCACAACAGCAGAAGACTAATGTACATAATTCCGATTGTATTTAACGAATCCAATGTCTGATGCATAATTTAATCGTTGAGATGCGACGGAACATCGGACAGATGAGCACTTAAAATCGTATCGTGCAATCGAGGCCTTAGTTATTTTTACAATACTTTCAGCATTTAATAAATCCAAAATTTTTATCCACATTGAGATTTTGTGAATCCCAATCTTTCCAATCATATAGGAATGATTATCGAGGGAGTTGCTAAATAGGTTTAGTTATTTAGCCTCGGTGAAATAGTTCCTTTTTGAAATAAAAAAAAACCTTTTTGGATGCAGAATTTTTTTTTTTTTTTTTAAGTCACAATAATAACACCATAATGATTTATCCACATTTTTATTTCGGTTAAATCAACTAACATCTATAGTATTTTTTGTTTTTGCTTCCCACCTTTGTTTCCGAAGGTAACGGAAGCTATGTGATCGTTCTGATGAACGAAAAATTTTAAGGTCTCCGATTTCAAAAATTCCAAGACAGAAATCCGTTTCAGACATCAGGGAACATTTTTGGGGTCTGTCTGTCGGTCTGTTGTTCAATTTTTGCGAACAAACATATCTTAAAAACTATACTCCTACCACCTACCTAAGACCTACCACCCAAATGAAATTTGGGTGGTAGGTCATAATTAGCCCATTGTAGGTCCCATATAAGTTTCAACATTCTGCGCCTATTAGTTTCTTTTCCACATGCGCACAAACATACATTAATTTACACCTGTGTAGCTTCAAAAGTACTTATCTGATTTGAATGAAACTTTTATAGTTTATCGAAAGTAACCCACAGATTAATTTGAATTGGTTGCGCTCTTTAACTTTTGCTAAATTAATACTTTCATTCGTGTAAAAAATCAAAACCATTTTGACAGATTAAAAATACGGGGGAAACCATTAAACCAATTAGACAATAATGGCTTGTAAAAGCATAAAATCAATGAAGTACGTGGATAGGATGCGAGGAAGCTATGTGCCACACCAATTGGCAGTCTATTATGTTTTAGTCCCGTTTTACAGCCTTGGTCATTACAGGACGGGTAATCCAACCACTTTACCCATCTAATCGATGAGATCATCAGTGTGAAACATGTCCCACCTCACTAGGATTCGAACTCACAACCAGGGTTTAGACCATGGTTTCAGAGTCGAGAGCGTTACCAAACATCTATAGTTATTAAAAATTAAAAACTAAACCATAGTCCATATACATTATGAACAAAAAATGCGCCATATAAAGTTCTCTTTCCAGTTTATTTTTCTAAATTTTACAGATTTTTCAAAAAAAAAAAAAAAAAAAAAAAAAAAAATGTTTAAACACAAAATAAAACTGGAATGTAACATACATATTCATTGTATCGTATATTTCAGAGAGAAGTAAATATAATTAATAAAATAAAATAATTCTATTAAAGAGTAAAACTGAAGAGAAGCATGGTCTTGTTTTATTTTTTCAGGACTAATTAGTAAGTCGCAAGTAAAAAATTCGACTAACATGAGTTGGAAAAATGGCCGCAGGCATTTTTCCAACCCCTCTCCTCTAGAGTTCATTTTCCACCTCGTTCAGTCAATTATTTAAAACAAAGTAAATAATATATTTTTTTCCTTAATGTATAAAAGGAAGAGTTTTTTTTTTTTTTTTTTTTTTATTTTATATTTTAACACATCAAACGCATTTATTTTAAAATTTAATTGATTTAGAAGGAAACTTGAATCTACCTTAAAACATCACATTTCATTAATAAATATATAATTCAAGAGTATTTACCCTTCGGAAAATTTAAAAAGTTTTAAACAGAATTTAAAAATAGACTGCCAATTAGTGTGGCACATAGCTTCCTCGCATCCTATCATGTACTTTATAGTTAAATTAACATTAAAATTATTGGTATATAGAATTGTTATATGTGAGTTAGATTTTTTCCCCGGCCTAAAATTCCAATTTTAAATTTGAAGTTCACGTTCACGCGAGAGTTGCTCGTAAACTTCGTTGTCCAACGATTTGGTAAAATGAACATGTCTACCTAATTTCATCAAAATCGGTCGACATTTACTCAAGTCATCGTCGCACGTTTCATAATTCGCGGACACACAGACCGACAGACAGACAGACACGAGACCAAAAATCTTCCCTGATGTCTGAAACGGATTTCTGTCTTGGAATTTTTAAAATCGGAGGCATAAAAGTTTTTCGTTCTCAAAGGTGAACACAATGCTTCCGTTACCTTCGGTAAGCTCGGAAGCAATAGGAAAAACAATAAATTTTAAAAAAAAGTATAAAAGATACTAACAATTTGTACAAAATCTGTCGGTCAGTGGCAACTGAAAAAATTGGCGATATTAATTTAATTTAAAAATATCCACTTTTAATAATATACTTGATATTTTGGAAACTAATTTATTTTAAATAACAAATGGTATTATTGGTTTTTAAATATATATTTATTTAATTCAATCGGAATCGTTGTCATTGTATAATTTATACAATATAGATTATAGATATAATAAATTCAGAAGAATGAGTGCAAGTGAAGTTGATATGAATACAATAATTAAAACGGAAGCCTCTACACAAAATTAAATTTTAATTTTTAATTTCAGCCTCGCGGCCACAATCAGCTTCTACAATAAACCTATTTATACTGTTCATAAATATTGATATACTGGTGATGGCCGAGGCCGGAAGCTGGCTTTTGAAATTAAAAATTAATTTGTAGTAAGACTATAGTCGTTTTAATTCTATATTATTACTTTCATGATTAACATTATTATGTGTGTGATTTATTAATTGTAAAATAATAACGTTGCAATGTAGAATGTATTATGTATGCCATATTTTTTCTATATATATAGATTATAATTTTTACTTATATATATTAATATTATTATACACGATTTATAAATAAAATATAACAATTAAAAAAAATCAAAATATACACATTCATAATGCGAAGATGGCAGTAAAAGTCCATGAGTATAACGGCACTCACGTTAAGGCCCCCATACATGGTCAAAATGTTTGCGCAAACATTTTAACCGTGTATAGGACTGTTTGATGTTTGCGCAAACATGATGTCGGGCAAATTTAGGCCTTACACGTCAAACATCATGTTTGCGCAAACATCAAACAGCCTCATATACAGTCAAAATGTTTGCACAAACATCTTGACCGTGTATGGGACTGTTTGATGTTTGCGCAAACATTATGTTGGCGCAAACATGATGTCGGGCAAATTTACGCCTTACACGTCAAACATCATGTTTGCGCAAACATCAAACAGCCTCATATACAGTCAAAATGTTTGCACAAACATCTTGACCGTGTATAGGACTGTTTGATGTTTGCGCAAACATTATGTTTGCGCAAACATCAAACAGCCTCATATACAGTCAAAATGTTTGCACAAACATCTTGACCGTGTATGGGGTCCTTAAGAGCTTAATCATGGACACTCACTTAATATTCAAAATAATTTGATATTTTAAATTTTAAAGTCATTTAGATATTTAATTAGGATTAAAATTAACAATACAATTTATATAAGATAATTTTGATTGTTTGTCGTTGTTTTTTTTTTACTTTCTCATACGCGTAGTACATATAAAGAGAAAGTATTGTGATTTTCAGATTTTTATGGATTTACAAGTTATGACGTCCCCTGAGCCCAAAAGAGTGTTAAAAAAAAAGAAAAAAAAAAGTTTGTCTCTCTGAGCCGATTTTGATGAAATTTGGCATACAGGTTCAGAAAAATCATACCCTGATGCGTAATCGAGTAATGAATTTTAGCTCTAAATTACCCAACTTACTTAAATCTCTCTAAAAAAAAAATTACTTTCCGACGATTTTGATTTAAAAAAATCTAAAATGTACTCCATTTAAATACGAATCTAATGATATAAGTAGTTTTCCCAGGAAAAATCTAGTTTCAGAGAGATATTGATAAAAAGATCTGATGATGTAGATGTAGAGGGTATATATGTAAATTGCACCATTTGTTTTAGCAGAAATAAAAAAATAATGTTTTACGAAGTAAGGAACACATTGTCAATTGCACCACTACTTCTCAAAACGAGGTAAGGAAAATAGTGAAAATTGCACCACTCCCTTCCAGAACGAGGTAGGTCAAACTATGTAAATTGCATCAATTCCTTTTAACCTCTTTTCAATGTACATTTTGTACAATGTACATTGGGACAAAGGAATATCACACTTCTTTAATTGAAAGAGACAATATCTGTTAGCCTAACAATCAAATAAGACAAAGGGACATTTAGTCCAATGTATTTTGGGACAAAGGAACATCACAGTTATTTAACAAAAAGTGACAAAATCCATTAGTCCAATCGTTAAGTTAGACCAAGGGACATTTATTGGTGCAATTTACACTATTTTACTTACTTCGTTTCAAGAGGTAGTGGTGCAATTTACATGGTTTGCTCTACTACGTTAAAAAGATGGTGCAATTTACAGTTCCCTGACGTGGAAAATCGAAAAACAAAAAGTAAAGAACCACTTGTTGAAAAACTTTTAATACAGGGTGAGGCGAAACAATCAGTGCAGTTTTGAAGGGCTATTAAAAAAAACGGCGCAATTTGGAAAAATGCAGTTTGTTTTATTTGGTTCAGTAGTACACCCCATTTGTTTACTTAAGTTTTAAAGATCACATCAGCAAGATGATAGCATCCAGCAGTGATGCACTGATGGAGGCAATTCCTGAAGCTTTCAGCCGCCTTCTGGCATATATCGACGGGAATCGTGGCGATTTCCTCTCAAATTCGGGTCTTCAGTTCTTCCAAAGTGTGAGGACGATGTTTGAACACCTTTTCCTTGAGGTAGCCCCACAGGGAAAAATCGCAAATGCTCAAATCCGGTGATCTCACGGGCCCCCCAGGTCACGCAAGGCGCGCAAGAACGGCCGTTTTCGAAAAACGTTTGGACGGCGAAGCCTCGATGTCCAAACCATGGTAAAGACTGAAAATGGGGTGAATGGGCGGACACAATGAGACCTCTCCCAGGTTCCTATCCCTACCACAAGGGATGTAGTCACCCTTCCAAATTACACTGTTTGTTTTGCCCCACCCTGTATGTTTAAAAATAAATCAATTAAATGAGGTTATTATGCCAAAGTACCAGTATTATGAGAATGTTTTGTTCGATTTATCAGACCGATTTTTAAGATGGTATTTTAGAAGTAATGAAAAAGAAGATATTTCCATTAGTGAGAAAAACTGATTTATTACACTATTTGTTTGCTAAAAGTTTGCTTGCTTGCGATACAAGATAAGAGGTTTGAGAGAAGAATTTCGGAGGGAATAGTAAAGAAATGTGGGCTCGGCGTGTAGAGAATTAATTAGAACGAAGGATGTTTCTATTCATGTAGCAGCTTTGTCTTATCTCTGCCTCTGACAGGTAATCAATTTTAAGCATGATCCAAAATCCTATTAGATCTTACTCACGTCTTCACAATCTAAATAACATGAGAGAGTTTTACCATGGCATCCTTCTTCTAAATACAGCTTTTCATATCCACTAATTTACTTTCATATGTCTCTTTAATGATATATGATTACAGATTAACAAATCATGCAAGAGGTCTCAGGTTCAATCCCTGACTCCTGCAAAGGGACCCAGCTCGGTCTCGGCAAGGATCTTATAAAATAGGGATGGAGCACTAAGCAAAAAAAGTGTCACCAATAACTTGGAAAATCTAGTGGGATACATTACCTTCCCATATGGTTATAACTATAGAAGATGAAGAAGAATGTGAAGAATTCAATCAGGTTAGGTTATTTTTAAAACGAATTTTCTTTCATGTTTCATATACATATTATATGTACCTATAATATTTACGTTAAACTTTTTAAAATTGTATGTATTATTTGTTTTATATTCACAATGCATTATTTGAAAAGGTAAACTGTGACAATTTTGTAGAATAAAATCTTATTGTGCAATAGGAATAACCCTTTTCCAAATAAATTAATATTAATTGTTCGATTATTAAAAACTATTCCAATAATTAAATTTGATTAATATATTAAAGTAAAACTGTAAATTAAAATAAATAACTCTAATAACAAGAAAATATTTAACTAAAAACTTAATTTAAAAAAAATGTTTGATGGTAACCTTTCATTCAAAATAAACAATGGATAACAGTCGGGAAAAAATTCATCCAACTAAAAAATTCTGAGGATGCGCAGTGGTAATTTACAAGTTCTTCTTTTTTACCCAGGAGGTATACTTAGTGCTCCATCCCTATTTTATAAGATCCTTGTGTCTCGGGTTCGATTCCTGACTCCTGCAAAGGGCCCCACGCTCGGTGTTCACCCAGCAATGCTATATAAATGAGTAGCTGCTCATTTGAAAGCGTCCATCCTGTTATGGAAGCTAATACTAAGTTTTATACAGCTGATGAAGTGACCCGCTAACCACATGACATCTATTGCATACATTATTATATAAGCCCTTTTCAGACCCAAGCCCGTCACGGGCATCCTTAAATTAAATGAGCTAGATTCTATAGGTGCACAATGTTATCATTATTAAATGTCAAATGTCAAGAAAAGTTGACTCTCGTAGTCCTGTGTGTGAATCCTCTGCGTGAGACTTATTAAATTCAGTTTATCTTAATGATAGATTATAAAACGGTGACAAGGGTTATGAGCCATCACTAAGCAGTAACTATAAGCAGTAAAGTGGAGCTATGAAAACTGCGAGCAGTAAGTAAACACCTAAAATATAAATAAAAAATAGTCTGCCAATTAGTATGGCACATAACTTCACATTCCTATTTTGCACACTTTAATAATTTTATGCTTTCCCACATTACTCCTGTCAAATATATTTAATTTTAATTTTTCAAATGTGTCAAAATTGTTATGATTTTTATGTGAATTAAAGTATCAATTTAACAAAATTTAAAAAGCGCAGAAGGTTAAAATTAATTTGGAGCTATTGGGGGGTTGCTTTTGACTAATCATCCAAATTTCATAAAAATCGGATGAGTACTTCTTTGAAGATACAGGTGTAAATAAATGTATGTTTGTGCGCATATTGATGAGAAGCTAATGGCGCATAAGGTTGAACCTTATACATGAGACTAACAATGGGCTAATTGTTACCAACTATGCAAATTTTATTAAAATCAGACGTGTAGTTTTTAAGATATGTTGGGTCGCAAAAATTGAGCGATAGACAGAAAGTGTTCCCCATATCCTATATCTAAAACGGATTTCTGTCTGGGAATTTTTAAATCGGAGTCATAACAATTTCATTCTTCAGTACGATCACATAGCTTCTGTTACCTTCGGTGTATAGAGAAAGCTCGGAAGCCAAAACAATTTATTTAGAGTAAAAAGTACTGATACAATACGCATTTTAGAAACATTAATATTAACTGAGTTTCTTTCTATTACAACAATAACAATTGTATATTTATAATTATAACTTTTATTCCTATCACTGTATCACGAAATTCATCTCTTAATATATTTTAAAATAAGACAAAAAAAAATAAAATAAAATAAAATAAAAATAAGAATAAGATTTTTTTGTTGCTGTGTGTTGTTGTCTTTAATTTTCATATTACTTATTATGACTTCTTAGATTTTATTATTTCTATTTTAAAATTTAAGAAAGTATAATAAAAAAAAAATAAATAAATGAAGATGGAAAATGAAGTCTTAATTAAATACTAATAACCTAAAATTAAAAACTAAAACCTTCTATTCAAATTTTTTTTTAAAGAAGCATTTTTTAAAAAAAAAATATTAAAATTAAAACAATATGATTTGAAATAAAAAATTGCTTAGTTAAAAGAGGATGACAGATTAAGTGAGTCAGGGTCCAATATTTTTTTAAAGCTACAGTTTCAGACCTTTTGCAGTTAAATATATATATAATTAGAAGGATATAATACACCGTGATGTAAATGCTATCGGATATAATTACTCGCTATTTTCGAAGGAGCGTAGAGAGTTCTTTATTTCAGAGATGTATAGGCTTTAAAAAGTTAGTGTTTTTCTAACGATAACAGGCGTAAAATTGACCGATTTGTCCAAAATTCGGCATGCAGGTGCATCTCAGCAGTTGTGTCAACTGTGAAGTTTTATAGGAATTTTTACACTTAATATTTTGATGATGGCGGCTAATATGGCGGACGACTAGACCAAAAGGTTTTAGTCAGCATGACGTATTATACATAGGTTTGAAGGTCTTGAAGATTAAGGAAATTAAAAAATTTCCATTCTTTACCGGCATTTTGAATCAAATATGAATGAAATGTAGATGCTGAAAAAAGTTAATGCTTATAAAGCAACATGCAATATAGCTGCATGTTACACATAATTTTAAAGCTCTTCTCAGGTAGATTAAGAATATAATAAGAGTTTTTCCCGAATCATGTTTTCTGGTAGCCTTATGAAAAATAAATATGGCATTTATATGAAAAAATGCAAATTTTTCTACGCGAATTCTTTATGCGCCGCATCACTAATAACGATTATTTATAATCAGGATTTTTTTTTTCTTTTTAAATAATAAAAGGGGGGCACTTTTTTACTTTAGCACCTCCTTGGTTCTAGACAATAGTCTGCCCAATAAAAGTCTCAAAGGTTTGTGTGTTGGTCTCCCCAAGACATTGAGACTCCTGGGGCAGTTTTATTACGCTATTTTAAGATTGAGTCTTATCATGTGTAGCAACAAATCGGCACTTTTTACTTTAGCACCCCCTCCCTCCCCCCCCCCCCCCCCCATTGGTTCTAAACAATAGTCTGCCCTACAACAGTCACAAAGGTTTGTGTGTTAGAGGTGGTTAGAGTCAACAATCAATGTCTTCCAAGGTTTGTGTGTTAGAGGTGGTTAGAGTCAACAATCAATGTCTCCCCAAGACATTGATACTCCTAGGGAAGTTTTATAGTTAATATTCCTTTATCTTAATAGTTGATTAGACTAAGGGATATGATCACAATTATATATACCTACACAAGTGACATGTGTAATATTCCTTTGTAACGAGATACATTGGAATTAATATTCCTTCATCTTAATATTAATTTAGACTAAGGACCTTTGTCTAAATAACTATTAACACAAAGGGATATGGATATAGGGGGTTGCTAACGTAAAAAAGTAACAATCTACAGAAAACTGAAGGACAATGAGTTCTACAGTTTTCTTAGCGTATTTTTAATATTCCTCTATCTTAATAGTTAATTAGACTAAGGGATATTATCACATTTATAAACACAAGTTTGGCGCTTTTGACAAAGTATCCCTTTGTCTTAATAGTATTTTAGAACAAGGAATATACACTAATCTTCTATATACTCAATATATATACTGTGAATATTCCTTTGTCTAAATAACTATTAAGCCAAAGGGATATAGGGGGGTGCAAAGGTAAAAGTGCCAAAAAAGAGGGATACGGACAACGATATTTTTATGGACAAGGTCACATGGCGCAAAGGTTAATAGGTACGTAAACGAAACCAATATTTGTAACCAAGGCGTCCTGCCTTACATTTGCTATTTCTTTTTCGAGGGATGTAAATTTTTCTTGCCACGTTTCTTCATTTCTCATGGCAAGCCGTAACACATTATTTCATGCCTTAACTTTTCTCCCTTTAATATCGCCTGTATACCGCTCTTCTAAACATTTCTCTCTGCTGGTTTTCCTTGTTAGGTAGTAGCAGGGTAATGCTAACGTCACACCCGCACGTTAATACACTTTTAGCTTGACAATCACCTTTTTCCCATGCAGCAGCTTTAGCTAGATCGCGAGGTTCATCTTCAAGATAATCGTCTGGATTGTAAGGTTCATCTTCTTCATGATAAGTGTCTGAATTTCTAGGTTCATCTTCAAGATAATCGTCTGGATTGCTAGGTTCATCTTCTTCAAGATAATCGTCTGGATTTCTAGGTTCATCTTCATCATGATAATTGTCTGGATTTCTAGGTTCATCTTCTTTAAGATAATCGTCTGGATTGCTAGGTTCATCTTTTTCATGATAATTGTCTGGATTTCTAGGTTCATATTCTTCAAGATAATTGTCAAGTCCTCGTACTTCGAGATCGATAATGTTTAAAAATTTCCAGTTCATATAGTTGTTACCGGTAAACTATAATGCATTCATAATGTTTAATTTCAGTTGCCCATAATAGATTTGTTGATAGTTTTTAAACCTTTATTGCTTCCGAGCTTACCAAAAGTAACGGAAGCTATGTGATCATCCTGAAGAGCAAAATGTTCTATGTCTCCGATTTCAAAAATGCCATGACAGAAATCCGTTTGTTGGTCCCATGTAAGTTTCAACCTTATAACCCGCCCTATATAACACGCCCTATAAAACACCTATATCTGATTTTTATGAAATTTGAATGGTTTGATAAAAGTAGCCTGCAGATAGCCCCAAATTAATTTCAACCTTCTGCGCTCTTTAAATTTTGCTAAATTGATACTTTAATTGATGTAAAAAATCAAAACAATATCGACAATTATATACAATTTTGGGGGAAAATTAAACAAATATGACAATGATGGAATAGCACGCGAGGAAGCTATGTGCCACACTAATTGGCTGAGTATTTAAAAAAAATCTGCCAATTAGAGTGAGAGATTAGATGTTGTTACATACATATATTATATTCGTTAAATCAATCAAAATCGATTTTCTTTCACCATCCCAAACTTTCTCTATTATTATACTACGTACATGTTAAAGAAAGATACTTATCAAAATAAATATCATTCGTCGATTTATTTATTATTATTTCAAATATTTGCAATATTTTATTAAATGTAAGGAGGGAATTGGCTGATCTCTATTTTATCTGGGTCCGTCCAATATATCCCGTTGTAGCCAGAGCTCTTTGACGTAATTTTTTAAGTATATAGGCTCGTTTATGTATAAATATGTGTTTATAAATAAAAGTATTATATCGGAAATGTAAAAACAACGGAAAAATGTCTGAAATAACACTATTCAAAAAAAGGGCAGGTAATATATACCCTAAAAATAAACAAAATGGCAAGAAAAAGAGGGAATTGGTAAAAAACAAAGTATATATTGCAGGGAAATAGAATGGAAAGTACCTTGAAACCTCTTGTTTTTCAACGGAGCAAAAACCCATTCTGACAAGGATATCGGAAAACCTAAAAAAAGAGGGAAATTCACGAGGATAAAACTAAAAGAAAAGAAAGAAAAAAATCAAGTGACGAAGAAACAAGGCAATGGGGACAGTTCAATTTCCTGCAGCTATTTCGAAAAAAGAACAAGACTGTCGAGGGGCCAACCTTGCAATCAAACTTTACCATAAGAAAACTTAGAGAAAATCAACACTGATTTCCCATTTTTTTCTTTTTCTGTTTAGAAAATAAAGCAGTGAAATTAAAAAAAGTTATCAAAAGCGAAGAAGTTGGATTTTTTCGATTAAAACTTCGATCACAGTTTTTCTTTTAAATTTCAGTAGTTTTTAAAATGTTCTTTAAACTCATCTCAATTTTAGGGTATTGTAAACGAACCAAATTTAACGGCAATAATGGCCGGCCTTCATTCCTCCAAATTCAGAAATATTGCCAGCATAATTTTCGAATAGCCCGGGCATTTTATCTGTACAGACCTGCAACATTTTCGGCAATTGCGACGGATAATATGTCCGATGTTTTGATTGTTTTAATGCGTGTTATCGACTCAAAAAATTAAATTGTCTTGTCTTTTTTTTATTGTTCACAAATTTAATGAAGCATGGCTGGGCAGGGCAATGTTTAAATATTTTATATATTGCCACGGTTATTAAAGGGGAAATCAATTAAGACTAAAAATTCTTGTTTGAAAATGAAGATTCTTCTATAAAATAAATATATAATTTTTAAATAATAAATAAGAGTTTCCCTATAAATGCTTTTACATTGTTTGTATAAGAAAAACAATACCAAAACTTTTAATGCACTGAATGAGACCTTCAAACTGACCCCTTAATTATTAGAATCAATCAAAAAAAGACAAATTTGACTTTTTAAAATTGAGAGGGAGGGAGGGGGGATTTTGCAAATTCGATTTTAGACATTTTAAGAACAAGCAGAAGATTTATGCAGAGTGACTCTTCTTTGAAAATTGATTTTTTTTTTTTTAATTAACACGTATAGGAACTCTATATGTGTACATACTGAATATATATTTAACACTTCAATATCGCAAAGATCTTTTAAATTCAGAGTAACTGGGGTACTTCTTTAGATTGTAACTCCCCTACGTTTTTTTTTTTTTTTTTAAATATAAATGACTTTGACTAAATAACTATTAAGACAAAGGGAAGTCCAATGTACTTTGGGACAAAGGAATATCACACTTCTGATTTCATAAGGGGAGTAACAGTCTAAAGAAGAACATTACGTACACCTTCTTCAGATTGTTACTCTCCTTTGTTTTTTTTTGACATTTTCATGTTTAGGCTATGGAACATAAGTCAAAAACGTTACGTTATTTTTAGCTTAAAAACTCAAAAAAGTATAACAGGGAATTAAAAAGCTATAGGAGGTGTGTAATCCAGTCTCCAGCTGTTGGGCCTCCCTCCACCGCACGTCATAGGGCCGAAGAAAGTCGAAAATATTTATTCGTGTGACAGGGAGTTAGGAACGTACAGGAGGTTGCCATCAACTCTCAGCCCTCTCAGCCCTACCTAGTATGAAGGCATATTAACAATTCGTAGAAGGCGCGCTGGCGCCTTTGAATTCAGTCGTTTGTAATCAAGTCGCGGCAGTGTCGGTGTGGAGATAAGAATAAAAATTATTTTCCATCTACTTTTATCAATTACTTGAATAAATTACCGATTTTATTTCATTTTATGTCGGTAGTTTACGCAGAGCGAAAACATGAAAATGTCTCACTGTCTTGCGGACTCGTATGCAAGAAGTATTTTATTATAAGGGGAGTAACAGTCTAAAGAAGTGCCTTCAAGCCTAGGAAATATATATATTCTTTTTTATTAAGGAAAGTAACAATCTAAAGAAGTGCCGAATCTGGTACATGGGATCTCAGTAAGTTTAATTTTTTTGTGAGTATTTCTCCTTCCGGAATTTGAAGCAAATGTTTTTGAGTATTTCCTCTGTTTGAAACAACTGTTTTTTATTCTTTTAATTTATCGCAAATGTTTCGGAAAAAGTCGTATTGGTTCTGGAAGTTTATTTGTAAGAAAGTTATAAAAGCGTATTAACCTTAGAAAAAGTTAAATGTTCTAAAAATGTGTTGTTTAAATGATCTGAACTTGTTTGTTTGTTTTCAGATTTTTTTTTCGAACACGACCAATATAGGGAATTTCTATCTAGGTTTGCTTAGCTTCCTGTAGACTGGTGAGCCACGAAGTAGAATAGTGGAAAAAAAAAAAATAATAATACAAACTCTACACCATTTTATAAATGGTTATTAAATAATAAAAGATCCCGACCACGAGAATTATCTTTTCAGAAAAATTAAATAAAAAATAAACTAAACATCATTTACATCTGAGTAGTGTCCCGACGGTGACTATTCACCTCGAAATGATTTGTTATTGCTAAGCTAAGGCAATCAGATTTATTCCAATAAAAATTAGTGCATGTTTGTGTCGATTTGTTGGTCTTCAAATAGATATAGTAACTTGTTTTAATAAATATCTAAAATAATTGAATAAATTTTCCATGTTATAATATAAAATTAAGCCCATTGCCACGGGCTTAACAGCTCGAATTATATAAAGGAGAAGGAATTTTATTTTTATATTTGATAAAATGTATATTTAATAAAATAATATATAAAATGTATAAATATAAAATGTATATTTGATGAAACATATTTTGACTCGTAATATTCTTTTCAAGGTATCTTTCAGAAGTTAAAACAAATATTATAATGAGACCAATTAATCATCTAAACAAGGAAGAAAAGGCTACAAAACTAATTTCATAAAATGTATGTAAAGTTAAATATACAGAGAATGTATTATCAGCTAAACCCATGAAGGTTGTATAAATATATCATAGGAAAAAATATATTTTTTCCTTTCTCGGAAGAACCCTGTATATTTTTTGTATTATTAATTTATTTAAAATATGTATTTCACCCTCTGTCTCATGTCTAGACATTTGAAATACGTCTAGAAAAGACACTTGGGAAATTATAAAATATTCCCCAGGTGTGTCGTCAATGACGTCACAATCAAAACGAGGTTAAACAGGTGAAAAATCTCTAGGGAGAATTTCAGTTTGAAAATGGAAAGCAACCCTCGTGGAGAGCGATAATTGCACTCACACATTCACAAAATATAATATATCCTTTAACACCTTTTTAGTTGGGAAATTCCATGCTTATTTTATTTAGTCCGGAAATTCTTTGCTTATTTTATTTAGTTGTGGAATTTCTTGCTCATTTATTTTCTCGGTCCTTTTGTATCTAAAGTTATTAAATATGTTGCATCGTGCACGCCATTTAGCTTCTATCCTGCCAACTAGATCCCTATCATCGTAGTTCCTTTCCACTTCATCCTTGACCCTTCCCCTTGGTTAACTCATGCTTCGTGAAGCATTTTAGCTATCAGCCATAAGGCAAGACAGAGTCCGAAGCCAAACTATCCGGGACTCGCTAAATGGACACCCTTGATGGACTGGGTCAATAACACCCAGCTAAAGTAGTTCGGACATGTAGTACGAATAGACGCGACCCGATTCCCAAAACAAGCATTGGAGTAGCTACCAACCATAAGGCAGGACAGAGTCCGAAGCCAAAATATCCGGGACTCGCTAAATGTAACACCTTTGATGGACTGGGTCAATAACACCCAGCTAAAGTGGTTCGGGCATGTAGTTACGAATGGACACCACCCGATTCCCAAAACAAGCATTGGAGGCAAGGACGACGTCCCCGGGGAAGAAGGAGAAAGACTTGGTAGGACAACATTAAGAGCCTTGTACTGAGGCGAGGCATGTCCTGGACTGACGCTTTGGTAGAAGCTAAGGACCGGGACCGGTGGAAGGCTTTCTGTCGCCACCCTACACCTCACGGTAGAAGGGTCACCAACAAAGTAAGTAGCTATCAGCCATTCTTCTTGGATGAATAAACCCAAATAGTTTTAGATCATCAACTATATTTTGTAGTGTTTCTTTGTCAATCCACTATCACTACATCAAATACTTTAATTTCGCACAGAAACTCTTTTTTTATCTACTCCAACCATCTCAGCAATCTCATTTCTGCAACCTGCAAACACTATGTTTCGAGGTAAATTTCCACGATTCTGCACTATATGTAAGATTGGGCACATAAGAAAAAGGAGAAAATTAAATAAACAACCACTTATATTTAAATTCTGGATATATTGTTTCCGTTGGGTCACTCAATTTGATTCAGCAAATGGTTTACGTAGAGTATAACAACATTCTACATAGAGCTACAGGATCGGGATTATAGCTTCATCCATAGTTTTGGTTATTTTATGGACGCAGACCATCTTAAAGCATGCACAGCCCTAGACCAGGACGAAACCCAGGAGGACGAAAACGAACTTTTTATCGAAGCCCGTCTGTACTGGTCAGCGCGTCACAAAATGGCTTAACAGCCAAGAGTGGGCGTTGGCTAGTAAGTAAGTTTTGGTTATTTTGCAAAACTAAAACTTTTAAATATAAAAGCCACTTTATTTCCTCTTTCCAGATATATAAGTTGCGTCACATCCATGTTTTTTAAAACATTTTCACAACAAGAGAAATAACATTAGAGGGAAAAAACACTAAGCTAATTTTTATAACTACAATCTAATCTCTATATGTTCCCTACATTAAAGCTCTTGGTCCGCTTTTTACATTCTTAAAAGGTTTGGGATCTGATAAAAGCAGCAAAACAGACTCTACAATATTAAAAATTTTACATCCCTTTTAGTGCTTACAGTCCCCAACAAGAACCATTATAATATTTCCTTCTGTGACCCCCTTCATAACTTTTAAATGGTCGATCTTAAAAAACATGAACATTTTCATGGTTCAGATAATTTTATTAAGGATGACATAATTTAACCTGTGTTGGGTATTTAGTATCTTATTTACATATGTCATTATTTAGTATTGGTACACTCAGCTCTTAAAGACAATAGTGTAAAGTAAATATAAAAGGACACGGACACATTAATATAAATAATCATATAATTATTTTAAACGGCTCTAGAACATGGGACTCGACTCTAGCAACATACAATACACAACAACATAATACAATACAGGGTTACCCTGGGGGGGACCCCAACAAAACAATATCTACTTATAGATCTACGACTACATTAGTGCATTTAATATTGTTATTTGTTGATGTTATATATAGACATTTGACAACTTGTCACTTTTAATTGTAAATAAACTCAGTTGTTCTCCAAGTCTTGGTTTATTACATTTATGACGAGAAAAATGGATTAAAATGAGTCAGTCCTGATCAAATCAAAGGAAAAGAGACACCCTATTCCGCAAATGGATCAACGCCCAACGATGTTAAGATCTTAGATATCGCCTTTTGACACTGAAAATGTATTTTGGAAATATTGCATCCAGACATTACATTCCAATTGAAATAAAAATTGAATGAATCATTCATTCATCTAAACCTATAATCAGTTTATTCAATACCTTTAACATGCCCACCACCAATACTTCTATAACGTAATTGACGTGATTTTACTACGTTTTTATTAGCTTGCTTTCTTGTTTGTTTGTTTGTTTGTTTGTACAAAAATGTTGTTATGCAGTACAAATCTTGCAATCGAATTTTAACTAACATCCCGGGTAGCTAGACATTTGAAACTTTCAGAATAGCTCAGAACACGATGACAATGCATTATTTTAATACTTTTAGTCATCTTTCAGCAGAATTTAATTTGTTTACAGCAAATTTTGCTGTATGGAAACTTAGTTCGGAAAAAATCCGCAAGGTTTTTTTTATTTGTTTTGACATGTCCCATATTTACAATCTTCATTTTGACAAGTTTCATATTGATTTTATATTTAGTCAATAGAAAATTTAAAAAGTAGTATATAAAAAGTTATTTTTATCTTGTAATTATTTACTATAATTTTTAATTAAAAATGAGCCAAATTATTTTGTATTTTACATTTTATAATTCAAATATATAAATAGTAAGATTTAATTGAAAATTTTCTTAATTATATTTAAACTTATTAAATAAATAAATACAACCAAGGTTTACATGAAAATATCTATGTATCTTAAATATGTAATGTTCATTTTAAAGGAATATATTGGTCGAGGAGGTCCAATCGTATTGTCATTTTTATCGTTAAATTATCATCCATAACGCAATAGGCTGTAGAAGGCTCGGATATCCTATCAATAGTAATGTTTTACAATATATAATGTCTGGTGTCCATTTCCAGAAAAGTAAGACATAGCAACAAGCTACTAGCCATATATCCTTTACCGAAGTCTGATAATCTAGAGCCAGAAAAGACCACGTCTGAAAATTGATTTCCCAAGAGTACACTAGACATTCGAGTAAAAAAAAGAGAAAATCTTTTTAAAGCTACTACAAGTTATAAACGACTATGTAACGCTTGAAAAAACTTGGAAACATATGTGTGACATTTCCCAGTTTTCTTTAAGTAAAAAATTATCTTTATAATAATAATAATAAACTGCTTACACTGTTAGCTTTAATATGCATTCATATAATATAAATTTCCAAACAAATAATGTAAATGATTAATTATGTTTAATAGTTCATTTATTACAGCAGATCATTATGAAAATTAACGTTTAAATTAATTAAAGTATGTTAACATTAAGGCATACATATATCAAATTATAATGGTGCAGAATGATTATATTTAACGTTCTTAGTTTGAAATTTCCATCGTTGGCTTTAATGTACGAGTATTTCATAGAATACAAAGTTTCGTAAAATATCTGACACTTAATGTTCTTCGAATATCAACTCAAGATGGCGAAGACGTTATCAAATGTGGCGGTGGCGAAGTGATAAAGTCTAAGGTTTAAATCGAGGTGCATTACCAAAGTTCGAAGGTTGTTTTAGACTTAGTTACGAATTAAGTTAAGACCTAAAGCAACTATAAGCCTGAATTTCCTTCTGCAGGTGTTAGTTAACAATAATTCGACACAATTGTACCCGGGGTAAAAAATTCTGATTTAAAACAACATCTGAATTAAATTAATATTGACAGTAAAAAAATTCTGTTTTTCGATAATAACCAATTAATTTCGTTCTTACAGAATTATCCCCTAAAACGAATTTAAATCGAAGGAAATACTTATACAGGGTTAATGTATTACGGAGTTTCTTCTTATGAAACCCACGTCATAGTAAAAGAAAATAACCTAATTATCTTTATTTTAAATAGCTTCTTTTTTTTTTATAAAAGAGAGCAATTTATTTTTATAATACAACATACTTTTTTTATAAAGATATATTCTCTATATACTTTTAATTTGATCTTTTAATCTTTTTTAATAAATATATCAGTACAAATTTTAAAAAAATATGAGGTAGGAGGAAAAAACCACTTTAACTTATAAATATATATATATGTGTGTGTGTGTGTGTGTGTAATATTTTTATTTTTAACTTTAATTTAAACACTTTATGAGATAACGGATAAGAGAGCGAGGAAGTTGCTCAAGATGAGAGTAATTTGCAATTGATTATCAACTAACTCATTTAAATGGTCTACAGTTAATTTTTGAAACATCAAAATTATAAATTTCCTATAGAGTTTTTGGGGGGACCCCTAAAATTTTTAAGATTAAACTTGGCTTTGGGATATGATTATTCTAAACTGAAATACCAAATTTCATCGTCGGTCCTGTAGCATAGGCTTTGCGCACAGATTAACGAATGAATGCTTCATTACTTTTGCAGGCCTATGTCCTTTATAGGCTGTTGCAGTTAGAACAGAGAAACATGATAGAGTGACTACAGCAGAGTTGGTTAATTGGTTAGCACAGAGGAAAATGACAGAGAGATTATCGCAGAGTAAGTTAGTTGGTTATTACAGATAAACATGACAGAGAGATTATCGCAGAGTAAGTTAGTTGGTTATTACAGATAAACATGACAGAGAGACTAGCACAGTGTTGGTTAGTTGGTCAGCACAGAGGAACATAGAGAGAACTATCGCAGAGTTGGTTAGTTGATTAGCGCAGGTAAATGTTTACCTGCGCAGAGGGACTAGTATAGAGTTGGTTAGTTGGTTAGCACAGATAAACATGACAAAGAGACGAGCACAGAGTTGGTTAGTTGGTTAGCACAGATGAACATTGCAGAGAGACTAGCATAGAGTTAGTTAGTTGATTAGCGCAGATAAACATGACAGAGGGACTAGCATAGAGTTGATTAGTTGGTTAGCACAGATGAACATGACAGAGAGACTAGCATAGAGTTGGTTAGTTGATTAGCGCAGATAAACATTACAGAGAGACTAGCATAGAGTTGGTTAGTTGATTAGCGCAGATAAACATTACAGAGAGACTAGCATAGAGTTCGTTAGTTGGTTAGCACAGATAAACATGACAAAGATACATTTTTCCAAACCCTTTTTCGGACTCAGGAAAGAGTTAGACACTATGTGTCACCTTAAAATTTACATAATAAAAAAAACATTAACTTTAAAAGGTGTAAAGTCATCAAAATGAAAAAGAAAAGGTAATCTATTCATTTAAAAAAGATACACGAATAGAATAGAAAGGAGGGTCCTAAGAGTAGGAACTATATAATATTAGAATACTTGTTTAAAGAATTTTTAAGTCCCCATGTAATTCAGAGTAAGTCCGCACTCTCTATGGTGGAGTACTTAGTTTTATCTCTCATTCTCTTTGTGCTTAAGCTTACTTTCGTTTTTATACCTTAGACCTTTTCTTTTTTAAGAAAAGGTGTTAGAAGTGGCAAAGCCCGGTTTTTTTATGCTCATGAGTGCTGATGTGATATATATATATATACATATATATATATATATATATATATATATATATATATATATATATATATATATATATATATATATGTATATGTATGTATATGTATGTATGTATGAATATAAAGCGTTACATATTTTAAGTTGTTTTCTACTTCTTTGAGATGATATACTTGGATAATTTCATTCACTGTTGCCTCTTCTTTCTTTTTTCTTTTTTTTTTTTGTTTATTAAATTTGCTTATATTTTCTTTTTTTTAACAACAGTGTCAAAAAGTTGAAGTGAAAAAAACACTTGAGTTTATCACAAACCATCTCGAGTTCGCAGTGTAACAAAGTTCAAAGTGTTCGAGTACTTTTGTACAAGGAAGAAACAAGGTGTTAACATTGTATAAAAAAGTTACTTTTTTATTTTAAAAAATGTATTTTACCTTTTCTTTTGGTTAGTAGAACAAAAATTTTGCCTTATAACTTCCTTTTCACTTTTCGTATTTCTTTTCCAAATACATCTTCAAAATTACATCTTCTTGTTCATAGTCATATTTTTTATTATTATATCTTCCATATTATTTTTGATGATTGTGATCATTGGTAACGAAACATTAATGTTTAGATACTGTCGTTAATTCTACATATTTTTAAAAATCTAGAAAAGACTATGCATTCCTATTTATTTCCAGGGATCCGAAATTTACGCAAAGACAGACTACAAGGGAACTAACTATTAAGAGCTTAAAGAAGCTAGGAACTTCTGGCGAAGTGGCAGCTAATTTTCGGTCCCAACAATCCTTAAGTAACTCGAACATCAGCGGTAACGAAATAGCAGACAAACTAGCAAAACTGGGAACAAATCTTCCTCAACTGCATTTTATCTCCTCTTAATATAATATAGGTACATATCTAAAGCACAGATAAATTCCGGGATCAGAAGGTGAAACTAGAAACGCCTTCATGGTTTGTCTGCAGAGTTGATTGACACTAAATTTAAATAAACATAGACTACCAATTAGTGTGGCACATAGCTTCCTCGCATCCTATCACGTACTTTTTTATGCTTTTACAAGCCATTATTGACTAATTTATGAAATTGTTTTCCCCATTTTTGTCTACTTTCGACAAACCATCCAAATTTCATAAAAATCACATAAGTACTTTTGAAGATATAGATGTAAATAAATGGGTGATTGTGCGCATGTGGAAGAAAAACAAATGGGCGCAGAAGGTTGAAACTTATATGGGTTCATCAATGGGCTAATTGTGACCTACCATACAAATTTTATTAAAATCGCAGACGTGTAGTTTTTAAGATATATTGGTTCGCAAACATTGAGCAACACACAGACCGACAAGCAGATACGGAACCAAAAATGTTCTCTGGTATCTAAAACGGATTTCTGTTTTGCAATTTTTGAAATGGAGACAAAATATTTTCGTTCTTCAAAATCATATAGTTTCTGTTACCTTCGGTAAGCTCGGAAGCAATAAGTATTTAATTAAATCGCGTCTCCTCACGTTTTATGATATGAAATTTAAAGACTCCTGAGGCTTTATTAATGCTCAACCAAGTAAAACGCTCAATCAGCAATAAGAAGATAAATGTAAATGAGCTAACTGAGAATTGAATCCATAACTTCTTGAATGAGATGAAACTCTAAAAACCAGACCTTGTAAAATTGTGTTATTTCTAACCTACTTCTAACATGCGTAACTGCTGCGCTCTACATTTTAACTAGAGGGTCTCGTAACTAACTAACTCAGTGGAGCAACAGCTTGTGGAGAGCCTAGGCCTGCCAAAGGGCTTAAACAACTATATATGTAATACATACTTTAGATGGTTATCTAAAGTAGATGGTTGCTATGCAATACATACTTTAGATGGTTTTCTAAAGTAGATGGTTGCTATGCAATACATACTTCAGATGGTTGTCTAAAGTAGATGGTTGCTATATAATACATACTTTAGATGGTTTTCTAAAGTAGATGGTTGCTATGCAATACATACTTCAGATGGTTGTCTAAAGTAGATGGTTGCTATATAATACATACTTTAGATAGTTGTCTAAAGTAGATGGTTGCTATGTAATACATACTTTAGATGGTTTCCTAAAGTAGATGGTTGCTATGCAATACATACTTCAGATGGTTGTCTAAAGTAGATGGTTGCTATATAATACATACTTTAGATAGTTGTCTAAAGTAGATGGTTGCTATGTAATACATACTTTAGATGGTTATCTAAAGTAGATGGTTGCTATGTAATACATACTTTAGATGGTTATCTAAAGTAGATGGTTGCTATGTAATACATACTTTAGATGGTTATCTAATGTAGATGGTTGCTATGCAATACATACTTTAGATGGTTATCTAATGTAGATGGTTGCTATGCAATACATACTTTAGATGGTTATCTAAACTAGATGGTTGCTATGCAATACAGACTTTAGATGGTTATCTAATGTAGATGGTTGCTATGCAATACATACTTTAGATGGTTATCTAAAGTAGATGGTTACTATGAATTACATTCCCTTTAATTATATATTAGTAGACTAGTTTCCAAGTATTTATCTATCTCTATCGCTTCCTGATTAACACTAATTTGCCAATATATTATATCTATATGTATATAAATTTAAGTTTTTCGCTAAATTTGAGGGTGAAGCATTAATGTCCCACCTTTGAGGTGTGAAATGATTTAGTAGGAAAATGAGGAAGAATGATAATAATTCATGTCTACATCCCATGTCACTTACAGCCTTTAGTACAGTTTTACACCTTTAAATTCTTAGTCAGGTCCTTTAAGAGAGGGGAGGGGGGGGGGGGGGGGTGTCGTTTAAAGTATCATAAAACTTTCTCAACATCAATAAGTCTCCTCTTTTTTCTTACTTCTTACCTTTTTTCCATTTTTTTTTTTTTTTTTTTTTATAAACTATTTATACAGGGTGTCGCGGTTTTTCCGTCAGGGCTTAAAAATCTTGTAGAAAAACTTATTTTTTTCGTGGTAGGCTGTGAAATAGTAACTTTATAGCCTAAAAAACATAGCTAAAATCCATTTTTTCATTACGTGGACTTAAAAAATCTTTTCATTACTCCTAGCTGTAAAGAAAAAATCTTTTACGTCCTAGGCACTAAAAGATTTTTTCTTTACGGCGGGTAGTTGTCAAAACTTCCGTTAGTACCGCTGCAGTCTTTGTAGAAATGCTTCTAGTACAATTAAAATCAGCTAGATGTCAATGCGTTTTATTTATCTTTTCTTATAGTGTAACCTCTTTTTAAGGTTTCTTTTTTTAAGTCTTAAGTATGTACTAATATTTGTTATTATTATATATTGATTGGTGATTAATATTTAATGTTTTTTCATTGTCTGCTACCTCGGAAAAAATAGCATATGCTACGCGACTGTGAAGTGTTTTTTCTTTACCTTGGCAATATTTACTGTCTCACTTCGCTCGACAGTAAATGTAATTGCCGCGGTAAAGAAAAAACTCACTTCACAGCCTAGTAACATAATATACTATTAAAGTGGGTTGCTCATATAAACATCGTAAAATGCTGCGTTTATAAGATATGTACAGTACTTTTTTTTTTTTTTTTTTTTTTTTTAAATGATTTTTATTTTTTAACATCTGGACTTCCAAGGATATTCAAACAAAATTTTGTACGTAACTAATATGGAGGAAGAGTCGTAAAAGTGAATAACATCAAGATTCAAAGTTAACCAGTGGAGTAGATTTGGGTAATTGGTATCAAAACTTTAACGCTCTGTATCTCATAAACGCCAGAATTGTACAACCTATGTTAATTTGAGCAACCCACTTTAAAATAAGTTTTTCTACAAGATTTTGAAGTCCTGACGGAAAAACCGCATACACCCTATATATTAACGTATTATGTATGTTATTATGACCTAAGAGGTTAATAGAAAATAACACAACAATATTGTCACCATAATTTATATTTATAATAATAATTTACATACGCAAAAATAAAGTATTTGCTGAGCACTATAAATCATGGCAAAAGAGTCATAAAAAAAACATATAAACGTATCTACATCTTTAATTATGGACTCCCATAGACATGTCAAAGAAATAGGAAATTAGACTTTTTAGAAAACTTGGAAAGTCAAAGAGCTAATTAAGACACAGATATAGCATATGTTAACATATATGACAAACGTCATCGAAATTTGGACAAATTCCATCGATGACAGACATTTTTTAAAAAACACTTTCTTTTCACTCAAGGGATTTCAAAACGAGTAAATCCATCTTCATCTAATTTAGGTATCATATACTTTCGTACAATACTTTATTTTTTTTTAAATACACTACCTGTGTGGAAATGTATAAGTGAAAGTAAACAAACTGAAGTTTGTTGTAACAAAAAAAACAAAAAAAAAAAAAACAACGGCAATAGATAATGTTTAATATATACGAACCGGTTTGGTCAATTTGTTTAGAAATATTCAATATTTTTATCAAGACTACATTCAATTTAGAGTGAATATTAAAACCAGCTTAATATGGAAACGAACGATAAGCCTGGTAAACCAACAAAAACGCTTCCTATTGCAAATATAATTTATTTCTTGAGTAATCAATCTTCTACAATTTTAGCTGTTGATGTGAGTATATTTAACTTACTTGAATACACTAGTTTCGACTAATTACTGCCAATATTTAGTCAAATATTTATTCTGGTGCGTATTCGAAATGCTCAGATAGTAAAATAACCAATTAGTCATTTCTAGAATATTATGCGAGTTGTGTCTGTATTAAAATTATACAGGTTCCGTCTAAAGTAAATACTTAAAAACAGAATCAGAATGAAAATGCCCTTTTCTAAAGTATTTTTGTGTGCTGAATCCGAATTTGAAGTAAAAAATTCTCTTATACGTACAGTTTTCCCGGAAAATACGCTTAAAGTTCGGAAAAATTGTGTTTTGGGGGGTTTTCGACCCAATTTTTCGCCCAAACAAAATGTTGTAAAATATATATATATATTGGGCGTTTGAATATCTTCAAACCATTAAGAACACGAATCTGAAGTAAAAAAAAATTCTGACCTTACTTTTTGAGAAAATTGAAAAATAACTTTTATTTATTTTTACTTTCCACCCTGATTTTTGCTTTCCTCCCTCATTTTCACAACTAGGCTGTAATGGGAAAATTGGATCCATTCCTCCCTATAAACTAGGGTAGAATGTTAATGTTTTCTCCCTTCTGGAGGAAAAATAAATAATTGTCCTGTAAATTGGGGTTTTTTTTAAAGGATTGCCCAATTGAAAAGTAATTACCCTTTAAAATTATATAGTACCCGACGTTTAATTGGGCACTGTCGTCTGTATCGAATAAAAGATCCTGATAAAATCCTGTCTGGTAAGAGAGAAAGAAAAATCCTTCTAGTTCCAAACAAAGCCTCTCTTTTTTTCTTAACAAAAACTAAAACTGGAGAAAAAAACTTTTCTTTTTTCTTTCATTATTTTTAGAATAAAAAATGTATAATTTCAATTTAGCCTAATTTATACTATTGCTTACCTCTAAAGGAAAAGTATTGTACTTAAATTAATTCCAATTTTTTTTTAATTAAATGAAAAAAAAAAAAAAAAAAAAAAGGAAGTGGAACTTTTCCTCACAAAATAATATTCCAAAATGGCTGCAGACATGAAGTTGAAGTATGGAGGCATATTTAACTTTAGGGCGGTTTCGCACTGGGCGACGTTTGTCGCTGTCGCGTGCAACGGTGACGTTTCTGTGACTGAACCATCTTTGGGCTATACATTTCGGTCTTGGGCGTCACAATAACATTGCCAGTACATAAATAATGGCCAGTGTTAAACATAAAATCTTAATATGTACCACTCACTCACTGACACATCACGATATCTCTAAAACCACTAGACCTACGACCATGAAATTTTGTAGGTGTGTTCCTCTTACCTCCTAGGTGCTCGCTAAGAAATATTTTAAAAATCCGCCATCTTGATTCAAGATGGCGGCCATTTATATACAAAATTCGACAAGACGATATCTCGGGAACCAATTGTACTAGAACCTTGAAATTCAGAAGTTGGCCTCCTTTTATGAAATTAGTAACTTTTGTTAAATAGTTTACCAATCGGGCATATTAATTCAAGATGGCGGCAATACATATATAAAAGTCAGCATGTTCTTTATACAAATCTACAGTTTTAGTCCGATCTCGATGAAAATTTGCACACTTGACCTTCAAAGCAAGGGGAAAATCACTGTCTACATGAATATTCAAAATTTGAATTTTGGTACACAGGGGTACGGGGTACAAATGTTAAAGTAATGAACATCCTTCATGATGCATATCGTTGAAAAGCTCTTTAAGAGAACAGTAATTGTGGTTATGTACAGTTTTATCATATTTTCACTTAGGAGGGGGGCATAATTAAAAAATATAGCTATATCTTATATAAAAAGAAGTGTATCCGTATGAGGGTATGTCTTTTATCCTAATTTGATGAATATTTACACACTTTTTCTTCAAAACAAGGTGAAAGTCAACATGTTTGCATGTTCTTTTATACAAATCTACAATTTTATTCCGATCTCGATGAAAATTTGCACACTTGACCTACAAAGCAAGGGGAAGGTAACTGTTTACATGAATTTTCGAACTATAACTTTTGGTTCAAATGGGTACGGGGTACAAGTAATGAATACCCTTTATCTTCATGATGCATATCGTATGCTCTTTAAGAGTACAGTAATTGTTGTTATGTGTACAGTTTGGTCATATTTTCATTTAGGAGGGGGTAAATTCAGGATATTTGCAAATGATCTTATCAAAGAGGTGGGGGATATTACTAGGAGGGATAGAATCTAGATATTCTCGCATAGTAAAATAATTTGTATGCTTTCCTGGTAGGTTATAAACTTATCAAATTTAAAAACATCCCGTAGCGAAGCACGGGTATCCAGCTAGTATATATACAAATTTAAACGTCCTTCACTAACTTGCTATCAAATAAAAGAAGTAAAAGTTAAGGTTCCGAGAATCGAATCCAAGTTATTTAGAAAAGAAACGAAAATAATACTAAAAAATCATTTGGGCTTTTACTCGGTTTTCATAAGGCGAGAGTTGACTTGACGTTCTGCTATTTCAGCCTTATCTCTTATCTCTGGCCTTTAGGCTTTTATTTTTTTCATTTCCCACCACTACTACAGAGAGCCAATAGGGGGAAAACCCACCATGCCGTAAGTAAGTAGGCAGGAAATAGCGGAGATTTTTCTTCTCATGCTACCAGCTGCGGTTTCTTTTTCCTTTTTTTGGCGGGAGATGTAGTAAGAGTTTTTTTGAGCACTCTATTAGTACGGTTCTCTCAACCTTCACCCCTTCCCCCCTATTTTTCATTTCAATTCATCTTCCCCTTTTTTTTAGGTCAATTTTCTACGCACTTCCCCTTTATACTTTTTCACTTCCACGTATTTTGACTTTTGATATATAAACCTGTAATATCTTAAACCAATATAATATATTTCAAAAATATTAAAATAATAAAGCGATTTTTATAAGGCTTCAAACAAAGAAAAAAAAAATGTTTCTTTCCAGTAATAGATTTGTTGCAAATATTTAAAAAAATATATTTTAATCTACTCCTTTTGTTAAACTGTAACAGCTAATGAAGGCCAAGTATATTCGTAATATATAAGAAGCATAATATATAGTCTATTGGTAGTATATAAGTTATTCAAATAAATTATAATATTTGATATTTCTTATAAAAACAAAATTCTTTAGAAAAGAACAAACAAAATAAATTAACATTTTATTTAAATAACATTTTATTAAATGGATGGTGTTTATCAAAAACGACTTAACCCACAAAATTGAATTTTTTGGGTTAACACTTTTTTCTTATTATTTATGGTTTACTGGCCGTTTTTCAATAGGACTTCAACCTTTAAAATATAATAATAATAACAAAAAATAGAAAATAAGTTATTGAAAGTTGAAGTATTGTAATTCTTTGTTTCTCAAAAGGGATTTAAGTAACTTTAAATTGTATTTGTTTTACGATTTGCTTACTATCAATTTTGCTAAAAAGAGTCAAGTGAATTATTTGAAGCCAAGTAACTATACTAAAATGGCATATCTCCCATTTACAATTTACAATAAAGTTCCAAACAACACATTTTGTTAAACTATTTTTCAATAAAGACTCAAGCTCAGGAATCAACCCACGATCAAGCAGGCCGTGTCCCAAAACTTCAATTCGCAACACAAACTTAACCCATGAAAGGTTAAATAGCTAGGCTATGATACCGAATTTGTTTGGTTTTTCCAGACTGTGCTCTTGTTCTTGTACCTTTTATTTTTTGTGCTATTATATTAGGTAAGTGATTAATAATACCTACCACAACATTATAAATAAAAAGCATTTTATAAGCAACATTTTATACATTGATACATATTGATAGCAGATATCGCAGGCAGAGGCACGCTGGAGGTGGGTTCTTGTCTAATAAAATACATTAATGAACGCGTTCGTGCGAAAGCACTGATACTATGGTCAGGCAGTTGTGGTGGTCAAAATCGTAGTATTAAAAGCAACTAATAATTTATTAGCCAAGCGAAACATTAAAGTAATGTTGGAATGCAGAAAAAAGTTGTTACGCTAAGAAAAGAAGATATTTTTTCTGCAGATAAATTAACGGGTGCCATTACAAATCGTAAAAAAGATGTCACCAAAAATAATGTATCGTGGCTCCAGACCCAAGACATTGAACTGCAAAGATCTACTCCACTGACTTTGTACTTTAAAAACAACGTAAACGGTCCTGTCCAACAAGTAGACATTTCAAAGAAAGTAAAAAACAAAACTTCTGATGTGGTACCAATCTCTTAAATCGAAATGAACATTCGTTGGCCCATTGGAAGGACGATGTCAAATGAAAAAAATAAGATGTGAAAGATATTATAAAACTAATAGCGAAATATGTCATGGACTTATATAAGCAAATTTTACGCACTCCAACCGGAGATTTAATTGACGTCGTAGAAGGATATGGGTTAGAAATTAACTTTAAGTAAGAAAATGAAGAACAAGACGACGAATAATATGTTTATCTACTCACGGCAGCAAAATTAAGCATTACTTAACTGTTTTTAGGCTGAAAAGTACTATTTCGCTGCTCTGTTGTTAAAATATTAAAAACAGCCAGAAAAGTAGTTGAAACGGTCACGGAAATATTTCTCTGCCTATGCATGGAAACATTTCCCTGCATAGGCAGAGAAAGCACAGTGTTGGCATTTACCAGTGCGTGTTCTAACATTTGTTTTTGTGTGTGTTTAGTTTCATTTTAATTTAGCTTTATTACAAAGCAATGTTATATTATATTAATGCATTAATATTTTTACCTATGCTTCTATTAAAATCTTAAAGCTTCCATCTAAATAGCGTGAGTAGATAAAATATTGTATGCAACAAGGCAGCAGTAGCAAAGGAAGCATTTCTGCCTCGTGTATATTGCCTGCGTCGGCTTTAATTCGGCAGTTAATTTTCATAGCCTTTCCTGGCCCTTGCTCGGAGGCAAACTTAATCACTTGTCAGTAAAATTCCATTTTGCTGCCTAGAGTTATAAATAACTATTATTTTATTTTATTGTTATTATTTTAATTAAGTAACAATCTTTACAATATTTTTTACTCGTTCTAATTTTACGTTTTGCTTCCGACCTTACCGAAGGTAACGGAAGCTATGTGATCGTTCTGAAGAACGAAACAATTTTAGGTCTCCGATTTAAAAAATTCCAAGACAGAAATCCGTTTCAGACATCAGGAGCATTTTGGTTCCGTGTCTGTCTGTCGGTCGGTCTGTCTGCCTGTCGTTCAATTTTTGCAAAAACTACACGTCCAATTTTAATGAAATTTGGGTGGTTGGTCATGAGTAGCCTATTATTGGTCCCATAAAAGTTTCAACCTTTTGCGCTCATTTGTTTCTCTTCCACATGCGCACAAACATACATTTATTTACACCTATAGCTTCAAAAGTACTTATCTGATTTGTATGAAACTTTTATAGTTTATCGAAAGTAGCCTGCAGATAGCCCTAGATTAATTTGAACCGTCTGCGCTCTTTAACTTTTGCTTAATTGATACTTTAATTCAAGTAAAAAATCAAAACAATTTTGACACATTAAATAACAAACAAACAAACAAATAATTGTGGGGAAAACAATTAAACAAATTAAACAATAATGGCTTGTAAAAGCATAGTCAATAAAGTACGTGATAGAATGCGAGGAAGCTATGTGCCACACCAATTGGCAGTCTATTTTTAATAATCAGTAATAAATAATTTTTATTATAATTTCTTTTAATTACATTATTTTAAAGATTAACTTTCATCAATATTACTTTTACCGTAAGGTGGAAAAGGGGTCGTCATAATTTCCATAATTCAGTAAGGAATCAAAGCAAGTTTAATTCTTTTTTGACAGTTTGGTTTTGGAGAACCCAAGAGTAATATTTTACAATATGGAATTAAGTAATTATAACGCGTAAATGAAATGATAAAAAGTAGCTCAGCTATTTTGCAATAACGAATCAAGTGACTTTAACTCTCTTTTTAAAATAGGATCTAACCAGCACTAACAGTTTCTAAAATGACTTAACCCACAATATTTGTGGGTTGAGTCATTTATGTGAACCAAAAAGGAGTGTAAATCGCTTTGTAATAAGTATTTTTTTAAATAAATTAATTATAACATTATCCTGTAATGAAGGTTTAATCTTTAAGTGATGTTATGTAATAATACCTAATAAGAACAAAAAAAATCTTTCTAAAAAGTATTGTAGTATTTATTAAATGGAAAAGTTCAGTTGTGAACACAAACCTACCATTTTCTCAATTCGGAATGAGTGTGGGTTGAGTCGTTTTTGATAAACACCATCCAAATATTTTCACACACACACACACACACACACACACATATATATATATATATATATATATATATTGTTATACTTGGTAATATGTATTTAAATTTGTATAAGATTATAAGTATTAGTACTTTTTTCTGCAGTAAATTTCCAAATATACATTTGTAGCTTTTGAAACAGAATACAAAGCTTTTATTAAAACTGCATACTATATACATTTGAATTATATAGATTTTTTTAAAGAAAAAAAAATTTAAAGGCAAAGAAAGGTATTGAAAGTACAAAATGTTCATTGTGAATGCCCTGGGTAGCCTAAGTTATAATGGTAAGCTGTAACTGTTATGATTTCTTTTTGACAACAAAAAATATACACTAGTATGTTTACTGGTATAACTGAGAAATATGGTGCTGTCAGGGGAAGAGGTTAAAAAAGTGTGCAGGCCGCAGGCCTTACTGGAATATATTATATTGACAAAGGGATATCAACTCTCCTGTGAACAAGTCATACATATATAATCACTCAAATATATAAATCATACAAATGAACTGTTTGACAAAGGGATATAACCTCTTGCTGCCAAGCGATTCTCGACAGCACCGTGTATCTCAGTTCAACCTTTTTACTTTATCATATTATAAAGACAAAGTATTGTGGTGACGCGAAAATTCGATTTTGTTGGATTTTCACATTTTGAGGTCCCTTAGATCCTATTTTTTTTTTTTTTGATGTCTGTCTGTCATCTGTGCAGACCTGATAAGCCTAAACTACTGGGCCGGGTTTGATGAAATTTGGCATACATGTTTAGAAAAATCATACCCCGAGGCGAAATCGAGAAATGAATTTTAGCTCTAAATTTGGGGTCCTACCCTACCCAAAAACTCTGAAAAAACGTGATAAAATTCGTTCTCGAAAACGGTTCGGGTTTATGAAGGCTTTGTTAAAAACAAACGAATTTCAAACTCGTGAAGAAAATTATTTCTTGAAAACGGTTCGGCCTTAAGGCTTCTTTTAAAAACAAACAAATTAGAAATTCGTGGAGAGACATTATATGTTACTCCATTTAGATGACCTCCACATAGACGCTCTCATATACAATACTAATTTAATGTTTCAAACTGTATAACATTTTGTATTCCTCAGAATGAAAATGTAAAAAAATAAATAAAGATAAGGAATAGATAAGGAAGGATCTAATAAAACTATATACACAAAGTATTTTCCCATTTCTTTCTTTCTAATTGAATTTCGTCACGTGCTACCAACAATAATTAGAGCTATAAAAGAGCAAAAAAAAAGAACACATAAAAACCTATTAGTACTTAAGTTACTAATTCACAACTACTTTAAGCTCAAATTGGTGTTTCGTTTTCTTTATCTTTAAATTTTTAAGTAGCCATAAATTCAGTTCGATATAGTTGGAAAAATATTGATTTGTCTTACTATTAGGCTTCTAACTTTAACTTCTTTTACTTAGGAAAGATTTAAGACCATTTTTAACTGCTCCTTACTAATTCCCTACGGAGTAAATAGAGGTGGATTAAGAAATTACGGCAATTTAAAGGCAACATAAACTGCCCTACCATTAAAACAATAGTGGAATGCAGACAACTCACGAAGGAGTGCTTACCTAACTTCTAAGTAACAATATTTATTTGTGCAACTAGTGCGCAAAGTGGCACTTTGCTGCACACGAGAGAAATATTTAAGCACGAACCGCAAGCGAGGGCGGAAAGGTTTATCGAGTGCAGCAAAGACACATTAAGCTCGAGTTGCACATTAAATTATTCCTACAGTTAGTTTTTAATCTGTAAATAAAATATACAATAACAGAGTGCTCATCAACATGTAAAAGGTGGTTTACAATATCAACTAAACCAGTTAGATTAGTTTAGATTTAAGTTCTTTATATTCGTAAGCTGGAACACTGGAGTGCGGTAAAGTAGTAAGTGCAGGAATCTGCTGTTTTGCGTACTATTTTGAGTGCGATAACAACCACTTTATCGGTCAACTGTAGGAAAAATTAATAGAAGACATAACTTTAATAGAAAAGAGCATTTTGCGGCTTTTGAAAGGGCATCAAATTCCCTTTAAATATGTTTCATTTAAGTTAAGATATAGGATGTAAAAATATAGCTTGGACACAAAAAAATTTACGCTTACGATTTTTTGAAAAATTTATTACCATTATTAGTCTTACTGATTCAGCAAAGTGCATAAGCTCACCAAAATTGGCGCATTTTATGAGCTTAAATACGACGCCTTGGCCGCCCTTACATCTTTTTTGGTTTAGCATCTACAGTCCAAAATGCGTACATTTTTCATGGACAAAAAATCTATGGAAAAATCTATGATTTTTTTATTTTTTTTTTTATTTTTTTTTTAATTTTTATTGATTAACACAACTACATAAATTACAATGTTAGTGTTATTATTGACATTGTTGTTGTTTTTTGGGCGGTGGATAACATGGAAATATAGTCCATTGACTAATCCTTTTGTTTAATTATAAATCTATAATAATAATAATAATAAATATTCTTTATTCCACCACTTGAAAAAAACATGTAGTACAATTTAAATAATAATACAAAAAATAAGTATAACTAACACCCATTTAGTAGCTAAACAATAAACAATAATATATGTGGTGAGAGTCCTCAGTAGGTGTCGCAGCACCTAGAGAGAGGACTCCGTCTCTCAATTTGGTCAGTATTTATTTATTTTATTTTATTATTATTATTTATATACAGATATATATACACACACCTACATATACACATACACATACATATTATATTGCATTATATTTTTAATTATTTATCCTTTACTTAATTATTCATTTTTTTTTTTTTTCTTTTTTTCTAATCTAAATTATAATCTAATTGATTTTGTTTGTCAGTGCTAAATATTAAAATGGACATTAGGATAGACATGGTTTGTCAGTGCTAAATAATGTAAATGGAAGTAGGTTTTTCCCAGACACTTAGCTAAATATCCATGTGGTCCTTATCTCTTTTTGATTAAATAAGTAAACAAACAATAACACATCTTCAAACCGTATCATTTCTGAACACTTTTTGTTTATTATTTGATCGTTCATGTATCCTACATATGACCTTTTGCTGTTTAGGTGCTTCTAAAATTAAAATAAATAAAATAATTTAAATTAAGGGAAAATGTTATGAAATAACAACTCTTATTTTTTATTAGTGAATAAAACCTTATAATTTAACCAATATCGGTTATTTGTTTAAAGACAGTAGTAAGGATTTAAATAAAAATAATTGAATTTGGTCATTATGAGATGTGTAACTCTTGACAGGCGCGACAATTGCCATCTCTGCCCATTTCACATGTTTTACAAACCGGTAGGTAGTTGGTTTTGGCTAAGGATTGTTTGGACCGTACGAGAAACGATTAGCAAACGATCTATGCGTAGGTTAGATCAGTTTGGAGGGCGCTACGATCCTCAATTCTTAACGATCCCGCGGACGATTTCCTGCTTGGTTATCATGCGCTATTATCATGCACTCGAAGTATGAATATAAATTGATTGACTGTTACCTTTGTCGTGAATGATGCGGAACCTGGTGTCAGTTGTGACTGTGGTCTCAGCAGCTGTTAATATTCGCCATCTTGACATTTCTTTCTTCTTCCAGACGACGGCGTGTGAAGCTAGAGAACGGACTATGCACGTCAAGAGTACGTCATCTCCTTCGAACGCATGAACCGGATGCTCTCCTCCACGAACCTGAGGCGCACTCGTAGCAACATCTGCTGCAACAAATTATAAGAAAAAACTCGTGTTAAATAATAATTATAAGAAAAAAATCGTGTTATAATAGTATATGTAAATTTAAGCGTGGAATATATTTTAGAGTCACAAATTGATGAAGGAAAAGGTTCTAAAGCTAAAAATAAGTTTATAGGAACTACGGATTTGCTAGTGAGAATAGAGAATTGAATGTGTCTCTCGATGCTGTGAATTTCCAAGGAATTTGTCTCCAGAATATTTTCTCACATGAAACCAATGGCTTGATATCTTTAAGTTGTAAGGAAGTCAACGCGAGAATTCCATTTATTATTAAGTAGAAGGAGGCGAGGATAGGCGAAAGAAAGAATAAAAGTCCCCTTATAACGTCACACTAGTTTTTACGCCAAAAATACCCACATAATAATCTTTACATAAAGTTATCTGGACTGGGGGCCGATTCTGAAACTTTGAAACCTGCCATACTAAGTGTTTATAAATCAAAAGCTTCTTATGAAGATGCGTGCGCAACCTGTCAACGCGAATCTGTACATGGAGTTGATGTTGAGCTCTCAGAGCAAGGAAGGGGTAGAGGGAGCAATGCGTTTTAAAAAGTGGTTCATTATGCTCCCCCCATATACTAACACTTTCTAGCGAGCTCAATCTGAACTAAAGTGATCACGTGGTCACTGGTCCTTGTCTTATTGGTATATTCCTTGTCTTTCTGTCCCCACAGACGCTTCAACAACCCCTAGTAGCAGTTATTTGATACTTGATACCCCACTCAAAGAATGAAGAAAGAAGAAGAAGCGACTGTCGCTGGTTTAACATGACTCACCTTTCTCCCATGTTTTATATGTATAAGTAACATTCTTCGCTTCTGCGGCACTGATGATGACCCTATAGTGGTTGAAAGCTGCTTTGAAAATAAACTTATTTCACGTGGAGTGACTTTTTCTTTCTTCATTTAATGATGACCTCCACTAACGCCTCATATCCTAATTCCACTCAAAGAAGATTGCTATTGGTTATCTAGGATCTGTTACACGTTTATTAACAACGTTAGTGCCTTTAGACAATTAATAAGGTTAACAACAAACATTAAAGTACATATTTATGAAGAAAACTGTATTCAAAATAAAAATATTAAATGTCGTAAGAAAATATCACTTATTCTTATCAGCTGATATCAGATATATTTCGAGTTTTTATCGAGATATCGATATTGTTTCACCAAACTGCCGCTTGAAAGTGTCAGTATATGGGGGAGCAGAATGAACCACTTTTTGAGACCCAGATTCTATAGTATTGTTGCCTCTACCCCTTCCTTTGTTATAAAAAAAAAGTTGATATTTTGGTTTTGATATTCTACAAATCCTAAAGTGATATAGGTTTCCGCCAGGTTATGTTCTAATATCAAAAACAGAGTGTTGGCATTAACTATAAATTGTTTGACAATGTTGGACAATAAAATAATATTTTTTTTTAAATGAAAAACAAAAAGGACTTGAAGGTTTCATAAAGGTTTATAAGCTTAATTAGGTTTATAAGGTTAATTAGGACGCGCGACGATCCGCTAGCTGTGGATCCACTATTATCAATATCACAAACAACAAAGTGACAAATGGAAAATAGGACGCTTGCTCGGCGTAGTTCAGCATTCGGCCACAATTGGCGCTGCCATCTCTTGATGAATACCAACAATTTGATAAGTACCCCAAGCTTGGATATATTTATAAAATAAAAACAGTATCGACCTCCTATGGAGCTATCCATTACCTCGCTGCTAAGAAATAGATGCGCGTTGTTTTAATATTTGTATCATAACCTTCACTGATTCTAAAAAATCACTTTATGAGCGAAAGCATAGTGGAATAATGTTTATTTACGATTGATACGAAATATCAACATTTTATCTCTGTTTAGATGCGTGGAAAGTGATTCTTTTCGTAGTTGTATTCATTGCGCATGAGCGTTTCATAATTCTTCACCTTATGGCACAATTAGCGTGTTTGATTACATTTAACAAAACTAATTTGCTGTTTGTTTAATTAATGTAACTGTATTTTTCTGTATTTATTATTAATATCCAACAGTCGTAGATAAAGTACGGTACGCAACTCATGCGAAACTGCATTTTGCTTTGGTCGAGTGGTTTTACTACCCTCCCTGTCGCTCGGGTTCAAACTCCACACTCGAATGCAAAATGCTACTTTTTGAACTAGACGCGTAATGTACTATTATTATATTGCTCTTTTTTTGATACATTAATGCGTAAATTGAACCAATTTATGAACAATAAATATTAATTTTATTGAATAAGATCGAATAATTTTTTATTGTAGTAGTATTGTTAGTTTTAACTGTGAATATGAACTTATGATTAATTTCCCACTTTTTTGCGTAAACATTTGACGGAAAAAGAGTCAGATTTAAACTTCTGTTTCAACTCCTATACGAACGTTTTCTCTTAGAAATGTTTACTCGTTTCGCCCTGCAGTAAAGCTTGACTACTTGTTGAAAGCTAGCTTTGTGAAATAAGAATACATTGTGGGTAGAGATGCTTTTCTATATCTCTGATCCAGAGACTTAATAGCAGTAAACAAGTGCTTATTAAAGCATAATAATTCGAGTTAAACTTAAATTTGTGTTAAAATTTTAACACTTTTATTAAATAATTTAAAGTGTATGGAGAAAAAAATAATTCTAATTATTCTGGTACAAAACCAACCATAAAATATTCTGATTTTATGTGTTTTAAAATTTTTACGAGGTAACGAAAAAATCACTCATTATATAAATAAAAATAAAATGTAAAAGTAAAAAAAAAAACTACAGTTTTTTTTTAGTGTATAGAGAGGTTAATTAGAGATGAAGGATAGGGGGAAAGGGGGGGGGGGGGGGAGAGAGGGGGAGGGAGAAAATAATTATTTTGCCATGTTAATTTTAGAAATCTCTCAGTGTGAACTTTTTATTTTTAATTTTAAGGGGGGGGGGAGGATCACTTTGTCCCTCGGGAAATTCCCAGCCAGTAGAGACCCTAAAGCTTCCCTTTAATATTTTTGGAAGAGACCCTGAGACCCCGGTACCCTTCCCTCCCTAAAAAAGGGAGGGAAAGCAAAAAACAAATAATTATTCGCATCGCTTGTTAATAATTTAACGGGTGGAGAGTCAAACGAATACTTTCTCGGGAAAAACATAGGGCTTTTTCTTATGCTGTATGAAAAACATATATTTTCCACATTCCGGTTCAAAAGGGGGTGGCTCTAGAAACGAAAATATATATCTGACCCTTAACCCAAGGCTTTTCGTTTCTACTCTATTCTTTTTAATATATATATATAATAAAAAAAGTATATATATATATATATATATATATATATATATATATATATATATATATATATATATATATATATATATATATATATGTATATATATATATATATATATATATATATATATATATATATATATATATATATATATATATATATATATATATATATATATATGTATATTTATATAATATATATATATAATTAATAACTAAATTTAACTTTTAACCAAAGTTATAGAAAATACGCGTCAAGTGCGGAAAGTAGCATTTTGCATGCGAGTGTGGAGTTTGCACTGAGTGACAGCAAGGGTAGTAAAACCACAAGATCAAAGCAATATGCAGTTTTCGCACGAGTTGCGTACCGTACTTTATCTACAATTAGATTTTAGTAATAAATACAGAAAAAAAAAAATAAACTTCCTGTATGTAACTTCGTATTTCTCTTTTGATAAAGATGACATCAATTCATTATTTGCATTTTGAGCCGAATTAATTATTTCAGGAGGTTAAAATTTTCAAATATTATTTTATTATTATTTTGGAAGGCGTATAATTCTCCTCATTTTCATCATAATCACATATAAATCAATCACTGTTTTTCACTAACAACTCGATATAAACAGTTACTTTAATTGAACAAACAGCAAATTAGTTTTGTTAAATGTAAACTAACTCGCTAATCGTGCGTTAAGGTGAATAATTATTCTTTTCTTTACCGCACTAGGGCTGAAAAAAGAGGACTTATGAAACGCGCACGCGCAATGAATACAAGTACGTAAAGAATCACTTACTACGCATCTAAACAGAGATCGTAGATAAAAACTTTTAATAGCTTTATAAATTTTATCTTAGTTAATATTGTTTTTAAAAATGAATAATTAATTTATTGTATTACCTAAGGTATAATATTGTTTTTAAAAATTAATAATTCATTTATTGTACCTATTACCTAAGGCTAGGAGATGTCTCCTAAATTTTATTTTAGCCTTCCAAAACGTAATACAATATATTTATGGGAAACGTTACCCAGGACTTCTGTGTCATAAAGATGCTTCTACCATCAATACCATCAGAACCCCAGGATCATAAGGAGCCTCTAAAATTAATACTTCAAGACCTTCTTGAAAGGAACATCTTTTATAATATATATAATCTCCTCAATAAAAAGAAAAACGCAAACACTTTTTCTAAATCTATTAATTACTATTTGTCACCCTCAGTAACAAAAGAAAAGTTACTATGAGACATTTTTTACTTCAATTTTTTGACGTAAAAACTCTTTAAAAAGACTTCCATACAAAACCCCCACCAAAGTTAGCAGTGCAACGCTTAGCTTAGCGTTTACCGTAAATATTTCATTACATCTCGTGGCTCAAGGGTTGGGACGCCAAGAAGCAATTTCTGATAATAGAGTATCATCTGCTGCTAAGCGTGTTTTGTGCGCCAAAGTCATCGTGCGAGGAAGTCTTGAAATTTACTCCGCGCGACCGATAAATGACATGGCCGTCATGGAAAGGGTCAGACAAGAGATTCGTGCGTTGTCGAGTAAGCCAAAATATTTTAAATTTTTAAAGTGAACAGATATAGTAGGAAAACTTTTTTTCCCATAAATTATGCCCAGTGGCGAATGAAATACGAAGAATTTAAAAAAGGTAACGGCAGTGTAGAGATACTAACCATCCCAATTTTTTTGTTCAAATCAATGCTAAACTTTTATTTTACCCTTTAATGATATTTAAAAAAGATAGTGATACTTTAGATTCAGTTAATATGATGTAAAAGTTTTAAGAGAAAAAGATTTAAACAACTTTTTGAAAACTAATAAAAAGTTTTTGGTATTTTTTTTGGGGGAGGGGGGGGAGCGGGGCAGAAGTGTTCAAAACTTAAACTAAGTGGGATCCATTTAAAGTGATTCAAAAGCCATTAGGGAACCATGTCAAGCAGGCTCAATCTCACATAGAATAAAACTTTTACATTAAGTTCAAAAGTTACAAGAACATGTTCAACACAGTTAAATGTATATGTGTGAAGAGATTTAGAACTAGATTTCTGGTCTCGAAGATTTCAAAATGATTCAGATACAAAATTGAACAACTGAAAATCAAAAATCTATAAAGTTTTAAGAAATAAAGGAATATTTCGCACAGAATTTATCAAAAAATAATATCATAAATAATTGAAATTATTCTCGTAGCACAGTTTTGTTCTCCTCAGTGGAGGAAATTGCTTTTTCTTCCTTCGGCTAGTTCAACAAACTAGCCAATAGGTCACTAAGTGCCACTAAAAATTATGGTACCCCAAAATCTCGAACAAGTTAATGTCAAAATGTAAACAAGTTTCAGTATAACCTTTTATAACACTCACCCTTTATTGAAACTCAAGAAGTAAAAGTGTACGATAAAAAATCACACTTTGCAAGAAGTGAAACTATAAATAAATATGCAATGCAATATCAAGAATGAAAAGAGTATATTGTATTATAGAGGTATTATAGCTTCACTACACCGCTTATATTATTAGAATTCGTGCGCCAAGCAAACAAAAACAGATCTAAATTTAATAATATTTATATTTTAAAAAGATAAATAAAAGCACGCTTTTACAAATAATCTTTAATATATAAAAGGACAAATCTCTGTAGAAAGGATCTTAACCGAATCTAAACCGTGTCATCGATATGCCCCTGTGTAGGGGACAGTGAGAGAAGAAAAATTAGCCCATGATCGAGGGGGGCTGTAAAGGATTTTGCTCTTTCTTTTTGCTCGATCCCCGGTTCTCCACTAAAAAAAGAGAAAATAAATTTGAGTAACACCAAAGTACTACGAGTGATGATGCGAAGTGATTATAAATGTGTTACTTAAATAAAAGGGTGGGGTGTTATCAAAACTTCACCTTAGTTGTATCTATGTGCAAAATTTGGGGAAGATTGAATCACGGGAAGTGGTTCAAAATTGGGGAAACGGAAATGTGCGATGAAACTTACAAAGCAAAGTAATATAAGACCAGTAAAAAATTATTATCAAATATATGGCAATTCATGCAATGATCATAATATAATTCACATTATTAAGAGCGAAAACCACAAATTCCAAGAACATAATAACTATAGCTGAAAGGATTGAGGTAAATTGCTAAAATTTATATTATTTCCCGAATACCTCTAGTTATTCATTGTAAACAATAAATTGTATAAAATTAATTTCAACACGTAGAATATACTATAGCATTCATCTTCAATAAAATTTACATTATGGTAAATTGTAAGACCAATAATGGTTTCCAACAAGCATATCCAATAATGGATATATTCAAATGCTGCTATAACGAGTAAAATGTGAAAGAGAGACAGTCAGTGAACAAGTTGAGATAGAAATCTGATAGAATATGATTCGGATTTAAATCAAATTCAAGGAGGTAATCTGATATAATTATATTAATATTATCTCATGTATCTCAGCTAGCAGTATTTTTTTAACTTTACAATGGCTTCATTTTATGTTATGTAAGTCCTGTGTATAACAACATCATCGTGGTTTTACCAAGTGATTCAAACAAATATATATATGTAAACACGATTTTATTATTTTCAGCTGTGGGTTTCCGTCCTTTAAAACAATATATAAGAGAAATTAGTTCCCATATATCTCGCACCAATTTGTTTTAAATAAACATATTGTAAAAATTAATATAAATTATTATTTTTGTGTTGTTGGCCTTTTATTATAATAATTCAAATGTTTTAAAATATTACACATTTAAAATATTAAATATTTAAAGTTTTACAAACAATGTTTAAAATAGTTTGACTCAGGTAACTATAATACAGGATCTTTATAAGCCCAAAGAAGCCAAAATATGGGGCAATACATAACAATTCAGATTGAAAAAAAGTGCAATTTACAAATAATTCATAATAATTAGGCCGATTTACAAGCGGGTAAATTAATGTTGTGTATATCACGTGAGTATATTATATGTGTGATTTGGTAATAAATGGATCTATCAATGAATGAAACATTTCATTCATTATTATTTTATAAATTAATAATAATAAATAATAATACAATTTTTAATAATTTATTAATAATAATGAATAATAATACAATTTAAAAATAAAATAAAATAAAATAAACACTTATAAAAAATAGTCTGCCAATTAGTGTGGTACATAGCTTCTTCACGTCCTTTTTCGTATACTTTCTATGATTTAATGCTTTTATAACCAATTATTGTCAAATTTATTTAATTTCCCCCTTTTTCTAAATCTTTCAAAATTTATATTATTTTTTACATGAAATAAAGTATCAATTTAGTAAACTTTAACTTTCGACAAACCATCCAAATTTCAAAAAAATCGGATGAATACTTTTGAAGATATAGGCGTAAAAAGTTGTCTGGTAGACAGAGAGACATTTTCAAGTAACGCTTTTTGGTGTCGTTTTTTGGTAACACTTTTCGAGTTTATGTGCCAAAGTAAAGACATGATAATGTCAAAAAATTCTAGCGTGGAGATTCTTGTGTTTGTAAATTAGGAATTAAATCGAACATATGTAGTGCAGAAGAAAGAAAGTGCTTTTCCTCTTTTCTAGTTTATTAAGAAGTAATCTTTTAGCTTCTTCACCCATATTTTTATAATAAATGCAAAAAATTATAGTTTAACAAAAATAAAAAATAAATTTTATGTATGTATAAGTTTATTAGGAATAAAATTCTAAGGGTTATGGCGTTTGTCCATTGCAAATCGGAGCAGTAGAGCAACAGAAGTTGTAGTTGGGGGGGGAGGGGGGGGGGGGCTCGTGAGCGACTACTGGAGTGGTAGCGAGGAGCGAAGAGAGTGAGACGTGGTAGGTTGCCAATCGGGAGGGCAGGGGTGGGTAGGCCCTACCAAGCGCGCGAGACACTATACCTACAAAGCGAGACACTATACTAGAGCGGGTAGACTCAATTGAACACCTCCTATATATTCCTAACTCCCTGTTCCTATATCTTCCCTATACTCGTGTAAAGCTAGTTTTTAGTAACGCTTTTCGAGGATATGTCCTATAGCCAAGACATGAAAATGTCAATAATTGTATGTTTCTGCGCATGTGGAAGAGAAACAATTATGCGCAGACAGTTGAAACTCATGTGGGACTAACAATGTGCTAAGTATGACCTATCATCTAAATTTCATTAAAAATGGACGAGAAGTTTTTAAGATTATGTAAAAATTGAGCGACAGAAAAACCGGCAGACCGAAAGACAGACACTGAACCAAAAATTTTCCCTGATGTCTAAAACAGATTTCTATCTTGGAATTATTGAAATTGGAGGCATAAAAAAATATTTTCGTTCTTCAGAAGTAATACCAACCACACAAAAATAACTATTTATAAGTATAGGGCCCAAACTAAAAAAGAAAATTATTATTATTTTTAATTTTTTTTTGTTATATTATAATGTTTTTGACTAATCTTTCTTAAAGTTATATGAGTAGGTGTTATAGAATGTTTTAAATGCGTACAAGCAAAATCTAGGTTAAGGAAAACCTACTTGAGGCAAGAAACATATAAAAAATAAAGCTTGAAGAATCGTGCTTTGAAGAGCATCGTGTATCTCATAAATCTAAAAAATTAGTAGAGACATAGATCCCAAAAAAAGTCTACTGTATTTAACTGTAAGGTCGATCGGTGTATTTTTCTTTATTTTCCAACCCTCATCAATATTTTTACCTCGATCTGCTCACCCTACTTTAGATAAAGAGATATGGAAAAGTTTGTCTTTATAAAGGTTCACGTAGCAAGTATATTGTATAAATAAAATAACACTGGGACGTGGGGCCAAGGAAAAAAAAAAGTTTCACAGGAATAGAGGTTAAAAAACCTTATAGAGAAACATAGTAGAGTAACAGAGAAAGGTATTTCATTCTGGGGCAAAACGGGGCCAATCTGGGGCCCCTCAAAAAAAATATTCAGGTTTGTGGAAGGGGGTAGGGGGAAGGTAAAAGCGTTCCGGTGTCACGTGGGACGGGGCTAGTTATTTGTCCAACCCTTGCCTCACCTCCGATACAGTCAGGTCCCATACAGTATTTATGGCTTTATGCTTGGATTTTTTTTTTACCCCACCATTTATAGTTTAAGGGGGTTTATAAAATATTTTTCCCACTCTCTCCCTTAACCTAGTAACCCTTTAGTCAAGAGGTGAAATACCTGAAGTGTAAAATACTATTTATTTATTCATTGCTTCCGAGCTTTCCAAATGTAACGTTAGCTATGTGATCGTTTTGAAGAACGAAATTTGTTTATGCTTCGATTTAAAAAATTCCAAGATTTTTGGTTCCATGCCCGTCTGTCGGTTTCTACTACTCGTTATATTTTAATTAAATTTGGATAGTAGGTCTTAATTGAAGCGAGCGTAAGCGAGCTTCTTACATTCAACGATATATGCATTTTGTCTGTCTGTCTGTCTGTCTGTCAGTAATGTTTACGCGTGTGACGATAACTTGAGTAAAATTTGACCGATTTAGTTGAAATTTGGTATACATGATCCTCTTACTAATACTCAGGCTAAGTTCGTTGGACAGCGTGATCCGTCCAAGAGTTCGCTCGCAATGCTCGCGTAAACGTGAGCTTCAAATTTAAAATTGGAATTTCAGGACGGGAAAAAATTCTAAACCATCAACGACACTGCTATGAATTAATAAAGATCGCTAAAACTATTAAAGCGGACCTAAACGTTTAAAATAGAGAAAACAACCTTTTTACCGATATCTTACGTTCTAACGTAAGGATTTTAATAAAACTTCATGTACATCGTCTAAAGTACAATTGAAACCAGTATGTAAAATTTCAACTTGATACAAGCAGTAGTATTTGAGTAATGAAGTGATACATTTATAATATCAGTTTAAAAGCTATTACGGGTGGATTCTTATAGTCGTGTTGTGTGTAGGTTTGTTTAGGAAGTAAAGCTTTGTACCGAGTACCCCCACTACCCTCTTCCACTTATCTTCAACTATGACATTCATCATGATTAACAAATTTCAATATTCAGTATATTATTGCAATACGCTCGCTTCAATGATTGAAGCGAATGATGTGTGGCTAACTAGCCACGCGATGCCTAGTTAGCCCATTGTTCGTGTTGGAACATATAAATTTCAACCGTCTACGCACATGTTTCTCTTCAACATGCACAAAAACATACATTTATATACTATATACACCTATACCTTCAAAAGTACTCGTCAAGATTTATATATGAAATTTGAATGGTTCATCGAAATCAGCCTTCAGAAAGCCCCAGATTAATTTCAATCATCTTCACTCTTTAAATTTGGCTAAATTAATACTTTATTTATGAATGTGTGTGTATATATGTATGTATATAATGTATGTATGTGTATCTATATGTATATATGTGTATATATGTATGTATGCGTATGTATGTGTGTGTATATGTGTATATATCTATATGCATTTTTCTTCTTTATTTTTTTCTTTTTTTTACACTTACCAACTTATCACTAAGATAAATGTTAACCACTTTTTAATAATTAACAATAATAATCTTAGCACTAATAATCAACTAAACAAATAAAAAACTATTAAAAATTTAAGATTATTACAAAAGAAAAGTTGTTACCGATTAATGAAAAAAAAAAAAATTATATATATAAATAATAGAAAAATAAAATTAAGTATATAAACTAACTACTGGTATTAACTCGAGACGAGGCCCTCACTCTAGATCCTTGTTTTTCTACTGAGGGCCTTCACCTACTATGTATGCTATTGTTAATAATTATTATATTTTTAATGTTATAATGATGATTGTAATGTTATAATAAGAATTTTATGTAATAAAAATAATTGTATTGTAATTGTATATTTCTAAAAAGGTGGAAATAAATTAAATAAAAAAAAAAATAAAAAATATGTAAAAAATAAAAACAATTTTGACAAATATAAAATTAGGGGAAAATTAAATAAATTTGACAAAAATATGTTGTATAACAAAAAACCATTAATGTGTACGGAATAGGACGCGAGGAAGCTATGTGCCTCACTCATTGTTGGTCTTTGTTTTGTATTGCTTATATTTCCGTTATATCATTAATTATATTTCAGTTGGGGTATTAGAGACTGTTTCTTTTTTCATTTTCATATACATAGATTGTATAGAGAGAAAATATTGTAAAATGGCACGAAAAAAATTTATTTTTAGATTTTTATAGGTAAGCGAGTAAGTCAGACAAAATCTTTTACAGTCCCTTGAACTTATTAAGTTATAGTAATGAAAAAAAAAAAAAAAACATACTTTAACGTATCCCTATTTAGTTTAAGTTAATAGGTTTAAAGCTATATCTAAAAAGTTATAGAGATTAAGTAAATACGGATGAGAATAACAGACGTGAGGGTCAACACGTGCGTTCCAGTGATTATTACCCCCCCCCCCCCCCCCCCATTTGTTTTATAAGAAAAGCACAAATAGAGTGCAACGTGATTGGAGGAAGGGGGTTGTTTATTACAATTTTGTTTAAAAATTTAATCTTCCTCCAGATGGGATAAAACTTTAACATTCCAAAAATAAGGGATAAAAGTAAAAATGAGGGGAAAAAGAAAGTATACCCCATTATTATAAACTTAAGTTAATAATACCGACGTTATTTTAAGAAATAATAAAAATAAATTAAATAATGAGATTTGTAAACAGTAGAGCCAACTTATTTTTCTTTAGAAAGTCAGTGTTGCACGAATTGCACATTTAATTTTCATTCATATTATTTTTTTCTTTTACTATAAGATGTTATAAAACGTTTTTTCATCGTTTTCATATGTTTTTGTTAAAATTAAAGGTATACAAATTTAAAAATTTATAGTTATTATTACCTAAAGAAATAGTTAAAATCGAAAACTTTGGTTTAATTTGTGTAATTTTTCTCCTTTCTTGAGCAAAAATTCATATAAACACCCTTGCTATAAATAACTCCGCCTCGGGATTTAGGCAGTATGGTTTCTTCGGCTACCAACAAAACCCTCAGGGTGTAATTACTTTGTTTCCTCCCTTGGTGCGTAAATAACTATTATTGTATGCATTCAATTTCAATTCCGAAATTTACGAAGATGCAATTATTATAAGGAGAATGAGAAGAACATGGGAGCAACGTCGTTATACCGAATATTGAGTTCGAGAGTTGATGTAGGGTTGCAGTGCTTTTTATTTATCAATTTAAAAGTTTATTGAACAAGCAAAGACCTCGGGACGTGCGGCGAGCGGTGGGCGGCAGAGCGTCAGAGCGGTGAGCGGTGGGCGGCAGAGCGGTGCCGCTTACGTTTAAAATTACATTGAGTACAATGGAAATAGAGGACGGCCGGCTATGACAAACACGAGCGTCTGAGCGAAACACTTAACACTTGCTGCTTACCGCTCACCGCTGACCCTAGACAATACTTTTTTGCTCACCGCTCAGAATTTTTTCAGATGAATGGAAACTCTCGTCAAATAAACATTGCAGCAAACAGATGGAAAATACTCCCAGCCTATTAATTTCGCTGTTATCGCAGCCAGCGTCGCTCACCGCTCTACTGCTCTGACGCTCTGCCGCCCACCGCTCATCACTCTGACGCTCTGCCACCCACCGGTCACCATTTGGACGCTTTGCCACCCACTGCTCACTGCTCTGACGCTCTGCCGCCCACCGCTCACCATTTGGACGCTCTGCCACCCACCGCTCACCATTCGGACGCTCTGCCACCCACTGCTCACCATTCGGACGCTCTGCCACCCACCGCTCACCGCTCTGCCGCCCACCGCTCATCGCTCGTATTGTACACAGAGTTTTTAAAAGTTTTGTCCAACGAAATCTGGCATAAAAATTGACCGATTTAAACGAAATTCGGCACACAGTTGCATCTTACCATTTCACACTTAATATTTTTAAGATGGCGGCCAATATAGCGGACGACTAAAACAATATCTTAGTCAGCACGACATGTTATACAGTAGGTAAACGTCTTAAAGAGAAACAGGAAAAGAATATGAAATTATTATTACAAACTTTTTTATTATTCGTCGGCATATTAAAAACAATTAATGTTTGAAAAGGAGGTGTTAAAAAAAATTATGACTCAAGAGGTTAAAAAAGTAACACAAACAGAAACAACCAATTATTTGGGGTTAAAAAAAGTTTTATGTTTGTAAGGTACGTTGCATATAATTTTAAAGCTGCATATAATGAGTGAAAGAAAATGTACAAATTATGACATTGAATGCAAAAAATGACAGTAACACAAAAATTAAGGGTTTTTAAGTCGTATGACATGCTGTAAATCAAATTAAAGGTCTTTCTAAGAAGAAAATTAGTAATATGGTTCTAAATACACATAAATACGTGAGTTGGAAATGCATCCCATCTGTAGTATCTTTATTTCATACAGCTTAGTTAATTAATGTTGTCTTTTAATTCATATGAGCTAAATTTAATGCCCTATACCTTTGACTCCACAAAGGGCTGCTCCGTTACTGATGTCGACTGAAGTCGGTAAGTAGAGGATTCTTTTGTTGATAAAATGCGATGGAGAATATTTCCTTGAGAAAGATTTGTGTCTTTTGGACTTGGCCTGTAGTTTTTATCCTCGAAAGATTGGATGAGGTTGTTTTTTTATTGTATTTTGTTAGATCACGAAGTAAAAGCTAGCTTATCCCTCCTGGGATTCGATCCTAGTCCTGACAGTTGAAGGTTGTAAGGACTAATTACACGTGGCACCTCAAGGGGATTAGAGAGGAGATTAAGCTTGGAGCAGTGTCTCGGACACGGAAGAACACGCGTCAGGTCCTATATACTGGGACTGGATTACAACTTTGTCACAAATCGATTTACTTCCAACCCTTCTTTATCCTTCTTCTATCTTTTTACCATGCTTTACTTTTTCTTTTCATTTGTTAAAAAGAATCAAAAGAGTAAATTAAAGTGAAGAAACCATTCTCTAAATAAAACTGAAGATCATCTCCTTAAAAACTAGTTACTTTTATCTTACAAGCAAATAGCAATTTTCGAATAAAACTGCAATACACTACAAGATGGTTTGTCACGTTCCCTCAGAGAAATCTACTGCAGTAAATTTAAGTTAAAGTGATGTTAGAAACGAAATGAAAGAAATTGTGCAAACTTGTCATCACATCGATCTTATCTTATCTCAAAATAAAGATTGTAAGATAAAGTAAAAATACTTTAAATAGATCATCTCTAACTGATATTTTTAGAGGAAGTTAAGTAAGTTATTTCACATTCGTCGAAATAGACACGAACAAAGTTTATGAATAACGTTACTGTTTGCTTTATTTTTGACATTTTCATGTTTAGGCTATGGAACATAAGTAAAAAACGTTACGTTACATTTAGCTTAAAAACTCAGAAAAGTATAACAGGGAGTTAAAAAGCTATAGGAGGTGTGCAATCCAGTCTCCAGCTGTTGGGCCTCCCTCCACCCCACGTCATAGGGCCGAAGAAAGTCGATAAGATTTATAGGTGTGACAGGGAGTTAGGAAAGTACATCAACTCTCAGCCCTCTCGGACCTACCTAGTATATGAAGGCATATTAACAATTCGTAGAAGGCGCGCCGGCGCCTTTGAATTCTGTCGTTTGTAATCGAGCCGCGGCAGTGCCGATGTGGAGATAAGAATAAAAATTATCTTACATCTACTTTTATCAATTACTTGAATAAATTACCGATTTTATTTAATTTTATGTCGGTAGTTTACGCAGAGCGAAAACATGAAAATGTCTCACTGTCTTGCGGACTCGTATGTAAGAAGTATTTTTATTTTTAATAGTTTTTTGTTTATTTGGGCTTCAGAGTTTAAAAGCTTGTCTTTTACTTCAATAAGAAAATATCCAATGTGCAGTTATTAATCTACAGTACATACAGCAAATTTTAATATATATTTATATATGCAGTGGTATTTATAAATATATTGAAAAGGTCCTAGCGTGTTTGTAGAGTATAAAGGGCCAGAGAATGTTTTCATTTTGGTTATTTTATTTTTATTATTTGGACTTTTCAGCCCTACATATAGCCTCGATGATGTATTCGATTTGATCGATTTTACATGTTTGCTTATTATACCTTCCAAACGAATAATAATAGAAAGGTACGATTTGATCGATTTTACATGTTTGCTCATTATACCTTCCAGACGAATAATAATAGAAAGGTACGATTTGATCGATTTCACATGTTTGCTCATTATACCTTCCAAACGAATAATAATAGAAAGGTACGATTTGATCGATTTCACATGTTTGCTCATTATACCTTCCAAACGAATAATAATAGAAAGGTACGATTTGATCGATTTCACATGTTTGCTCATTATACCTTCCAAACGAATAATAATAGAAAGGTACGATTTGATCGATTTCACATGTTTGCTCATTATACCTTCCAAACGAATAATAATAGAAAGGTACGATTTGATCGATTTAACATGTTTGCTCATTATACCTTCCAAACGAATAATAATAGAAAGGTACGATTGGATCGATTTCACATGTTCGCTCATTATATCTTCGAAACTAATAATGATAGAAAGGTATAATTTGACCGATTTAGACTGATAGTACATTTCCTTACTGTTTAAGTAAAGTGCAAAGCTCACCACATTTGGAGCATTTTATAATCTTTAATATGACACTTTTGCTGCTCATATATATTTTACAGACCTAAATCCGTTTTAAGTTCGTTTCTCATAAGTACGTTCTTCGTTAAACGAGGCTGTGTAGACATGATATTTGTTGATAAAGCTAAGTATTGAAAACGCAAATGGAAGTAGATTTTTTCTCAGACAATGTCCAGGTAGTCCTTATCTCTTCTTGTTGATTTAATAAATAAACCAATAATAACCCATCTTAATTTCTGAATTGACCATCTCAGGTTAGAGAGTGGTCGTCTGTTACTCAGAAAAACCTACTTTCATACACTTTATTAATATTTATCATTGACTAACAAATCATGTCCATCTTTATAGCACACAAAAGGTTCAATTTTGACCTCCTAAATACGCTCCTTGAATTTTGAGAACTAGACTTTGACCCTGTACATGTTTTCAAAGTAAATTATTGCTAGAAATAAAAAAGGAGGGAAAAGAAAAAGAATTTTACAATAAACATGACATAAAATGTATTTATAGTTAGTTACCAAGTGTTTTAAATTAATAGTTGGGCGTAATGCAACGCTAATAATGTATATAATAAAATGATTTATACATGGACTCTTCCACCCCCACCTTAAGTATAGGCAGGAAGCATTATGGCTGTACTAACCCTTAAGGGGTTATGGGGAGGAAAAAACTCGTTATTTACTAGTAATTAAAGGCTAGTAATTAGTTAAAATTAAGGGCTACCTCCGGGTTCTAGGCAGAAGGGGGAGCAGACCCACAAATTTTAACTCCCCCTCCCCCCTCCACGGAATTAATTTAGTAGAAGCTATAATTTTGGAAGTAAAGGATTTTAAGGGGAGGGGGTTATAACCTACTAAACCAATGTAGAATGGGGTTCAGAACCACCTGTTTACTGAGCTTAGCTATAAGTCTTTCTAAGAAGGGAGGGGGAGGAGCAGTGCCTTAAGATCGTAGTAAATTCAGCAGGAAATATGACCCCCTCGACCTCTTCTAGAAATTTTATTCATTAGTTCAGTAAGTCCTTTTCTACTTAAAAAATTAAGTTAACGTTCCTTAAAAAACTTTTTTTTCTCAAAGAGAACCAAAATTAATTTTTTTGGGGAGGGGATTTTTTTTATATATTGTCGATTTCTTTGATCGTAATTAAGATTTTGGCACGGATTCAGTTGGCTGAAGATCGAATGAGGTGATAAAAAGATAATAAATTTATAATGTTAATTTTATGTTTCAAATGAAATACGATAAAGTTAAATTTTATGGCAGCAGGTAACTTAATAAATTTTGCAAAAAAAAAAAAAATGTTTTTATATACTTTTTTGTTACTTTAGTTGGACTTTAGCTTTGATAAGGATAATGGTTGCACCTCATCTGTCTAGTTTGAGAAGATAAGGAGGCACTTTAAAGGAATGTGTGCAGGATACGGGAAATTGCTCTATCAGAATCTAAGAGTAGGAGAAATTTGGGGGAAGGTATTCGAAGCGCTTAGATGGAAGATCTCAGTAAAAAGATTTGCAATAAAGCCTATTAAGATAGTATTTTTAATTTTAAAGTTTAAAATTGAACTATTTTTTTTCTAACTTTATCTGTCTTTCTAACTTTCTCCGTCTCAACTTGAAATATGAGATTAGTACATTTTTCTTTGCTGGAAAAACTGGAAGTTATCTGTCCAAATTATACTTAAGTTTTCTTTTTGCTCTTACACTCTCGTACCACCTAGAAGGTGATAATGTTCGAAAACAGGACATCCTACTATGGAAAAGTTTGTGTAACTCCAAGCAGAAAAACTTTTCTACCAAAGACCACGGAGAAAATGAACGTGGAGGTAAGGCTCCCTGTAAAAACTGTCACGTCTTAGGAAAACCGTCGAGTTTTTCAAAAAAAATTACACCGTGCTCTCTGCACCAGTATTGATCTGGAAAGAGACAAAAACTTACAAAAATATAAGTCCTAAACGCATAGTTCCTATGTTCCAGCAAATATTTACTTTTGGAGACGAAAATTATGAGCAGAAATATTCATCAAAGTGATTTTTGCAAGATACTATTTACCAACCTGTAACTATAACTTAGTAACTCAAGCTCTCAAACAATAATTACAGCCTATTATCTGAGCTCACAGCAGTACGTAAGGCAGTAAGCATGCAGTGTATCTTTACTCGAACCAATTCAACCGGTTTTTCTCACCCTCATATCTCTACTTCCTCGTACGATGGGCTTTTGAAATTTGAAACACAGATTAAGCTTGAGTAGCTTAGGAAACTGTAAAAATTGAGCCCTTAACACCCAGCCTCTTCAACATGGGAGATGTTCAAAGTTAAAATTTTTGTTATTGACTGACTCACTCATTTACTAACTCATCATCAAAATTATATGTGACTTCAAGAATAGCTAGAAACTTGAACTTTCCAACACTTTTAGATATAGCTGAGTAACTGACAGAAAAAATGCAAAAAGTTGATTTTTATTTTCTTTTTACCCCCTTAAAAAAATTTAAAGATTCTTAATATATTTAAGTTGATGGATGATTAAGGTGTGGTAATGAGAAAAAAAAACACTTATTTCTTCATTATGAGACGTTTCGACCCTTTTTAAAGGTCATTTTCAATCATTTAATTATTAATAATGATGTCTTTTGAGGTAAAAAAAATAATTTTAACAATTATTGTTAAATCTATCTCTGTAAGAGAGGGTCATAAATTATTACATAACACTATAAACTAATAACACATCGTAACTTTTTTTCTGAACATTAGACAATACATATAAATCTAAAAAGAAACAAAATTAATTTTACCAAAATTTCAGATATCTTTCGATGATCATAATGAAGAAATAAGTGTTTTTTTATCATTACCACACCTTAATCATCCATCAACTTAAATATATTAAGAATCATCAAATAAAAAGGTGTTAATTTTCAACGTTAAAAAAAATTTAAAATGTCAACGATTTTCTATGAATTAACGGTAAGGAGTATCAAGAAACTGACTACACAAACTGCTACTTCAACTGCTACTTCTGCTGATTCTATGACTTATTTCCTACCTTCATCGGTTGTACCTTAGTTGGAGCTAAATTTGATTAATAATTTTCTTAATTTTTGACTTTGATCTCTCATAGAGTCCGCAATTATTGTCCGATTTTATTTCTGATTGGATGGCTTGTCTCACACTAGTGCTCTTTAAATCAAGTATTTATTATTTCAAACATTCTTATTTGCTAAAAACGTGAGAGTGAACTTTTTCCCGAGTGCCGTGTCATGTGAACCCTTTTTTAAAAGTTTGTTATTGTATTGCACGTTATTTGAAAGGCCTCAATTTGTACTTAAGAACTATGACATTTGTTTATTTTTAATAAATTTTGTACATTACATGTACTTTTTTACTGATTTGAAAAAATCGTGTTAGCCATCTAAGATATAGTCGTTTTTTTAAAATGCTATTTTACAGTTAACTATAAATACAAGAATATAAAATGCTACCTCTTCAAGTTACCCCAAAACAAACGCATGTATATCTTACAGAATTTTATTATAAAATATACGTATGTGTATGTGTGTGTTGTAACGATATTGGAAATAAGCATGAAGTCAAGTCAGTGACGTAAGAAAGATGTATGGGAGAGAGAGAAGAAAAATAAAAATAAATCCCGTAAAAACCGGGATTGGCTGCGTACCCGCACTCTGCTCTAGCTTAAGGCATAAAGATGTATAGCTGCATGCCTCCTGCCACTAGCAACGTTTTCCAAGTATTTCTACCAGGGGGGAAAAAAGGAAAAAATGTATTCTTCGTTCGAAGGAAGTAGGCATAAAATGAAAATTCTGGTGCGGAAGTTTCTTCTTTAAGCCAGTAGAAGAAATGGAGGGGATTCTAGAACAGTTTTTCATTCTACCTACTCTGAATTCAGGAAAAAAATATACGTTGGCAGGAAAAATCACTGTTAACGGAGTAAAAGTTAAGGAATAGATATAGAAAGAAAATACATCTTTAGGCAAGAAAAATACTTGAAAACCTCCCAAAAAGGGAATCGGAGAAAAAACCAAAACGTAAAGAACATATATATATATATATATATATATATATATATATATATATATATATATATATATATATATATATATATATATATATTTACGTTTGCGTGTTTCGACTTAGTGGTATTTTGATTAAGGTAAAACGAAAAAGGCAGAGGTGGAACGTTTAGCCTGTAGGGGTGGGAATGGGAAGGAAAATGATAAATGAGGAGATTTAAAAGCTGACGATGCATCAGTCTTATGCCAGGTGGTTTGAGGGAGAACCGCACCCAATTTCAACGATGCCTTTTAACAGAAATAGGTAATACAGAGAGAAAAGTCAGGTAGATAGATGAAATTGTAACTTCATTGATTCTTCCGTTTAAATCTTAAAATAGTTAATAGGATATTGTTTAATATTATATATTAATTTAACAGGACAGCCTTATCTAGACGTAGTCATTATTGAAAGATTCAAGAACGTATTAGAAGTGGAGCGACTATGCAGCGTACATCGGCTTTTGCAAGGATACATAATATAAATTGTTTCTCCATCTAAATGGAATCTTATTTATTTAACAAAGCAGCTTTCAGCCTTCATAAGCCCATTATCAGTGCCTAAAGAACAAAATATAGTTCGTAGTTCGTAACTTAGAACGTAACTCATCGTTTATATACTTTGGCACTGATGACGGCCTTATGAAATAAAGGTTGAAAGCTGCATCGTTAAATAAATAAGAATCAATTTAAGATGAAAGACAATTGGTACTTCTTTAGATTGTTACTCCCCTTTTTTTTTAAAAAAATATAAATGACTAACTAAATAACCATTTCGACAAAGAGATGTTTAGTCAAATGTACTTTAGAACAAAGGAATATCCCAATACTGTTTTTCTAAGGGGAGTAACAGTCTAAAGAAGAACATTTCGTACACCTTCTTTAGATTGTTACTACTTTTTTGTGTTTTTTTATAAGGGGATTAACAATCTAAAGAATTGTCAGACAATTTATATGTTGCCTAAAAACTTGTTTTTTTTCGAAAAACGTAAACCTACGGGAGATGATTATTCGATGAGACGATTATTATTCGGAGACGATTTAGGTCATAATTTAGTTTACGATCAAAGGAAAAATAAAAACACCTTAAATACACGCCATTCGTTACATGAAATTCAATTTATTTATTTAAATAAGGATTAATTTAAATTTAAATTTTATTTTGATAATTAAAAAATTAATCTAAACTCTAATTAAAAAAAATAAATAAAATCTCAAGTTTCTCCCTTAAAACCAATAATAAATAATTGAAGAATACACAATAATAAATATTTGGCGAAATGAGTTTATTTTATTTATTTATTTTTTTAAATGAATGGATACTTAATTGCAAATGGACTGGGAGTTAAAATTAAAAAAAAAAAAAAAACATATTCGATCTCTCATATTTGGATTTGCAATTATAGGGAAAAAGGAATTGTGAAAATTGTATGAGAAAGAGTCAAGCCTCATCAAAATTTTAGTGATTGAAAAAAAAATACAAACCTTATTACAAAAACCAGGGTTTTTACATTTTAATTTTATCTTCAAAAGTATTGATATTACATTTTTTACGTAAAATCATTTTTAAAAAAAAAAAAAAAAAGTTCCCCCCTCCCCTAAAAATCAGAAATTCCGCTCATGCAAAAAATGATTATATTTCCTTTATAAGCGAAATAAATTATTTGTTGGTTAGAGGGGAGAGATCAAGTTAAGTGGAATAATATACTTTCTGAAAAGCCTAAAAGTTAAATAATATTAAATTTCAGCGGGTTTAGTCAACCCAATAATTATTTTTTAAATAATTATGGTTATTATATTATATTTTAAGTATTTATATCAGAGGAATATGAGTTATTTATAAAATTAATTTACCAGTATTATTAAACATTATGTAAATTATAATATTATATATTCAAATACGAGAATATACATATTATATTCTGGAGCTCATAAAGTTTCTTTTAATTATTATTAGCAAAATATAAATGGATTTATTTATTTATATTTAGCTTTTGTTTATTTTTACTTGTATATTTGCTTAATACTTTTTTTACTCCATTTTTTAGGAAGCATTTAATAGTATTTTGCCATGTGAGACTCTGAAGAACGATCACAGTTATAGTGCAATTGATTAATGTCGAATTCTGTATATAGACCTTCTTAAATGGGGGGGGGGGGGGCCTTCTTAAATTAAGATGGCAGATAGTATAAATATTACTTAGCGAGCACAAGGGGTTAGAGGCAGGGGTTCCCAACGGGGTCCAGGTGGACCCCTTGGGGGTCTATGGAAATTTCAAAGGGGTCTATAGTATTCCAATGATCTACTGGGGGTCGTTGATAAATATAAAAGTTTGAATATTGGTTATTTCAAGAATCTAAAAGAAAAATTTGCGTATCCTTCTAAAAGCCGAAATTAAATCACTTCTTAATCCGTCCTCTTCTGTAAATAATGCTAGATGTGGATTAGAAAGAAGCGTCTTGCAATGTTTTTTTGTTAATTGCAAAAGCCGGATATACTAAAAAATTCTTATTTGTAAAGTGCAAAACAGTAAATTTTCTGTGCAGTTACGGATCAATCCACTTTTTGTAGAAACAGTATTTTGATGTTATATGTTCGATATTATAGCTCCAGATTAAGAAAAATAACATAATACTTTCTTTCAGTGAACAGTTAGAAATGTGCACTAAACCGATAAACATATATTTGTTTTGCATTTTTTTGAAAATTTACACTGAACACTTAAAACAAGTAAAAGAAGATATGTTATGTTAGCTGTGGCTATATGATAATAGGTAATTTCAGGCCAAATATTGAGAAAAAAAAATTATCAATACAATATATATATCACGCAACGACCACATAAATAAAAATCACAGGGAAGTACTTGCGTCCAAGTACTTTTTAGGGTTTTGTAGATGAGTAAGCATACCCGTTATTGATTTTTTTGTCTTCGATCTCAAGGGTCCCGGGTTCGATCCCCCGGCGGGTCACAATGTTTTTTATCAGTAATAAAGACAAGATAAATGACATTTTTCAGGAAATTTGCATCGCCCCACCATAAGGTATAACCATGAATTATTTCGAAATTTTAGCACCAGCCGATCTATAGTGGTTGGGGGGGGGGATTTTTTTTAGGGTATATTTTGATTTTTTTAACTAATAAGGAATGCAAAATTTAAAAAAGCATATATATATTTGTGTCCTACTCTTCAGCAGCTTTCATTTGATACCCAACTCAAAATTTAAAAAAAATAAAATTTTGGGCGCACTTCACTTTTTTGCGCCCAAAATTGGCAATTTTTGAAAATTTAGGATGAACTCCCGGAATTTTCATCGCGCCACAATAAGGTATTAGCATGAATAATTTCGAAATTTTAGCACCAGCCGATCTATAGTGGTTGGGCGGGGGGGGGGATTTTTTTTTGGGTATATTTTGATTTTTTTAACCAATAAGAAATGCAAAATTTAAAAAAGCATATATATATTTGTGTCCTACTCTTCAGCAGCTTTCATTTGATACCCCACTCAAAAATTAAAAAAAATAAAAAAATTTGAGTTTATCACATATTTTCGAATTGCGCATGCGCATATCAAATTTTGAACTTCTATATATATTTTTCCTGTGGTTGGGTCAAAAAGTTGCACCAGTGTTTCAAATTTCAGCACTTTCGCTTTAACGGTTCGGGCCCTATGAACCAAAGAGCGACGGACACATCACCCTCGGCATAAGGGTTTTGAGAAGTATCTACAAAACCCTAAAAATCGACATATTGTTCAATTACAATATTGATAAAGATGAAATCAAGTTTATATCTGTTATCCAAAATCTTATATAAACCACTTTTTCTAATTTTTTGTCTGAGTTCTTACCACATATTGTTATCTTTAAGATTTATTAGTATTCCGCTAACGTTGTGTGCTGCATATTAATGGAAAAATGCAAGAGGGTCGATGAAGAAAATAATTTTTTTTAAAAGGGGTCGATGAAGGAATAAGGTTGGGAACCCCTGGGTCAGAGAGACATACCTACAAAATTTCATGGTGATAGGTCCAGTAATAATGAGTGAGACAGAAGTATTTGGATTTTATGTATTTACATAAAAAGACTGATACAGAAATTGAATATATATAAAAGTGTACAATTACAAAAGCATTTTACAACGAATCTGAACAAAATGGTATTTTACGTATGACGAACTCAAACAAAAACATCAAGCTTAGAATTCCTCTGTTTTTTTCTCTTAATAGGCAGAATTCGAAACCTAGAAGAGAGTTGATTGCCTACTTAAATGCGGAGAGAAGCCTTGGTAAAAGTTGGTCCTCTTGTAGTACAACCCTATAGCTAAGTCTCCCTCAATAAGAACTAAAGTTTAAAAGTTGAAGCCACTCGTAGTTAAGCCAAGGACTTTAGAACCATTAGTACTGCTTCTACTTCACCCATACTTTCAGCCCATACTAAAGTGTTTGTTACAGTGCCACTCCTCACCATCCCATACTTAACCTCCTTACTTCTTAAACCCATACTTATCAACCGACCCACTCAAAATACAAATGTTTTTTGGACCCCTCCCCTAAAATATTTTACTGTGTCTCTGTCAAAATATGTCAAGTACTGTACTTTCTAATGTTCGTTATAGCTCTCTGATAAATAAAGATTTTTAACATCTTTCAAAAGCACATATTATGTGACTATCTACTTCAATGTAATAATTTGTATTAATTACCATTTAATCATATTAAATAGATTTCTTTATACAGGGTGGTCCAAAAGTCCCCCCCCCTCTTAACTTTTTAACCGTTTGAGATAAATTAATGAAACTTGGGGGATCTCTACCATGCAAAGGGAAGTTTGTTTTCATCCACTCGCATACTAGGGGCAACCACCCACTTTGCCCCCAGGCCACCCAACTTCAAAATTTCAAATTGGAGTGTATATTTTTGATAGCATATTTGGATTCTACGGTGAAAAATAATAAAATTTTACTTAAAATAATTTTTACTATTTCCAATATTTCGCCCCCTATAGGGGGGCAAAGGTAGCAAAATAACCTTTCCGAAATAGTAAGAAAATAACACTTAGATCATTATAAAATCTAAACGGTTTGAAATGAAGTAATGAAACTTGGGGGATCTTTACCATGTAAAGGTAAGTGCGTATTCATCCACTCGCGTACTAGGGGCAACAATCATTTTGCCCCCAGGGGCTGAAATCTACCATTTTTATACCTTTGCCCCCCTAAAGGGGATAAAATAATGGAGATAGAAAAAAAAGTTTGAAGTAAAATATTTTTATTTTTCACCTTTAAATCTAAATCTGCTATCAAAAATTACACTCCAGGTTAAAATTTTGAAGTTAGATGGCCTGGGGGCAAAATAGGTGGTTTCCCCTACTGCGCGATTGCATGTAAACAAACTTCCGTTTACATGGTACAGATCCCCTAAGTTTCATTAATTTATCTCTAACCGTTTAGATTTTACAACGTATTATCAGAAGGGTTATTTTGCTATCTTTGCCCCCCTGAAGGGGGCAACATATTGGAAATAGAAAAAATTGTTTCAAGTAAAATTTTAATATTTTTCACCCCAAGAATCCAAATATGCTATCAAAAATATACACTCCAATTTGAAATTTTGAAGTTGGGTGGCCTGGGGGCAAAGTGGGTGGTTGCCCCTAGTGGGCGCTTGCATGAAAACAAACTTCCCTTTGGACGATAGAGATCCCCCTAGTTTCATTAATTTATCTCAAACCGTTCAAAAGTTAAGAGGGGGGGGGGGGGGGAGACTATTGAACCACCCTGTATAATAATATATGATAGACATCTGTCTCTTTCATACAGAATCTAGAGTATTTATTTGATATAGTATCTGTCATTTTTTGTACCATAATAACTTAAGAACCTTTTATCGTATTGAAATGAAATTGATTTGTTCTTTTAGTTCGATGTTATCAGCAGTTTTACCACGCGTAAACTTTAATATCGCCAAATTCAATGATTCATAGAAATTTGTTCTAGATATCAGAGAACATTTTTAGTGTCGTCTGTTTGAACCAGTCTGTCCATCAACAATTTTGTGATTCATCATATCTTAAAAACTGCGCATCTCATTTTTAAATGGTTTTATAAAAAAATGTTAATGGTTTGTCGAATATATCCCAAAGATGATCCTACTATTCACATATCTGTAGATACAATTTACAGTAGCATCCAATATGGTTACACATTCCTCGGAATTGGACACTGGACCTAAGTATGTTCTTTTCGCAAGTAAAGACTTTTAAAAATTTAGATGACTAAAGATATCTTTCAAATCCTTAAAATAAAAAAAATAAAAAATGAGACTCTGACGCATTAGATGTGAAACTTAAGTTCTAGAAACAGAATTAACATATGAAATATGTGCATACAATAGCACAATAACCCTTATTTAAGTAATGCATATTATATAAACCATTTATTAAATACGCAACAGACATATGTATAAACAAGAGTTTACAATGCCCCCAGAGTCAGGTAACTTCTCAAAGAAACATGATTTAAATTAATAAAATATTTTCATAAAATGTTAGCGAATAATGAAGAAAAACATAAAACCAACATTAATATATATATATATATATATATATATATATATATATATATATATATATATATATATATATATATATATATATATATATATATATATATACATAATAAATTATTATATATCGATCCGAGCCCTAATAATAATTGTTATAATACTAACAATTATTATTCTGTCGGGGGGTGTCGCGGCCTCCGCTGGGTCTTTCGGTCGTTGGGGGGCCTGGGGTGAAGGCTCTTCTTCTATCGGAGGGAGAGGGACCGGAAGCTCTAGGCGGCTCGATGGAACGGTGGGTCCGCTGTGGGGGCGGATCCCCCTCGGGGTATCTCTCTGGCTCGGGGTGCTGGTGGCCTTCGGACACTTGGAGGCGCATCCTTCTTATCATCACCATCATACAGAGAATTAACTGACATCGATGAATCCTCAGCCTCTTCTTCCTGACTGGAGCAGGAAGCATAGAGGAAGGGTAAGTCTGGGAAACCAAGACCACACGATCATCATATGAAACGATGATGACGTTGTAGCTCTTGGTAGTTATAGTTATAATTATAGTCGCGTCAGGTACCATATGCTCCTTAAAGAGTATGGTACCCAAAATGGAGGGTTTTTTCACTTGCAGGGATGTTAGTGGGGTAAGGGCTACCAGCGTCTGTCTCAGTGCCGGCTGAACAGTCGGGAAGTAGCTCAATCCCCACACTCAGGGATCCCGGGATCCTGCGATAGGTCTCGCTATCGAGAGTAGGATAGCGAGGCTCCAGGGTGGCTTAGCTTAGCTTCATACACCCTGGGGCATAAAACTTTTGCCCTGCAGGCACCGTTGTGTCTTTCCCGCCATTAAAAAAAAAAAAAAAAAAAAAAAAAAAATACTACCCTTATATACCAATTTTGTGTATAAAATTAACTACTCCCGTGGTATAGTGTTTAGCACTGAGACTCTCAATCCATGGGTCGGGGGTTCGAGACTTGTCCAGAGGGAAGTTTTTTTACAGGTAAATCCGGTAGTAACTGCCGGCCTAAGTCGGCAGCAGATTAAAATATCTATCACAGACAAGTCTTAAAACAAAAACTTTTAATTTCGTTAATTTCAAATAAAAAAATGTTTCATTTGGAGTCTCGAAACGCGAACTTCGTTTCCCGATGTAAATTTCATCCAAGCAAATTTACTCTATCGCGGCTAAATAAGATTCACTTAAAACTGAAACATTCACTTTCAATTGAAACATAAGGTATCTTATTAGGGTGGTTTTTTTTTTGGTCTTTTTTAATAAAAAAAAAAACAAGAGAAGAGAATGTCGATAAATTGGTTATTTAGAGTTGGACATGATTTCTTTCTCTGAATCTAGAGTAATTGGAGGATGGGATTTTGGGCAGTGTGAAATAATCGAGGGACTCGTTTGTCGAGGCCCCCAGGGAATTTCCCCTTCCTCTAGGGGCCCAGTCTCGGCTAAACTGAATTGATGTGAATTTATCATTGGGTCCTGATGGGGGCAAGGGCCCTGCCCTGAGGCCCTTGGCTAGATGTGGGCAGGACAAAAGGTTCATCCTTATTCCCTTGAGATAGATCCAACAACACAATAAGTTTCTTCTCTGATATAGACTCAGTATATCGACTTTTTCTTGATTAAATTTAAAAAAAAGCACACTTCTTTTCACTATTTCTATATTAATTCACATTTTAGACATTTTATATATACGGGTACATAAAATCCAAATGACACTGACTAATTGACTCATCAAAATATCTTTGGGACCATTGGACCTATGACAAACATGTATCTGAAATAGATTTCTCTTAGCCCTTAGGTATTAGTTTAAACTTTTTTTTACGATCCGCCATCTTAAATTAAGATGGCTGCTTATAGGAAACATTTGTTGATAAATTTGGCAGTTAGCAGCCTTTTGTCATTAATGTCTTTGGTAAAAGATTTTTCAGATCCATTTATGTATTAGTAACGATATAACTAGGAGTGCAATGCAGTTGTCTGCTGGCAATATTGAGCTGAGCGTGCATATTAAAAACAATAAACATTTGTATTTATAAACAGCTGAAATCGGATCAAAAATATTAATATTTCTAATTTTTAATTAAAAAGCATTTTTTCCTGTTTTTCTATTATACCCTCCTCTTAAATGAAAATATGGCAAAAATGATCTAACAACAATAACTTTACTCTTAAAGAGCTTTCCAACGACAAGTATCATTAAAGGCATACACTATTTTAACTTTTGTACCCCGCACCCCTGAGTACCAATTTGGACCATATCAGCTTTATACCTTCCTGTGATTGTTCCCTATGACCGTGCCGCATTTGTGCGGATCAGTTCAGCCGTTCAGGAGGAAACTTTAGTACCCCGTACCCCTGTGTACCAATTTGGCCCATTTCAGATTTATACCTTCCTGAGATTGGTCACTATGACCAATGACCGTGCCGCATTTGTGCGGATCAGTTCAGCCGTTCAGGAGGAGTATGAGTCAAAATAAATGCAAAGTGTAGTATAAGAGCTTCGCTTCGCTCAGCTCAATTATAGTATTTTGAATGAACCTTTATTTAATAATATTGTTTATCGAGATAATATTTTATAAGTTTTTCTACATTAGAAGGGATAAATTACTAATCAGGAATTTCTTTCCCTCCGCAACCAAAATATATTTATAAATCTAACCTTAAGAACATTAAGTTCTAAGGTTAGAAGCCGCTTTATGCAGTTTTGTGTGATATTTATTAGTCAAAGTGTCTTATGACTTGCATTTAAAGGCAATCTAACTCACTAATAATTATTAGTAAGTAGATTTTTATTATGACATCAAAAATATAAATTTAATTTATACTAGAGTATAAAGGAAATGTTCTGGATGCACTTGACCGGAAATTAGCCAAATTCTCTTGGTTGAATATCTGTTTCCCTGAACATCACATTGTTTAGGAAAAAAAATGGACAGACTTGAACTAAATAAATTGGTAAGGCGTGAAGTCTCACGTAAAAAGGGTTTCGTTGGTATTATGAACACAAAATTAGAAGGGGGGAGGGGGGGGGGGAGAGAAAAGGTTTTTTGACAAAATGGCGCCGAAAATTAAACACTATCCATAAGTGGTATATATATTTGTAATCTACTCTTCAATACCTTTCATTTGATACCTTACTAAAAATTTATAAAAAAAATTTTTTTTCGAGTGACATGAATTATCCGCCATCTTGGATTTCCAGTAGATCAGATCAAATTGCTAATCTTATTTTTTCTATGGCCCAGCAGACCACACATTTTGCATATTTTTCTATATTTTTAATAACAGCGGAAATACGATTTTAGGGGGGGGGGGACACGAAAAATTTCGAGGTTTTTTGACAAAATGGCGCCGAAAATTAAACACAACCCCTAAGTGGTATATATATTTGTAATCTACTCTTGAATACCTTTCATTTGATACCCCACTCAAAATTTTAAAAAAATATTTTTTTTCGAGTAACGTGAATTATCCGCCATCTTGGATTTCCAGTAGCTCAGATCAAATTGCTAATCTTATTTTTTCTATGGCCCAGCAGACCACACATTTTGCATATTTTTCTATATTTTTAGTAACAGCGGAAATACGATTTTAGGGGGGGGGACACGCAAAATTTCGATGTTTTTTGACAAAATGGCGCTGAAAATTAACCACTATCCCTAAGTGGTATATATATTTCTATTCTACTCTTCAATACCTTTCATTTGATACCCCACTCAAAATTATAAAAAAATATTTTTTTTCGAGTGACATGAATTATCCGCCATCTTGAATTTCCAGTAAATCAGATCAGATTGCTAATCTTATTTTTTCTATGGCCTAGCAGACCACACATTTTGCATATTTTTCTATATTTTTAGTAATAGCGGAAATACGATTTTAGGGGGGGGGACACGCAAAATTTCGATGTTTTTTGACAAAATGGCGCTGAAAATTAACCACTATCCCTAAGTGGTATATATATTTCTATTCTACTCTTCAATACCTTTCATTTGATACCCCACTCAAAATTTTAAAAAAATACATTTTTTTCGCGACGTGAATTATCCGCCATTTTGAATTTGAACAGCTTATAATATTGAGTTCGCTATATTTTTCCTGTGTGCGCGTCAAAACGATCTTTTATACTGGAGAGTTTCACGTTTTTATCTTTTTTGGTTCAAAAGTTATTGGAACCGTACAGAGTGACAGACGGACACAGGAACGAAACTATAAGGGTTTCTTTTTTTTGGTTTTACCAACGAAACCCTAAAAAGGTATTTAAATCAAAATCCATAAATAATAAAATAAAAAATCTTCTCAAATTCTAAACATATTCAATTTAATTTCGCTTGCAAATTTGGTTAAAATAACTGAAAAGTGTATGGATATGTTTAATTTGTAGCCTTCATTTCTTTAAAATAAATTTAATATTTTTTATTTAACAGAAAGAAAACATTTTTAATCCTCTAAAACAAGATCGGAAAGCACAAAAAAAATCAAATGTACAAGTCAGTAAGGTGAGAAATAAAATTACATTAAGTTAGAAGGCAACGAATAAACGAAGCCGATAACTGCCTAAACCGATTATCTTTTTGGTTTTTTTACGTAAAAAAACAAACTTTTGAGCTAACTTAGAGCCTCGGGGGCTTTCAGTATCCGAAATTGATTTTCATAACTTTTACTTTGGAAATTTTTTTTTTTATCCACCTAAAAATTCGTTTAAGAGATAAACAAAATAGAGAGAATATATACATATTTTTAAAAAAAAATAAAATAGAAAATCAATCGATACTTTAATTTATATTAAAAAAAATACGTGTGGTGTCGCGGGACAGTGGTACGAACGAAGTTTCTTACATTTTTCATTAAATATAAATTATATAAAATCACACTGCTAAGTACGTATACGTTGCTAACTACTTATACTTGGCGGAGTTAGAAAAGAGACAAAATTAAAAGTAACTGTTTGTACCTTTAGCAAAATTAAAAGAAAAGCATTATTTGTATCATTAAAGTGTCGTACAATAAATATGTATTAAATATAGATAAAAAAGTTAATCATGATGAGTTTATTGTTAAAGAGTATGATTGTAGTTGGTAGGAAATAGGACTGTTTTCTACCTACCCGGCCTACTAATTTAAAATTATATATAATATATCTCTTCTCTACTTAAAAACGTCTGCTTGTATCTGAAATTTTACATGCCTGTTCCAAGTGTACTTTATATTAGACGATGTGCAAGAAGTTTTATTAAAGTCGTTACGTTAGAACGTAATATATCGGTAAAAACGTTGTTTTCTTTATTTTAAAAGTTTAGGTCCGCTTACATAAATTTAGCGATCTTTATCACTTCATAGCAGTGTCGGTGTTCGTTTTACTAAAAAAAAAAAATAATTTAAAAAAGTTGTTTGTCTCATTAAATCGATGAAGTTAGAATTTTTTCCCGTCTTAAAATTCAAATTTTAAATTTAAGGTTACGGTTATGTGAGCGTTCCGCGTGAACGCTTGGGTGGATAAAATTGTCCAACGAACTCAGCCTGGGCATTGGTATAATAAACACGTGTGTTTATTTCAAATTTCCACTAACTCGGTCATCGTTTACTCAAGTTATCGTCATCGGTAGATTTCGTGACGCTTGGTTTTGTGACAGTCGATTTTTTCGGATTCACTTCCGGGCTCCAGAACGTGCCATGAGGAACTTCGTTCCAGACAGATTTGAAAAATGGAGGGGGGGGGGGGGAATTGAATAAAAAAAATTGATAATAATAGATTGTAAAAACATAAAATTATACAAAACACGACGCGAGGATGCTATGTGCCACACTAATTGGCAGACTTTTTTTTTTCTTTTGGGTTTTAGTCCCGATCAACTGCCAGGGTTATTACAGGACGGGGGTTATCCGGCCACTTTACTCATCTAATCGATGAGATCATTAGTGTGAAACATGTCTTACCCCGCTGGGATTCGAACTCACAGCCGGGGTTTAGACTTTGGTTTTAGAGTCGAGTGCGCTAACCCCTCGGCTACACCGGCCCCCTGACTATTTATTAATTCTTCTTTTAGAGGAATCGTATCAATATTTCCTTTGAATACGAAATTAAGATTTAATGATGATCAAACTGAAAATTAAGTTTCTCCTCTCGACAAAACAAACGGCAAATATAAATCTTATAGAAAATTTAAATTATGATGATATATAAACTAAGAGCCATATTAAATTTATCTTCTAAATAAATCTTGAAAAGTTATTAATAAAGTACTTAAATATTCTCTATTTAAATCCAAGGATTAAATAATTTGAACTAGTTCCTAACTTCGAAGAAAATAAACTAAATTAATCCTCTTCAATTTTCATTTTTAATAAATTGAAACTCTGTTCCGATTTCTTAAAATTTTAATTGACAAATTTAAATACTTCAGTCTTCTTTAGAGGACAAAAAGTTTATTTATAATTAATAATTCAAATTGTTTTAAAATAATAGAATAGTATATTTAAAATGTTAAAGAATTAAATTTTATAAAAATTATGAGGGAAATACTATGTGAAATATTTTTTTAAAAAATGCTACATATATGCATACATATACAATGAGCATACTAAATTACATACAATCCTACAAACAATTATGAATTATAATTATTCCGCTCAACTCAGTGCTATTTTCAAATGCCATTGGGATTACTTTGAGCTCTATTTTTTCAAAAAAAGAAACCTTGTGCCATTGGCTTTATTAATAAAACACATTTCCTACCTTTGCAATTACAAGTGATATAGAATACCTAAAACGTATCTCACCGAAATTTATTATTTATTGAACATTTATGCGCTCCAATTAAACAAAAAATAAAGTGCTGAATATTAAAACAGTAAATCTTTATTTTCCAATAAACGCGTATATAATTCATTTTGATTTTCTGAACTTTGAAAAGGTGAAAAAATACCATTTAGACATGTATATATGAACGGTGGTGGTAAAAAAACCTATAGGGGATATCTAAAAAAAAATGTATATATATTTTCAATTATTGGATTCCTAGGAATGAAATCGATATTTTTAATTTTCACAGCGGGTTAACGAAAAGTTCAATAGATAAAACGGTGAAAAGCGGCTTGATGAAATAGATCTAAAAAAGCGTCAAATGTAATTAGGATTTTTTTTTTTATTAACATTCAATGAATATATTGATGGAACAGCGGTGGAGAGAAGTTTAAACCAGAAGGCAATAGGTGAGCTGCATCAGATAATATTTTCACGAGTAGATTTAACGATGTCTGACCATTCGATCTATCTTTTTATTTACCGGTTGACATCGTTTTTTCATTCCAAATGTTTTTTTTTTGTTGTTTTTTTTTTACAGTTTTTTAATCTAAACAGTGGAATTTTTTTGCAATCAAACGGACTTATAACGAAACTTTTTATCTTTTTTGTTCCAAAACGTTGTGTTTTATTCAACAGATTGAACTTTTAAACGAGGACTGATTGATGTGAAAACGATTCATTTGGTCTCCAACGTTTTAACAACGTTTGTACTTTTTTTAAATTGTAAATAAATAAAACTGCATTGAATTTTTCCTGTAACCCGTGAAAAAGGTTCTAAAAGCGGAATTTCGAACAGTCCGACTACTATATCAGTGGATTTAAACTAGAAACGTGTTAGTGTTTGGAATTTTATCTAAAAATTAAATTAATTCCACTAATAGCCAAACCCAAATAATATGTTGTCTCAATTTTGGTTTCACGTGAAAAATAATTAGATAAAATGATGTGTTAAACAAACTAAAAGTGTGGTTTTTTTTATTCAAGTAAATAATTCGATTTTCTAAGCATATAAGAATTTAAATGATCAATTACATATAATTAAAAAATAAGATAAACATAAACCTCATATATAGAGAAAGTATTGTGATGGCGCGAAAATTCCATTTTGAGATTTTGATGGATTTACACGTTTTAAGGTCCCATGAGTCCAAAAAAGTTGTTTTTAAAAAATGTCTGTCTGTGCAGACGCCTGGAGCCTAAACTACTGGGCCGATTTTGACATAAATCTAAATGTTCAGAAAAATCATACCCCGAGGCAAAATCGAGAAATGAATTGTAGCTCCAAATTTGGGGGCGCTACTCCCAAAAACTCTGAAAAAACGTGGGAAAAAAATTATTTCTTGAAAACGGTTCCGACGATTTCATTTTAATACGAATCTAACGATAAAAACCGTTTTGCCGGGAAAATCTAGTTCCTGAGAAAATGGCTTTAAACGCGGAGGGAGAGAGGCCCGGGTTTGATTCCACGCCGAGGAGAAGTTATTTTTATAATATATTTTGATAAAATGTTCAATTAAAATTAAATGTACCAACGAAAACTAATAAATAATAAATGCAAGGAAGACATTGGGCCAAGTAATTATGAATTCATATATGAGAAAGTTTGTCTGAGTTGTCTCTGACCGATTTAAAACATAAAAAGAGAAGGTAAAAAAAATGAATAAAAACTAATATGCGCGCCAAGAATCGAATCAGAAGAGTGGTGGAGGATGTCTTTGTTACTATTTAAATACATTATACATGTATTCAAAGCCCAATTATAGATGACCAACTTAGCTAGAATATTCTACAATGACTCTGATTGATAAAAACATTTAAAAAAACATGTAAAAACATTTCATTTGATCGCCAAAGATTACAAATAAAAAAAATTGCATCCAATCTTCGCTATATTTTTAATAATAACGGAATTGACAGTGTGTGGTTAGTGGAAAATTATTTAAGGAATACTTTATTGTTTAAGTTAGTTCTTTTTTCAATATTGTGCAATGTAAGCTAGAATTCTGTGTAGTTAGGACAAAACTAAAACAACGTCATTCGTCAGCTTGCAACTTAAGTTGCATAATAGCACAGTTTTAATAGCTGACGACACAATTTAGAGGTGGATACTTTAAGCTTAAATATGCTTAAAAAGCCAGAAAACTTATAAACTCCTATATATCCAGGGATCAGCGATACCAAGGGGTTAAAATAGCCTTTCTCTCCCGTCCCCTTAAACTGAAGTATTACATTTCATTGTACACATTCACTATTCACGTGTAACGTTAGCTCATATGATAATATTATTGTGATGGAAAATGTGAACTATCTGTAACAAAAATATTGTGTATAATATATATATATATATATATATATATATATATATATATATATATATATATATATATATATATATATATATATATATATATATATATATATATATATATATATATATATATATATATATATATATATATATATATATATATATATATATATATATATATATATATACATATACATATATGTATATTTTTACAGTAGTAATACCTATTCTGCATATTTGTGCGCCATTATACCTGAAACGAGATTTTTCCCGGGAATGAAACTCATAGTTTCATTGTTGGTAAAATGGAGTTAATGAAAAACTAAAAAAAAATCGTCCGAACTAAAAGAAAATAAATGGAAATAATTTTGGAGAAAAATAAATTATTAAAATTTCATTATTTTCTATAAGATTAATGGAATAAAGAATTAATTAATGGAAATAAAGAAGAATTCTTGTCCTTATCGCACGATTAGCGTGATTTTTTACATTTAACAAATCAAATTTGTTGTTTGTTTAATTAAAGTAAATGTTTTTATCAAGTTTTTAGTGATAAAAAATGTATATTTAATGATTTTAATTTTTTTTTTCTGTATTTATTATTAAAATCTAATCGTAGAAAAAGTACGGTATGCAACTCGTGCGAAAACTGCATTTTGCTTTCCTCGTGTTGTTTTACTACCCTCGCTGTTGCTCGGGTGCAAACTCAAAACATTCGTATGCAAAATGCTACTTTCCGCACTAGACGCGTAATATACTATTTCTCATCCCCTCTATTCTTTTAAACAACGAAACAATCTATAATAAATCACAGATATTATATGGAAAAAACGGTATTTAAGGAATTTTTTAATCATCGCATATTTTGTAAGAAAAAAATATCTCCATATTCTTAATATGTATTATCTCGGAAACGTTTTGAGACAGGAATCGTTTCTTTGCGTTTGAAAGACACAAATGCATATAGTTTTACGTCATTATAATAAATTATTCAAAATGTATGAGTAAAACAAACATTTAAATGGCCACCATCCTGAAAAAGCTGGGCCGATTATACTGGTTAATAAATCCCTTCGATTTTTTTAATTGCCTACAAACCCATTGTGTGTACTTAAAGCAACATACCTACTCAGCAACTTTATTTAACTCCGAGAATCGTACAAGGTCTAAATCATCAACATATTGTTTACGTTTGTGACTCTCTACACTCTATATAACAAAACATTCTCTCTATTTATAATTTTTATTGAAAGAAAGGAGTTAAGTATGTTGTGCACTTAAGTAATGAAACATTTAGTATAATTAGAGCAGAAAATAATGAAACAGAAACAGGAAGTTTACATGCTTATTTGCGTACTTCTTAGGGGATGTAGCAACACATTTATATCATATGAATACATATGGTGTGTGTGTGTGTAAATATATATTCGAAAGGATGAACAACTAAAGGGCTATGTACTTAACTGTATACCTTAGTCCTATTCACACTTAAACATTATAAGGGTAAGGGAGCAAGAGATGCTTATACAGCTAGTGAAGGGCAACACTAAGGGTCCAAGACTAGAAGGGAGTACTGCTAGTAAACATAACCTTATTCCTCTGCTTTGCTTCTCTGTGATAACAGCAAACCCTTAACACACTCTCTCTGATAACACTATCAGGTTGTAAACAGGTAGCACGTTGAGAAACCAAGTTATAAGGTCTTGGTTCTGTGTAAACATATTCCAAACCTTACAAACCTAATATCTGGTCCCCTCTAACTACGATATCTTGCCTTTTATAACCCCTAGAGAGGTTTTCAAAACCTTTTTATTTTCTTCCTTATAAAAACATAAAATATCAGTGAAAATAAAGTGAAAGTTCGCAAACTTAAGGACTAAAAACCCAACATTTTCTCTCTATTTCTCTATTTTACCAAACGAAAAAGCAGGTTGAGTAAATGGAAAAGTTATATTTTCCCGAAACAATACTTTTGCTCAGAAAAGTTTGAATATTTCATTTATTTTTATAGAGGATCCATTACGAACGGTCGAGGTTTTTAGACCAATGATAAAACTTGCCTAGATAAAAAATGCCGTAGTTTTAGAAGTTATCCCTAAATGCTATTATAAGGAATAATGCAAAATAATTATACAGTCCACCCTAGATTTTTTTAAAAACAAATCTGCCAACTATAGAGGCATATGCTTGTTTTCCTCCTATTATAGAACGAATGGTCAAATCAGATTTGGTTCTGTTTCGATTCCCAGTGAAGTCATGAGTTTTTATTCAATATTAAATGTGCGTAGAGGGTTGAAATTAATGTGGGACCAAAAATTGTTTTATTACAATTAAAATCAAACGTTTAGTTTTTGAGGTACGAATCCGAAATTTTTCCTGATGTCTGACAAAGATTTCTGTCTAGGATTGTTTTTAAGTGGGAGACACGAAAACATTTAGTCCATCAGAATGTCCACAATGCATCCATTACTATCGGTATGCTCGAAAGCAATAACATAATTATACGATAGGTATTTCTATCATTAGAATTATTATTTTAACTAATCAAGTTGATGGTAGTTTGTCACTTGATAGGTGACTACTTTGATTTGGAGTAATATTTGAATAACTAAACTATTAAGTGACATACTATTCAACCATCATCAACTTGATTTTTGGTTTAATAACTAATGCTGTACTCAGGACCATGGAAATCACATTGTCCACCAAAATAGGCGGGACATGCCCGCTATCCATCGATTTGTTTTTGTCAAATGCCTATTGCCAAGCTGCTAGTTCCCGCAGTCGAACTTAGCCGACCACACGTTCTTAAAAGGCGCCAAAAGATTAACCTGTACACAAAATTCAAGCTTTATATTTGCCAGACACTTTACTGAACACTTTACAAAGTGTTCAACAGGTGATTGTTTGATTCATTAGTAGTTTTGAAAGAGATTTTCTGGAATTTAGATAATATCATGGTTTTATTACTGAGTAAATAAATACATATTTAATGAGTCATTAAATATTTGACTAATAGGATTAATTAAATTTGAGGACATACGAGTGCTTGCTTCGGTCAACAGGTATCACAACAGGGTAGTACGGGAGGCTATCGAGATCGAGAAACAACCCGAAAACTTCAACAGAGAGGATGGATTCACTCTTTCCCGGACCTGGAAGCCGCCGGTCAGCACCTGTGCCAAGGAGAAAGCAAGAAGCGGCGCCGCGGTCACTTCTCAACTTCAAACATCATCCGCTCCACAAAGGTACACCGACAAAGGCGACACCTGCCCGATTGCGTCATCCCGACAAAGGATAAACCGGACTAAAACAACCCCCGGGGAATCTAGGTATAATCTACGTTCCAGAAAGCAACTATAAATACGCCGTCCTTTCTCTCCAGTCGTCAGTATGTCTTGTTGTTGCTTCAAGTAAACATCACGATGCACCACACCCCTGAAGATGCTTCCAGTAGTGGAAGCGAAACGTCGGACTTCTTCCCCTTCGTGACGCGGATTTCACCGGAAAACCAAGCTGTTTATTGCATACACGTTATGTTTATGCAGGGCATACACGTTTAGACAATGCAGGATTAGCCAAGTGACGTCATTTTAAATCCAATATGGTGGACAGCCCAAGATGGCGGACTAGTCATTTTTTAAGCACGCCCACGACATGGGTATCAAATGAAAGGGCTTAATGAGAAGAATAAAAGCTTGGTTTTAAAAAATGTTTTATTAATAAAATTTTTTATAGTCTGACAAGTAGAATTTATATTTATTTAAAAGTAAAATTTTAAACCAGTTTTGACAGATTTGATTAGAAAGGGGAAAAAATAAAATAATGGGTTTAGTCGCTACAATAATTATACTATCTTTAAAGCACATAATAGAACACGAGGAAGAGCTATGTGGTCCACTAATTGACAGACTTTATTTAATTTAGACTAATTCCTCACTATATACTCAAATTTAGGAAAATAAATTATTTTTGATACTTTTAGCATAAAGATATTTTTAAGCTTAATTGCTCAAGTCTATAGCATTAAAATGAACATACGCATCCAAATAAAATAAAATACAAAATACGTTAATATTTGAATAATTATAAAGAAAATAATATAAATGACTTACGATTCCGTACGTTCGAATTCGTACCTGAAACACAAAATTAAAACAAATGTAGATATTTAAATTTAATTAATAGAGTAAATTAACAAGGAAAAATGTAAATTCTTTAACAATCATAATATAGTGTGTTTATGTTTTGTAATAAGCGAATATTAAATTGGATAAATTACATTGTAGAGGAATAAATTTGGTTAAACTAATTGACTAATTTGATTAATAATTATAGCGCACATAAGTTGTGATTCAAATTACGTTTGTTTTTAATCATAAAAAAAAATTAGTGTTAACTCGGTCTAGTTGATTTATTTAATTTTAAAATACATATTATTAATAATCACATTAAAAATTGGAATGTTAGTTAGTTGGTGTTAATTAAATTTTTAGTTGCAGCTTTTGTAACAATCATATTGAAATGTCTATTACTTGAATAAAATATTACACTGTTATACTGATACAATAATAAAATACAGCAAAACAAAGTAAGAAAGGATATGGAACATTTGTGGAGTTCATCATTAAGGGTAGAAGGCAAAGTCTCTACATGTAAACTAAGTCTCTTCACGTAAACTAAGTCTCTCCACGTAAACTAAGTCTCTCCATGTGAACTAAGTCTCTCCACGTGAACTTTGCACGTGGAGAGACTTTTCCTTCTACCTTTGTCCAACAAGTAGTTTATCAAATAGTTTTTTACTTTCTTTTATGCGTAGGATGTAGCTAATATATAAAGAGAAAATATTGTGACTGTACGCTAATATAATAATAAAAAAATAATAAGGGAAATTACAATGAAATGTAATAGTAGCAAGATATTGAATTTTAAAAAAATAGTGTGCCAGTGAGAGTGGCATATAGCTTCCTCGCATCCATTATTGTATAAATTAATGATTTTATACTTTTACAACCTATTATTGTATCATTTTAATTATTCAATTTCCCACCCGTTATTTAAACCAGTTAAAATTGTTTTTATTTTGAATTAAAAGTATCAATTTAGCACAATTTAAAGAGTGTAGACAGTTGAAATTAATTGAAGCGAGCATAAGCGAGCTTCTTACATTCAACGAAATATGCATCTTGTCTGTCCGTAGCATGATCCGTCCAAGAGTTCGCGCGCAATGCTCGCGTAAACGTGAGCTTCAAATTTAAAATTGGAATTTCAGGACAGGAAAAAAATCTATCATCACCTATTCGATGAGACGAACATTTTTATTAAATAACATTATTTAGTAAAACCAACAACGACACTGCTATGAATTAATAAAGATCGCTAAAACTATTAAAGCGGACCTAAACGTTTAAAATAGAGAAAACAACCTTTTTACCGATATCTAACGTTCTAACGTAACGATTTTAATAAAACTTCATATACATCGTCTAAAGTGCAATTGAAACAATGTTGTAAAATTTCAACTTGATACAAGCAGTAGTATTTGAGTAATGAAGTGATACATTTATAATATTAGTTTAAAAGCAATGACGGGTGGTTAAGATTCATATAGTCGTGTAGGTTTGTTAGGAAGTAAAGCTTTGTACCGAGTACCCCCACTCTACCTCACACTGCCCTCTTCCACTTATCTTCAACTAGGACATTCATCATGATTAACAAATTTTAATATTCAGTATTTTATTGCAATACGCTCGCTTCAATGATAGAGCCACGCGATGCCTAGTAAATTTCCATTGAAATTTCATAAAAATCAGTTGAGTACTTATGAAGATATAGGTGTAAATAAATGTATGTTTGTGCGCATGTTGAAGGAAAACAAATGTGCGCAGAAGGTTGAAACGTATATGGGCTAATTATGACCTACCTTCCAATTTTCCAACCAAATCGGACGAGTAGTTTTTAAGATATGATGGTTCGTAAAAATTGAACGACAGACCGACAGACAAGACACAGAACCAATAATGTTCCCTGATGTCTGAAACGGATTTCTGTCTTGGAATTTTTGAAATCGGAGGCATCAAAGTTTTTCGTTCTCAAAAGTGAACACAATACTTCCGTTACCTTCGGTAAGCTCGGAAGCAAAATTAAATATAGACGAAATAAAATAAAGAATATAAAATGTCAGGATAATTAAATGAATAATAATGGGTACTTTAAAAATTTGCATCGAATAAATGCACTATAATATTAATTTAATAGAGGAAACGGAAATAGGAGGAAACAATTGAGGAAACAAGGGGAGGGAAATACTTAAAGGAATTTCTTTTATTGAAATTATATTTTTCTTTTCCCCCGTGTTATATTACTTTAAGATCTCCAATTTTCTCTCATTCTTTTCTTAAATCTAATACATTTTTTTGACTTCGAAGGAGACTGTCGGCTTTTTTAATAATTTTTAAATTTGCAAAGGAAGGGAAGGGAAGCAATTTTAGCGTAAAATGTGGTTTAGAATGGAGCAAAAAGAATTTAGAGGGGAGACGAGACGATTTCTTCTTTTTCTTCTTTTTCTAAGCGAGATTACCCCCTTCTGCCTTATTCACTCCTTCTATTTTTTCTTAAGGTAAGAAGAATGGGCCCTTCATAAATAGTATAATAGCACTTAAGTCCGTTTTTTTTCTTTATCTTTATGAGAGGCAAAAGAATTTTCATATTCTAGTAGTTTCAAGGCGATAAAAAAAAACTAAAGGGGAAAAACTAGATAAATTGAAGACGATAAATAATGAACAAACTAACATTTAATAATAAAATATCAGTAGATAACTAATTGTGAAAAATAAAAGATTGAACAATAAAACATAAGTAGTATTCTCATTTATATTTACTAATTACTCTTTAAAAAAGTTGAAAACATTTAACATTAATATCAAAATAACATGATGCCTTTTCAATTTAAATTATTTCTTGCATTTCATTTATGTCATATACTTATTCAATCATAAATTAAAAAAGTTTCCATTTAAGAATATTTGTTGAAAGAACTAGAGTTATATAAATTCCAAATTAACTTCTAATTTTTGTCATTTATTATTCGTCTCAATTCTGTGGAGTTTCAACATTATTCCACTTTCGTTTTAAAAGTAAACAAGAAAAGTTTTAGAGGGTGGAAAACTTGAAAGCTTTCCTTTAAGCCTAAGGAATACTAAAATTCAAACAAGAATTTTCCTCAACCCTTCTCAGTTAAGCATTTGTTTTCCCAGTAAACAGGACAAAATAGGGGGTTGGCTTTATGGCCTTTCTATTATCCGAAACACCCGAATTTCTACTACTATTATCTTTATCTTCCCCTTCACTCCTTTACTACTCTACTCTTTTTGCATCGTTATCAGAATTTATCAAAATGGGTTTTTGTTGTGTGAAAGGACTCAGTTTCATTTTATTTACCCACGCCAACGCTTGTTTTATACAAATTTATATGTATCACAATCCCAACAATGACATTCAGACACTATTTAAATTCGTCAAGAGCTAAAGAAAACTTTAGAAAACCAATTGTAAAATAAAGGGCGACCCGAAATTCATTCAACATTTGAATTCAACAACTAAAAGTAAAAAAAGGAGATCATTTTAGCTTTACCTCTTTAAAGATGAAATAAAGTAAAGTTGTAATAACTTTTTGTTTTAGTTTAAAAAAATATTCTACCTATGACATAGCTTCCTCGCGTCTTGTTTTGTATACTTTAATAATTTTATGCTTTTACAAACTATTATGCTAAAATTTATTTGATTCCCCTCCCCCGTATTTTAAATTTGTCAAAATTTTGCTTCTGAGTTTACCGAAGGTAACAGAACTCGGTCTCTCTCCATCAGTCTGTCGCTCAATTTTTGCGAACCAACATATCACACAATTTTACAAGGTCTGGTTTTTAGAGTGTCATCTCATTCAAGAAGTTATGGATTCAATTCTCAGTTAGATCACTTACATTTATCTTCTTATTGCTGATTGAGCGTTTTACTTAGTAGCGCATTAATAAAGCCTCAGGAGTATTTAAGTTTCATATCATAAAACGAGAGGAGACGCGATTTAATTAAATACTTATTGCTTCCGAGCTTACCGAAGGTAACGGAAACTATGTGATTGTTTTGAAGAACGAAAATATTTTGTCTCCAATTTCAAAAATTCCAAGACAGAAATCTGTTTTAGAAACCAGGGAAAATTTTTGGTTCCGTGTAGGTTTGTGTGTTGCTCGATCTTTTCGAACTAATATATCTTAAAAACTACACGTCTTGTTTTAATTAAATTTGGATGGCAGATCATAATTAGCCCGTTGTTGGTCCCATATACGTTTCAACCTTCTGCGCACATTTGTTTCACTTTAACATGCGCACAAACATACATTTATTACCTATTATGATGAAATTTCGATAGTTTGTCGAAAGTAGCCTGGATATAGCCCCAGATTAATTTCTACCGTCTACACCCTTTAAATTTTGCTAAATTGATACTTTAAAGATGGATTTACACACATCAGTGATCCCACCGACGAATTTAAAATATTATTTTTGGAATTTGAAGGGTGTTGTTTACACTCGCCCGGCACGTGTCAGTGACAGTGAAAAAAGTACTGTCGCCGACACCGTATAGTGAAATTTCTGTTATTTTTTGTGTACGATATAGGATGCAATTTGGATGGTTTGTCGAAAATAGACCGCAGATAGCACAAGATTAAGTTCAACCGTCTTCGCTCTTTAACGGTTGCTTAATTGATAATTTAATTTATGTGAAAAATCAAAAAGATTTTGACATTAAAAAAAAACGGGGGATACAATTAACTAAATTAGACAATAATGGTTTGTGAAAGCATAAAATCAATAAAGTACGTGATAGTATGCGAGGAAGCTATATGCCACTCTAATGGGCAGACTATTTTTATAATGTTAAGTATAAAATGTATAGTATTAAAAGTGTAATAAATGGTACTAAATTAAACTTTCGTACAAACGTTGATTCACAAAAACGTTTGAGATTAATAAGTCGTTTATTGTTCTTTATATAAAGGCGCAATTAACTAAATCAATACGTTTTGACTTAATGAAAACAGGGAATCAAATTAAGTGAAATGAAACAGTACAAATATATCGGGAATGTGGAAGAGCAATAAAAAGTAACGTGACTGAGGCCTTAATTAAACTCGAGTCAAAGAGTTTTAATTTATTAATTAATCTCTTACTTATTGATCTGAGAAAAGGCTGGTAACAAGGCTTTGTACGCCATCTTGCGTCGCACTCACGAACCATTCACTCAAACCAATTTTAAGAAGATTAAATTAAATATTATTAAATTAAATATTAGCATAATTAAAATTAATTGACTGGATAAGAAAAATAAAATAAAACACACATATATTTCTGATTTAAAAATCAATTTGACATGATTTCTAAAAAGTTTAAAAACACTTAAAAAATTATTTTCAAGAATTAATTTTTTGAAAAAATTCAACACAGCCTTTTTTTCTGCTGAATTAGTCTGTTTGTTCTGATGTCCTCCTCGACGATATTATAATTTATTCCCTTAATATTTTTAAAAGCCTTAAAAAATCTTTTTTTAAAAGAATTTTAATCCTAATTAAATATGAATCTCTGACTATCATTCTCCTTTATTTCTTATATTTTTTTTTGTTCGCTGTAAAAACTGAATGTAAAATTTTCAAATTATGAGGTGGTAGAGCTTAATTGCAATATCTAATCAAGTCCAGAATATAGTGCTACTGTTTATTGCTCTGCCACATTTCCGATATATTTTATTATTTGTTGCTAATTTACTGAATACAAACGTTTCTTAATTAATCTATAATGAACTAATTATAATTACTGTTTTAACTTAAAAACCCTTTAATGCTTTCTGGCCTACGCCGCAGGACCACAAACATATGACCGTAAACGTCCACAGTAAACATATTAAAAATTGTATAGTATAACTTTTAAGAGATATAATTTTAAATATGTATATTACTTAAGTTAATAAAATACAATGAATTAAAAAAATGAATGGTTGGTGTTTTGTTATTTTGATAGGGCGTCATCGTCCACAGCGCTCCATTAATCTTTCAGTCATAGAAACACTTACAATAAGTTAGTTATTGCTTCCGAGCTTACCGAAGGTAACGGAAGCATTGTGTTCACTTTTGAGAAAGAAAAACTTTTATGCCTCCGATTTTAAAAATTCCAAGACAGAAATCCGTTTCAGACATCAGGGAACATTTTTGGTCTCGTGTCTGTCGGTCTGTGTGTCCGCGAATTATGAAACGTGCGACGATAACTTGAGTAAATTTCGACCGATTTTGATGAAATTTGGTAGACATGTTCATTTTACCAATGCCCAGGTCGAGTTCGTTGGACAACGTTATCCGTCCAAGCGTTCACGAGCAACGCTCGCGTAAACGTGAACTTCAAATTTAAAATTGGAATTTTAGGTCGGGGAAAAAATCTAACTTCATCTATTCAATGAGACAAACATTTTTTTCAAATACAATTTTTTAGCAAAACCAACAGCGACACCTGTATGAAGTGTGAAAGATCGCTAAAACTATTAATAGTTTTTACACGATAAACAATATAACAATAATTTTAATGTTAATATAACAATAAAGTACATGATAGGATGCGAGGAAGCTATGTGCCACACTAATTGGCAGTCTATTTTTTTATTGAACTACCAAAGTATTCAATAGAACTAATTTATATGGCAAAACAACGTTTGCCGGGTCAGCTAGTATTATACATATATTATTATAATATAATACAACATATGTATCATAAATGTTGTTTTCATGTATTTTTTTAATTAATGTGTAGGAGGGAACATAAAATCAACTATCTAGAACTTAAGTTTCACTTCTAATGAGATTCTTACGCATTATATTTTTTTTCTTATAGATATTGATACTTTAAATAACACTACATTGATTACTTGATATTGATATTTACGTTTAAAATGAATAATAACTCATTAATTTGATTTATATTTTAACAAATTTGAAGTGTTTAACAGCTGGTTATTTACTTATTTCTTCTTTATTTACAATATAATCATGAATATTTCCATCAATATCTGGGAAACTTGATTTTTCATTTCTCCTCGGAGTTAGGTTTTTCTAAAACTTAGACATATGTCCAATTTAATCAAAATCTGCACAGTAGTTTACGCTCCACGCGTCTAAAACCAATTTTTTCGATACAGAGGACCTCAAAACATGTAAATCCATCAAAATCTCAAAATCGAATTTTTTCGCGCCATCACAATACTTCTTCTTTATATAATACGAAAATAAGAAAGTGAAAAGGTTCTTAAAGGAGGCTTAACTCTTTAAATTACTGTTTTATATTTTATTTAGTATCTATGTTATGTTTGTTCGGCTATATTTACTAATTGTTAAACACACTCACAAAACAACACATCATAAACAACAAAAAAAACTACATTCCATAGAAGCATTTTATAACGAAGCCATTTGTTTTTATTTAGCCTCTTCTTCACCTGTTTCTATTTAAACAGAATCCTACTTTAAAATTTACCTTTTTGCTACTGCAGATGAAAATCTCAGAAGAAAGAAAACTTCATAAATAGACTTGGAAATAAGGAAGTTGATGAAAGGTTTAAAGAGGAGAAAATGAAAGCTGCTAGCAATGAAAGAACGAAAAAGAAAGACAATACAGCCATTATCTGAAGCCGAGGATCGCTTCTCTGCCATCCTCTACGCTTCCTTTCTTTTCGTGTCAATTTACTTTACTTTTTATATACATTTTTTCCTCTCTGTTCCATCTAAGATTGGAGGCCTCTCGTCCTTCTTTATTTACTTGTGTTCATTTCCTTTTTGATTCTCTCAACTGTATATTTCACTTTTACTTTTCTTCAATATAACGTCAATTAAGTGAAAACCTTTTTCCTCTCTTTTTTTATTTAATGATTTCTCGATAAATTAAAGAGCAGATAGATCTTTACCATCTTTTAATTCTTAATACATCAAATTATTTATCTTTTGCTTTCCCTTAACTTAGTATTGATTGGATTATTTTATAGTATTTATTTATTAATTTCTCAATACATATAGTACGTAACAAGGGGGTGAAGTTTAAGGGGTTAACTTATTAGTAAGGGAATACATCATGTGGTGAGTTGAAATAGTACATTACGCGCCTAGTGCGGAAAGTAGCATTTTGCACACGAGCAAAGCAAAATGCAGTTTTCGCACGAGTTGCGTACCGTACTTTATCTATGATTGTTGGATTTTAATAATACATACATAAAAAAATATTTCAAAATCATTAAATATACATTGCTTATTTTTGATGAACTACAAATATTGAGAAGTTATGTAAATGAATGGATGAATTATTTGTTATATTTGTAATTGATTGTTATTGTGTTATTATAACAATTATTATTAAAAGATATGGGTACAGCATTTAAGTTCGTATTTCTCTTTTGATAAAGATGGCATTAATTCGTTAGTGCATTTTGTGCTGAATTAATTATTTCGGGAGGCGTACCATTCTCCTCGTATTTGTCATAATGACATAAATCAATAATTGTTTTTCACTAAAAACTCGATATAAACAGTTACTTTAATTAAACAAACAGCAAATTAGTTTTGTTAAATGTAAAACAAACTCGCTAATCGTGCGTTAAGGTGAAGAATTCTTCTTTTTTACCGCACTAGGGCGGAAAAAAGAGGAATTATGCAACGCGCATGCGCAATGAATACAAGTACGTAAAGAATCACTTTCTACGCATCTAAACAGAGATGCAATGTTTATATTTCGTATTAATCTTAGATAAATATAATTATTGGTTTGTTCTTGTACCGATTCATCTTTTCACCATGTGTTTAAAATTGCATTTTTCCTGTCACACCTCAATTTTGATTTAACAAAACAACGAAAAAAATACAGTTACTGTTTGACACAAAAAAAAAAAAATACTCGTATATTTTCAGGTGGGTCATTTAGGGCAAAAATTGTAGAAGTTAACAACTCATACTAGTTTAGAACTGGCTACATTTCGTCCCCCTCTGGGACATAATCATGCCTAAAACACCATTAAATATTTTTTACAAAATTTGGCAATTAGCTTTTTGATGTTTATATTAAGCTTCTTGATGATGTTTTTTCCCTTCATCTTTCTTCCTGTTAATTTTCTTGACCAGCTAATTTTGATTCGTAAGTAGATAGTAGATGTACCTATTTATTTAAATCTTACTTTTAGTTGGGTCATTTAGGGTAAAAATTGTAGAAGTTAACAACTTTATCAAGAAACTTAACATAAACATCAAAAAGCTAATTGACCAAATTTTGTAATATATTTAATGATGCTTTAGGCATGATTATGTCCAGGAGGGGGGCGAAATATACTTACAAAAAAAACCTTTTCAAGGAATTTTTGACACGTTACATTATTTATTGAGAAATAAAAATGTTTTCTTCCCAAATCCAATTAATTGGAGAAGCTAGAGACTTGAGTTATATCATTGGGTTTAAACGACACAAATGCATTTAATGGCGTTTGTTTAGCGTCATTATATCAAATGGTTTAAAAGTTTGATAAAATAATCATTCAAATGTTCATTATCTTGAAGCGACGGCTGGGCCGACTATGCTACTTAACGAACTTATCCGATTTGTTATATTGCCTCCGGACCCTTTGTGTACGGAAACTCAAAATAAATTAATATAAACTAGGCATCGAGTGGCTCTAATATTCAACCGAGCGTACGGTTAAGATAACCTATACTAATATTATAAAGTTGTAAAATTGTTTGTATGGTTGTTTGTAGGAATTATTCTCTCGAACTACTGATCCGATACTGAAGTATCTTTCACTAATAGAAAGCCCCACTATTCCTGAGTGACACAGGCTATAATTTATTTTATTATTATTATCATTATTACTATTATTATTATTATGTAGGTATATAAATATATAAAGAAGAAGAATGTCTGTGTGTATGTTTGCCTTTTATACAAATATAATGTTATTTCTTAAATAACATATGTAACAGATATTAATGTCTGCCAAGATGGCATTATTTGAAATTTGATCCCTTAGGAGGGAAATAAGGCCAGCGTAAAGAAATCGGTCCGAGACAACTCAGACAAGTTCATAATTACTCAACCCAGTGTTTTCGTAGGTACCTACATTTAATAATTATTATATGAGAAAAGAAATGGGGGAAAAAATATAAGTGTTCGTAGGTTGTTTTATGATTATTGAAGATTTCATCAAAATGTATCACAAAAATAACTTCTTCTCGGCGGGGAATTGAACCCGGCCTCTCTCCGCCCGCGTTTTAAGCTATTTTCTCAGGAACTAGATTTTTTCCGGGAAAACAGCTAATATATCCTTAGATTCGTATTTAAATGGACTACATTTTAGTTTTTTTTAATCAAAATCGTCTAAACCATTTTCGATATTTTTTTTTTTTTTTTCACGTTTGGGGGGTAAAAATAATTTATCACAGATTAATAAGAATTAAATTAAAAAGGTGTAGATTTCAACATGCTCTATAAATATAATTATTTAAATTTCATATTGTGTATTTTTATTTTATTTGGACGCGAGGTTTACTGTTCACAGAGCTGCTAGTTTATTTTATTCAATTTACATTATGTCCCTATAAGTTGAATCGATAAAAGCTGAAAAAAGTCAAAAACTGAATTTTTATCTCGATATTAGCATTGAGACGATGTTTCGAGACTACATGTCAATATCGATATGTCGATAGCATGCAAATACGTAGTCCAGGTGTAGACTAGATATTATACAAGAAGCCATCTCATATTGTATCCAGCTAAATGTTACACCTCGATTTCATAAACGTGTTTTGCTTTTGTCTTTTGAATTTTTAAATTAAAAAATCGGTCCGAGATAACTCAGACTAACTTTTTCATATAATCTCGGTCCCAGATCCCAGAAAATATGAATAATATATTGTTATCTGTGAGTATACAGACTACAGACGGATACGCGTTGATCCCCTAGCAGTGACCTTAGAACTCTCCTGTACAACCTTCTAAGTTAAGTGAGAGTTCCACCCACCGTACCGTCTACTCCAATCATCCATTTAAACTATAAACTCATTATGATTAAATATTAATTGCTTAATATTAAATATTTATTGCATTAAGCTCGCTTTAATGATACAGCAACGAGATGCCTAGTTAATATATTATTTAAAATGTGTTCAACAGGTGGTTGATTACTTGTTGTTTCCGAGTTTTAAGAAAATCATAGTAATTTTCATTTAATATCTCGAAAACTAGATTTTTAACGGGAAAACTGCTTATATCGTTAGATTCTTATATAAATGGACTACAATCTAGATGTTTTTAATCAAAATCGTCGACACCGTTCGAGAAATATATTTTTTTTTATCACGTTATTTCAGAGTTTTTGGGAGGTAGTGCCCCCAAATTCGGAGCTAAAATACATTTCTCGATTTCGCTCGGGGAATGATTTTTCTGAATATGTATCCCAAATTTTGTCAAAATCGGCCCAGTAGAATATGCTCCACGCGTCTGCAACGACAGACAGTCATTTTTTTAAAAACCACTATTTTGAACTCAGAGGGATCTCAAAAATTGTAAATCCATCAAAATCTCGAAGTCAAATTTTCGCGCCATCACAATACTTTTTCTTTATATGAGAACGTAAAAAAAAATTTTATGTAAAAAGAGGTGATTTTAGGATAGACTAATTTTCTGAAGTTAGGAAGTTAATACTTTAGGAGAGGGCTTCTCTTAAGGATGTAAGCATATACTCATAAAAGATTATTTCTACCTAAGGATGCGATAAGACATCCTTCGAAGTTGGAGGGAGGGGGCGATACCTGCTTAGGGTGAAGGAAAATACCAGCTATTCCCGAAAGGTTAACTTATAATACTGTTTCTCTAGCAGTCAGAGTCAATTACTAACTAGGCATCGCGTGGCTCTATCATTGAAGCGAGCGTATTGCAATAAAATACTGAATATTGAAATTTGTTAATCATGATGAATGTCATAGTTGAAGATAAGTGGAAGAGGGTAGTGTGGGGTAGAGTGGGGGTACTCGGTACAAAGCTTTACTTCCTAAACAAACCTACACGCAACACGACTATACCACCTGCAATAGCTTTTAAACTATTATTATAAATGTATCACTTCATTACTCAAATACTACTGCTTGTATCAAGTTGAAATTTGACATACTTGTTTCAATTGTACTTTAGACGATGTGTATGAAGTTTTATTAAAATCGTTACGTTAGAACGTAAGATATCGGTAAAAAGGTTGTTTTCTCTATTTTAAACGTTTAGGTCCGCTTTAATAGTTTCAGCGATCTTTATTAATTCATAGCAGTGTCGTTGTTGGTTTTACTAAAAAATGTTATTTGAAAAAAATGTTCTTCTCATCGAATAGGTGATGATAGAACTTTTTCCCGTCCTGAAATTCCAATTTTAAATTTGAAGCTCACGTTTACGCGAGCATTGCGCGCGAACTCTTGGACGGATCACGCTGTCCAACGAACTTAGCCTGAGTATTAGTAAAAGGAAGATGTATACCAAATTTCAACTAAATTGGTCAACTTTTACTCAAGTTATCGTCGGACACGTAAACGTTACACACAGACAGACAGACAGACAGACAGACAAGATGCATATTTCATTGAATGTAAGAAGCTCGCTTACGCTCGCTTCAATAAGGGATTTTGGCAAATTATATTATTCAAAATTAGGGGCAATTGCAATAAGGGGGAGGGATGCACGCATTTAGATATTTTCGCTTAGTAAATTAACTTCAACGAAGATTCTTGAAATAAAAAAAACACACTCCGTAGCGGAGCACGGACATCCTGCTAGTAGTTTATAATGATACATTTCATAATTAAAGATGATGAAATAATAATAACGAAGGTTGCATGTGGAATAAAGAGTTATAAAGTGAGAGTGCCTAGCTAACCTTCCTACATTACCTTATAAATAAACCTCTACAACTCTATTTAAACATTAAATAAATGTATCACTGTGTGTTAAATGTATCACTTCACAACCCAAGAACTTCTACATGTATCTTGTTGAAATTTTTACATGATTGTTATTTTAACACTGTGATGATTTATACAAACATTGTTCAAAATCGACATATTAGGACGTAATTGTTTTCTCTTTTTGAAATTTTGAGATCTCATTTAATGGATTAAGCGATATTTATTACTATATAGCGGTGTCGCTGTTTGTTTTACTAAAAAAAAAAAAATAAAAAATAAAATAAAATAAAATAAAAATCTGCCAATTAGTGTGGTAAATAGCCCAATAGTTTTTTATAATTTAATGATTTTATGCTTTTTCAATATATTATGTATTGTAAAATTTATTTTATTTCCCCCCCTTAATTTTTTAACTTTGTCAAAATTGATTTTTTTTTTACATGAATTAAAGTATCAATTTTTGGAATATTCAAAGTGCGCAAAAGGTTGGAATTAATCTGGGGTTATCTGCAGGCTACTTTTGACAAACCATCCAAATTTCATAAAAATCACATCACTACTTTAGAAGATATGAAGGTGTAAATAAATGTATATTAGTGGGCATATGGAAGAGAAACAAATATGACAGAAGGTTAAAACTTATATGGCACCCAACAATGGGCTAAATATGACTTACTATCCAAATTTCCAAAATCGGACGAGTAGTTTTTAAGATATGTTGGTTGACCGACAAAGCAACAGACACGGAACCAAAAATGGTCCCTGATGTCTAAAAGGATTTCTGTCTTGGAATTTTTTAAAATCAAACATTAAAAATGTTCATTCCTCAGAACGATCACATAGTTTCCATTACCTTCGGTAAGCTCGGAAGCAAAGATTATTTACAAAGCTATCCAATTTTAAATTTTAAGCTCACGTTTCCGCAAGCGAGGAGCGTGAACGTTTAAACGGAATACGCTCTCTTAACGAACTTACAAACGCATTGATACATAAAAGGAACATGTATAACAAATTTCATATAAATCTGCCAACTTTTACTTAAGTTACTGACACGAGCGTGAACTTTACCGATACACTCACACACTCTGTGCGCATATACTGTTAAATGAAAGAAGCTCACTTTAATTAATTAAATATTATTTTTTGAAATTTAAATTTATTATCGCTATATACACGAGAAAATTCTATCAGAGTGTCTTACTCTCATATTTTCGTTGCTTTTTCAAAAAAAAGCTTTCAGTGAAAATTAGGTGGAAATGAAAAGGCTGAGTAATATTAATTAAAAGGAGAAAATGAAGCTGAAAGAGAAGTAAATTTCAATGCAAAGTAATCAAATTAAAATTAATTCATTACATTAAAATTCTGACACTTCTTTTGAGTCTTTTTTTTTACTCTTCTATTCACTGTTTTGTTGTTTTACTTGTAAAGTTTAAATATTCTTTAAAACATTTTGATGATTTTTTTTCTACTGAGCTGTTTGTTTTTTCTTAGACTTTTTTTCCTTGTGAAGTTTCTTTTCTCTCCCTTTTAACATATTTAACTCCTAATTTCTTTTCCAACTTAGTAAGTAGATGTATTTTAAGAATTTCCTTTTTTACAACAAGTATTAAGACTAAAATACTATTACTTCCATGAAAATGGAAGTATGGTGATACCCTCCAAAACGTGATTCCGAGATCTCTGTGAAGAAGGGGTCTTACGGACCCGGGGGTATCATTGAAATCCGTTTCATATACATGTATGTCTGTGCGTACGTATGTATGTACGTACGTACGTACGTACGTACGTTCGTTCGGAACTTAAAACCTTTATAACATCGCTTCAAGACATCGTATTGAGATGCGGTTTTCGGCATTTTTTAGAACTTTGGACGGAAAAACTGATGGCGCAAACCCGAACATCGTAGCTACCGACGTTTCGGAGCTACAGTCACTTAAGCACGAAATCGGTCTGTCGACGATAACTTTAGTAGGCTTTATTTGATTTCAATTTCCTTTGGGGTATATATGTGTCCTATATGGTAGATTGTACCTATACTTTTTGAGCAAAATCGGACAAGCGGTTTGGGAGATATTGGTATTTTAGTGTTTTTTTAAAGGTTTTTTCGGAACCAAATTGCGGCTAAACTGAAAGTCGTATCGAAAAGCGGATAACACCAGTTTAACCAATTTTAAATAATCTACAACTTTTGTCATATGACTTTTTGTCGTAGGACCATCCCTTCTACCTTAAATAGTCATTTTTGTTAAATTTTCGACTTTGAGCTCTTATATTATTCGAAATAATTGACCGATTTATTTCGGAACCAAATTGCGGCTAAACTGTAAGTCGTATCGAAAAGCGGATAACACCAGCGGTAACTGATTTTAAAAGATCTACAACTTTGGTCCTATGACTTTGGTCGTAGGACCATCCCTTCTACCTTAAATAGAGACATGTTTTTCGGTGTTTTTAGGCTCTCAATATTTCACAACCTTGGCCTTTTTTTGAAATCCCGGATTGTATTGCAAAACTATAATCGATATTAGCTGTTTGTACGATGTAGTTTACACTGAGTTCTCTCTTGCTCACGTATTGACACCACAACATTTCATGGAAGTCATGTGTGGGATTTCCACACCGGTACTTTAAAATGTAAATCAAATTTATAAAAAGTATACCAATTTTTGTATCACTAAGAATCGAAATGAAATAAATTCGACACTAATAGATTGTAACAGCGTAAAGTCACTAAAGTATACAAAATAAGACGCGAAGCTATGAGACTATTTAAAATTTAAATTTAAAACATTGAATGATTTGAAGTAGTTTAAATTTAAACTTATATTTTGAGTTTTAAATTCATTATTTGGTATTCTCAATTATTATTTTTATCTGGATTAATTTAAACTAAGATTTTGGTTTAAATAAAGGAATGAATATTATTTTCTTTATACTTTGTAATTATAAATTGTTCAAATTCTAAAAGTATAATCAATTTGGAAGGACAACATCAATCAAGAAAATAATAAAACTTGATCAAAGAATTTCAATTAAAATTAATACAATTTATTTGATCTTAATTCGCTTGATTGCTTAAAACTAAAAATGTTGAAATATCAAAAGAGAACTTTTAAGCAAAATCAAAAGATAAAATGCGACAAACTCATTTAAAACCAGATCAGATTTTAAGGAATTAAATAAATGGGTTAATGAACTAAAGTTAGCCAAAGAATTTCAGCCTGCGTGTGAAGGAGATATTATAAAGCAAATATGACATATTTTATCAGATTTTATAGAATTTTTGTAAATGAATAAAATAATATAATAAAGGGTTTCGTAGGTCATTCTCGAAACCCTTATACCGAGGATGATGTGTCTGTCCGTCGCACTTTGGTTTGTATTGAATTTTACATATATAGACAATAGGATAATTTACATACATACAAACGTAGGAAAAATAAAGAGAAGTTAAAAAATTTAATGCGCGCATGCACTGCACAATTTGCACAAATGAGGTAAGCTCATATATATATATATTTAACATTGAGTGGGTATCAAATGAAAGTTACTGAAGAGTAGGTTACAAATTTACCAATATAACATTTTCTTCTAAAAATACTTCTTTAAAATTTTTATAAATCTTAAACCTAGCAAAATATTGAACGTTTATATCAGCATTTATTGAGATTTATTAATCTTTTAACTTCTAAACTGGCAAATATGTTGACGTTCTACTTCTGTATCAATAATGTCGTGAAAGAACTACAAGTTCTTCCATTTTACTTTCGAGCTTACCGAAGGTAACGGAAGCATTTTGATTATTCTAAAAAGAACGATGTAACGCTTTTTGGTGTCGTTTATGGTAACGCTTCGAGTTTATGTGCCAGAGTAAAGACTTGAAAATATCAAACAATTCGAGCGTGCAGATTTTTGCTTTTGTATATTCGGAATTAAATCGAACATTTGTTGTGCACGAAGAAAGAAAGTAATTTTCTTCTTCTCAAGTTTATTAAGAAGTAATCGATTAGCTTCTTCACCCATATTTTTATAATAAATACAAAAATTTATAGTATAACAAAGATAAAAAATATTAAAGTAAAAAATAAATTGTATGTATGTAAGTTTATTAGGAATAAAATTCTAAGGGTTGTGGCGTTTGTCCGGTTTAAATCGGAGCAGTAGAACAGAAGTTGTAGTTGAGGGGGGGGGGGGGGGGGTGCCACTGGGACGCGCGAACGACTGTTGGAACGGTAGCGAGGAGAAGCGGAGAGCAGAAGTAGAGCCAGTTACCGCGCAAGGTGAAGGTGTAATCCCTATGATGGCGAGCCCGCGGGGTGCGGGAAGGCTCTGTCTACAACCCTCTAGACTAGACAATACGAACTACCTCCTGCAACTGCCTATCTTCCTGGTAGCAGTGTAATGCTTTTTGGTGCCTTTTTTGGAAACGCTTTTCGAGTTTATGTAGCATAGCTAAGACATGAAAATGTCAAAAAGTGACTCTCAGATAGTTTTATTAAATATAGTACCAGGAAGTTAGGTAACAGGTAGGTAGCACGAGTATTCGCTTTTTTAGTACTTTATGAAGTAAATATTTTCTAAATTTTATATAAACTGATTTCAGAGCATCTAGCGGACTAAACCCGAATTTCTTGTGAACTTATCCATAATTCAATGTTTTTTTATGTAGCGGAGAAATGTTTTAATATTTTTTATCTTTTGACATTGCTTTAAAGTTCTAATCTTTTGCAATTTCATCTCGACGCAATCAAGCGAAATCAAAGAAAGATAATTCCCTTGAAGTGTAGTTTGGTAATTAATTGATTTCCCATCAAATGAAATTCTCTATTGACGATGTACCTACTAACTAAACTATCATAACACAGTTTGCGATCGCTCAAAGAAACGTTTCACTAATAAATTTATGCAAAATAAGTGTAACAAGGAAACACACATCCCTTAGATATTAGACCGTGTAAGAGCTTGTATCTTTGTAGGTTATACCAAGAGGCTATAAACTTTGTATATTTATTTTATTTTGTTAATTAAATTACTTTTGCGATTGATTGATTACCATTTATTCTTCCTTATAATGTGTGCCCGTAGGTACTAATAGGATCCAGCTGCATATTATATAAAATTAAAAACGTGATTGATAAATTATTGGAATCATAAAACAATTTAATTTCGAATTTGGAAACTTAAAGGAATTTGCTTTTAATAAAGATGTTCTATATATTGTTATGAAGAGGAAGGTACTAGTGGGGTAACTAGTCGCAGCCTCTTTGATCGCAAAATTAAGTTTATCTGGTGGAAAGTCAACCCTCATCATGAATCTAAGAGAATGGTTGGAGATGACGTAAAGAGAAACTTGGCAACAATCCTTAGAATAGAGCTAGGCTTCACCGTCAGGAAGCTACGAGATAAGTACCTCAAGCCGTGATTAAAGCCGTCGAAATAGAACAGCTTCCGTAGCAAGTGGCTGTTCTTCAAACAAACCTGGTGAAGCAGTTTGCTTAACTCTGATCTTTAATTGTTAGTGTAAAGATATACATCTTAAGGGAAAGGGTGAGTTTTCCCTTCAGTCTCCATTTCAACAAGCTTCAAGTCAATTCCAACTTACTTAACATGCTGAAACACGCTAAATTTTAAGGGGAAATAGAAACAACCCAGATTGATGATAAGCATACAAGAAAATTAGCATATAATCTACCTTGGTTGGGATTTAGGAAACATTCATCTCTCACTTCATTTAACATAAGTTGAAACTTTAAAATGAAACACTTCATCAAGATATGGCAACCAATTTATATGTCTGCCTTCCAATTAAACCCCGAATCACTCTCTTCCACTAGCTTTCTTTGCTTTTGATAAAATAGAAGCAAAGAAGAAGAGTGGAAAGCTAATAATCAAATAAGTAAAGCCTAGTCCACACCAGTAGACACGTTGCGCAACATGTCTATATAGTTAGTGTCTATATAGTACGTGTCTATATCGCAACGTGTCTATATAGTAGACGGTCTCAGAAGACGTCTATAGTCTATAGACTTCTTGTCTAGGTCTAGCGTCCACACTTGTAGACACGTTGCGCAACATGTCTAACGTTGCACCGAGTCTACCATTTAGAATGGAAAACCATATACATGCGATTTTTGGTCTACGAGACCGTAGACGCCGTTTGTCTAACCAATGTCTAGCCGATGTCTATAGACAAATCGCTAGACATTGTCTCTGAGACTAAAATCGCGCAACATGTCTACTAGTGTGGACAAGGCTTAAGGAAAGAGGAAAGCTAATCATAATGAAGGATGAATGAAACAAATAAAGATGCCCTACAATGAAGAATGTAAGAAGCTAATAATCAAGGATATAAGGAGCTAATTATGAAAGATGTAAGAAGCTAATGAAGGATGTCAGAAGCTCTTCATTAAGGATGTAAGGACCTATCAAAGAAGGATGTAAGAAGCTAATAATGAAGGATATAAGAAGCTAATAATCAAGTTTATAAGAAGGTAATCATGAAGGATGTAAGAAGTTGATAATCAAGGCTGTAAGGAGCTCTTCATTAAGAAATGTAAGGACCTAACAATGAAGGATGTAAGATGCTAATAATCAAGGATATAAGGAGCATATAAATAAGGATTTAAGAAGCTAATAAATTAAGAACGCAAAAAGCAAATATTAAAGGCGAAAGAAGCTCATCATTTTAGGATGTAAGGAGCTAATAATCAAGGATGAAAGAAGATAATAACCAAGGATATAAGAACCTAATAATCAGGGTTGTAAGAAGCTATTTATTTTTGTTGCAAGAAGATAATAACCAAGGATGTACCGATCACATCATTAAGGACGCAAGAACCAAATACATATTAAATATGTAAGAAGCTATTTATTTTGGATGCAAGAAGGTAATAGCCAAGGATATAAGGAGCTAATAAAGTAAAGATGCAATAAGCAAATGTTAAAGACGTAAGAATCTCATCATAAAGGATGTAAGAAGCTAATAATCAAGGATGTAAGAAGCTATTTATTTTCGATGCAAGAAAGTAATAACCAAAGATTTAAGGAGCTAAACATTAAGGATCTAATAAATTATGGATAAGAGAAGCAAATATAATGGATGTAAGAAGCTCATCATTAAGGTTGTAAGGAGCTAATAATCAAGTACGTTGCATTGATCATCAATCATCACAGAGTATATTAGGTTAATTCAGGTCAGGAAATCCGACACTTCTCTCATCTCCTCGATATGATCATCAGTAAGCTATATACTGATGATTACTTTTCTTCAGTTCGTAACCTATACACTGATGATTAGATGGTTACTTTTCTTTAACATCATCATGAAATAACCGTACATTTGGATATACTGGTAATCGAAGGGTTATTGATAATACTAACTAAAATAAACACATTTTAAAAACAATATATATATTAAGTGACAAAAGATTTACTGGAAAAGTGGTCATAAAAAGTTTACAATTCTTCCTTCGTCTTATATTTGTTGAATTGTAAGCAAAAGTTGAATTAAAGTAAACAAACAACCTCTTTACCATATTTAAAAAAAGCAAACTTCTTCTCAGAAACAAAACATTTAAGAGAAAAATGTAACTTCCCAAAGTAACAGTATAACTTGGAGAATAAATTGAATCGCATAATTTAATCTCTAAGTTACTGTTATTTTGTGAAGATTCATTTTTCTCTTAAATGTTTTGTTTCTGAGAAGAAGTTTTTTTTAAATGTGGCGAAGAGGTTGTTTGTTTACTTTAATTTAATTTTTGTTCATAGTTCAACAAAAATATAAAATGAACGAAGAGTTTGTTGGACATACTTCAGTTTTAAATTGTCATGATGCAATAAATATTTATAGGAGGAAAGTAAAATAAAATAAGGTATAAAGTTATAGAATATGGATTGAGGTCAGAGAAAAGAGACCAACTGTAAAAGGTGCAACATTGATAATTCTAATGGAATCCAACTTTTCCTCTTTACTACTATAAAAGAGATAAGATTTCCACTGAAAAACTTTTGAATGGAAGTTGACAAGACATTTTTAGAATACTTTCCTCTGCAAGGTATCACGATACTTTTCTACCCACTCTATATTTCTTATTATAATTCAGGATTCGTTTTTTTTTATTACTTTTTTTACATTGAACCAAAATTAACACAAAATCGTTGTTGAATTCTTAGAAAAAAAATGACAAATATCTACTTTTTATTTTTATTTTATTTTATTTTTTTTTTACACAAAAAAGTATATCTTTTGTACCAAGAAATAAAAAGGGGCAAAAAAAACATAGAACATTTTTATTACTTTTATTTAAATATTTCTTACGATTTATTTATAGACATGGTTTCTTTCTCCAAGTTCTTACATCACATTCTTGATTCGTTATTTTAAAGGACAAAAACCAGTAACAAAAATAACTCATTAAAAATTTAAAAATAAATTATTCCCTAAGAAATATTTTTTATTACGATAATACTGTTTTTAGATGCTGTTATTTATTGTCATTAAATTCATTATCTTTACCTTTAAAACAAGTAAATATCAGCGCTTATCTTTTCCTGGTTCATTACAATATAGTTTTTCTATATTTTCTATTATTCTTGGGACTAACTGGCGTTAAACAGCAAACCAGGTATTTTTGTTTTTGACATTTTTATGTTTTGGCTATGGCACATTAACCTCGAAAAGCGTTACGTTACACGAATGGGGAAGATATAGGATCAAGGTTTTAGGCAGGTACAGGAGGTGTTCAATCGAGTCTGTCCGCTCTTGGTAGGGATAGTGTCTCCCACTAACGCGCTTGGTACCGCTGTCGCAAGGGCGTCCCCTCCCCAAGCGATTCTAAAACGCTGTACACTGTACTAGGAGAATAGAAAAAGGTTGGAGCCAACTGCACTCGTTTACATTGCTGCTTAGAGGTCGGCTGAGTTATGATTGCAGTTTAATACTCTTAATAAAACTCTACTAAAACCGCCCCTCCCCCTCAACTGCAACTTCTGTTCAACTGCTCTGATTTGCATCGGACTAACGCCATAACTCTTAGAATTTTATTCCTAATAAACTAATTAATTTTTTTAAATTTATTATTTTTTCTTTATTTTTTATTTTTGTTATAGGGTATAGGATACTATAATTTTTTGATTCATTATAAAAATATAGGTGACGAAGCTAAAAGATTACTTATTAATAAACTGGAAAAGAAGAAAAGTACTTTCTTTCATCGTGCGCAACATATGTTTGATTAAATTGCTAATTTACAAACGCAAGAATCTGCACAGTCGATTTTTTTTTTTACATTTTCATGTCTTTACTTTACTCGATAAGCTTTACCAATAAACGACACCAAAAAGCGTTATACAAGCATTACCAAAAAGCGTTACATAAATAAGTCTCACTGTCTTGCAGACTTGTATGCAAGCAATTTTTTTTCTACACGCGAAGGGCTAAACCCGAATTTAGCCCTAAGGCTCAGGGGTTCTAAACCCGAAGGCAGACCACGAAGGTTTGGTCCATTTGGCAAACCCGGCACACAACCAGCTGATTGGCCTTCAATTGGTCATCCACTTGGCACGTCTACTCAACATGATTATCAGTGTGAAATAATCGGAACATTTCCTTCCCTCCCTGAGATTTGTTCTAAAACCAATTAACAGGTATATTGGTACATTCATCGCCTTTTGTGTCCTAGACTGTCATTGAAACATTCAATTAAAACTGTGGATTACCAGGTCTTGTTTTAGACTTACGAATGTCTACAATTACTTTATTTCAAGGTCAGTCTAAAGTTATCGAATGTTTTTAATCTAGTTATATTTAGTTACTACATTATTTAATTAATTAAATTCAGACGGTATTTATTATCATTGTGTATTCGAATAAATTCGAATACAAATTTACTTTGAATACAGTGTCGAAGTTATTCAAGGTAATTAATAGTTTTACAAGTTTCGTCGTACACTCGTTGGTAGAAATAACATCTTGTTAACTCAAGGTGAGTAGGAAAGCGTTAAATGATAACTTTACGGACTTAGTCGAACTAAAGTCCCTCTGCAACTCTGTTAACTTGATCTCTAGTTTTGACGAATTTACTTCAACCCCTCTCCCTTCCTATCTGAAGTTAGGCTGAAACTTACTTTTCCAAGTTTATAATCGTGTTGCAATTATAACTAAGTTGCATCAGTCGGTAAGTCCTTTACCTCACACTAAGAGGTGAGGAGGGGGGTTGGGGGAGGGTGGAGAGGGAGAGATAGGAGGAACTGCGGGAATAATTAGAAATCTAAATTGTGCTTCACCAGCCGGGAGAAAAGAAAACGGTAATGGTAATTATAAAGAAGGGACCTACCAGAATTTCAGGGAATCGCCACCTTTTACCTGATTCCCAGAAATTTCCTACCAAAAAAATCTAACAAGGTAAAGTTTTACTGTTATCTTCTTTTAGATAAGGTTTGTGCGTAATTCTATGTTTTTACTCAGATGGAAAATGTTTCTTTAATTTTCTCTTCATTCATTCATTCCAGGAGTAATTAAGACATCACGAAAAATCTTAATTTAAACTAGGATGGAAAAATCCAAGTTTCGTTACAACACAAAACCATTATCTTTTTGTAAATCGAAATTTTTGTTCAGGAAATTTTAAACGGATTTCCACAAAATGTTCCCTAATTTTAATGGAAAATTTGATTTCCTAGGAAAATGACTTACATAGTTAAATAAACTTCCAAATATAATTTTGATTTTATATTTTTATAAAAATAGTTATTGATTAATTTGTTTTTCAACTATTTTGTCAGAGATTCTAGAAGGTAGGACACCAAAATTTAAATATAAAATTATTCTCTTATACGTATAGCATATGAGAAAGAAAAAAGTCAAATTATTTTTGTTTATTTCTTTTTTTTAAGTGAAACTTGTTTAGGCGTGGTAGAGTAAATTGGCTTGGATGAAACGAAATTGCATGTAACGAAGTTTGTGATTCGAGACTCGTCTAAGTAAAAGATTTTTTATAGGTAAATCTTTCACGTGAACGAGTCTCGATAAACTGATTCAGCCGGCATAAGTGCCATTGTAACACCGAGGTAAGTGACTTTCCCATACACAAAATTGGAATATAAGCTCAATAATACATACATTATAATAATATAATAAAAATAAATGTTGTTTCATGTTTTTCTTCATAATTCGCTAAAATTTTAAAAATATTTTATTTTTTAATTAAATTCCACATAACCAAACTTAATCTTGAAATAATAAAATCGTCAACAAATGCATCTAGAGAGCAATGCATTAAATTAACTGTTTCTAGAACTTAAGTTTCACTTCTAATGCGTGAGGGTCTCACACATATTTTATTGTAGATTTATTAAATAATGTAATTACATTTTCTAGCAGATGATTATAGATTTAATTACATGCTATATGGAGATTTTATATAAGGAGACGGAGTTAATGAAAGGTAATTAGTCATGTAATTGGAGTGTTTAGGGTGGAAATTCTCTCTCAGATCAAAGACACTTAAGTTCTTCACAAAAGGATAAAGACCAAGGTAAGATTCCACGTCACTAATTGCTCCAGGAATTTGATTTTAAATAATTATTACAGTAATTAACCATTTTAAAAGCTCTCTTGAAATATGGCTCTTAAGAAATTATAACGATTTAGTTTTTAGGAATTAAAACTAGGAATAAGACATTTTGTCATTATTCCTGTCCTTTTTAAGATTAATTAAATCCTTTATTTAGAAAAAAAACTGCGAAAAATTAAATTTAATTACATAATTAATTAATGTGGTGGATTCATTTAGGTGTAATTCATAACAATTAATTAATTAAATTAAATTTTGACCCTTCCTCATAAGATCACCTAAAGTAATAATATTTATTTAAAAGAAGTGTTTAATACCGTGCAGTGTTTTCTCATCTCCATAAGAGAGTCTTGTTCATTGTTAAATATGTAAAATCATCAAATACATTTAAAAATACCAACCATTTAAAGGTACAATATTTTAAAAATTTAAAAAAAAGTGTATATTCTATTATATCTATCAACAAAATGTAACAATTTGGAATTTGATTTTAAAAGCAAATATAAATAAAATTTTATTTAAAACACATTTTTAAAAACAAGCTTTTATTTGTATTCTTCTCTTCATAACCTTTCATTTGATACCCATATCATGGGCGTGCATAAAAATATCTACTCCACCATTTTGGGCTGTCCACCATATTGGATTTAGAATGACGTCAATTAGCTAAACATGCATTGTCATCCAAACTAAACGTGTATGCAAAATTTCAATTCAATCGGTTGAGGTCAACTACTTTAAAATTCCGTAGCAAGATTTGACCCGAAAATACATACATACAAACATTGCAGTTAAATAAAAGCTTGTAAAAATTAAATAACACAATCACATTTGAACGATCACATAGCTTCCGTTACCTTCAGTAAGCTCGGAAGCAAAACTGATTTTTTACCTCGATATTAGCATTGAGACGATGTTTCAGGACTGCATGTCAATATCAATATGTCGATAGCATGCAAATACATAGTCCAGGTGTAGACTAGATATTATACATGAAGCCATCTCATATTGTATCCAGCTAAATGTTACACCTCGATTTCATAAACATGTTTTGATTTTGTATTTTGAAATTTTTAAATTAAAATGCCCATTTTAAAATTAAAAAAATAAAATAAAATAATTATTATAAAAAACGAAATAATTTAATGCTAAGAAAATAAAAATGAGTGCACAAAAACATTTTTAACACCTTAATATTCTGTAGCCTACTCGAAAGTCATTATTATGCTTTGCGACCGTTTTAATTTATTTATTTAATTTTAGCTATTAAAATAACCAGTGAATGTGTGTTTCTAACTACAACTTTTCTTTATTACATTAATTCTTACATTACATGTATTGCTCAATTTCACATAGTCGTTTATTTGTGTGGTCGTATATTAGGGTAAGGATAAATCAACTTAATGGTGACATCGATTTCAAAAGCCTATAAAACTGTTTAAAATAAAATAGGTAAAATTAATGCGATGGATACATCAGTGGGTTACTAATATGATCTAATAGAAGAGGCTTGTATCGAGAGTTCAAATCCGATCTGAACTAGTGTATAGTCAACATAGACTAGTATGTGGTGTGTCAACAGTTTACAAGGAGTGACGAAGGGGGTGCTATTAAACCCGCATTGATTTAGTCTATGACCGGTTTAGTATATCTACATGTCTTCAGCATAACTCCCCCTCATCCGACTCCGTGGTAGATAAATCGATAAGCACCGGCCTGATTTACAATATATCAACCTTGCCTAGCTTTCCGCTCTCTGACCTCTTTCCATTTGAAATTTTCCAGCAAAATAAAGCAAAAACATATACAATTCCTAAATAATTAAGAACGAAGTAAATAAATAAGTTGTACAAAATAAAAACAACCAAGATCAAGTAAGTTGTTAATCTGTGTTTTGGGTTTGTTTATATATTAAAAACTGAATTTACATTCTTAACATACCCTCGTAAAAAATATATACCAGTTTCAGATACATTTATATGATTGAGATTAATTAGTAAAAAAAACACAAAAAAACCTGCTAATTAGTGTAGCCTATACCTTCCTCAAGTCTTATCACTAATCAAATGGTCACATGAATATTAATATATTTCAAAATACAATTGTTACTAAGAAGATATAATGTGATACCACTCGGAATTGAAAGAGTTTTTTTTCATTTTTGGAACAAAGTTCATTATTGATTACAAGTCGCTAGTGGCCTTATATTTCGTCTTGTCTTTGTGACGCAAGACCAAATATGTTCCCTGACAACTGATATCTATTTATTTATCTACTGATATAAATTGCCGAAGCAATTTTGAATGTGAATTCAAATTAAATTTCGTTCTCCAGAATGATCAGAAAGCTTCTGTTGCCGTCGGTAAGCTCTAAAAATGATAAAAATATTTTTATTAAAATGTATTTAGTTTTTAAACTGATCATTTGTTCAATTAGGTTTTTGAGTATTACTCACACGGGTATATGTAAATTACACCATTTTTTTTTTAGCAGAAATAAAAAATAATGATTTACGAAGTAAGAAAAACAGTGTAAATTGCATCAATACTTCTCAAAACGTGGCAAGGAAAATAGTGTAAATTGCACCACTGTCTTCCAGAACGTAGTAGGTCAAACTATGTAAATTGCACCAATTCCTTTCAACATTGGAACAAAGGAATATCACACTTCTGTAATTAAAAGTAACAATATCTGTTAGACTAATAATTAAATAAGACAAAGGGACATTTATTCCAATGTATTTTCATACAAAGGAACATCACACTTATGTAACAAAAAGTGACAAAATCCATTAGTCCAATCATTAAGCTAGACAAAGGGACACTTAGTGGTGCAATTTACTCTATTTTACTTACTTCGTTTCAAGGTGTAGTGGTGCAATTTACATGGTTTGACTTACTTCGTTTTAAATTGAAGTGGTGCGATTTACATAGTTTGATCTACTTCGTTTTATACAGGAGTGGTGCAATTTACATACTTTGATTTACTTCGTTCAAAAAAATGGTACAATTTACAGTTCCCCATTCACGCTGATAACAAGAAAAAGAGGAAAAAAAAAATTAATATGCAAGTTACAAATGAGCAAAATGTATTATTTTTAAAATGATCACTTATTTGATACACTGAAATTGGGGATTAACCTCCAAACTCCCACACAATTTAAAATAATGACATACAATGAAATTTCCATTAATCGAATTATTATGCATTGGTATGATGTTTAATTAATGTATTTATGGGTACATTAGCTTTTCCATTTTCAATATTCCTTATTATCATAACGGATAACCTTTAGATATGTAATAATGTTAAATGTATCACTTATTGATTTTCTTACGGACTGACATAAAATTATATCTCATATTTTTAATACATATAAAAAATTAATTTGAAAAAAGTCATCCTAAGGAAGTACTAAATTGTCTTATAAGAAGGTAATTTTAGAAATCCTCTCTTCAATAAAAATATAAAAGCGACTTCATAAAATTCAGTTTATATATATATGTATTATGTATACGTGTCTATAGATATGAATCACGGAAAAAATGCCCACGGAAAAAATGCCCAAGGAAAAAAAACCCAGGAAAAAATGCCCACGGAAAAAATACCCACGGAAAAAATGCCCACGGAAAAAATGCCCACGAAAAATATTCCAACGGAAGAAATGTCCAAAATATAATTTTGATATGTCATAATTATGTCATAATTTATGTCATAATTATGTCATAATTTTGAAATTTCATTCAAAATATAATTTTGATTTTTTTAATTTATAAAATACCGATGTTTCGTCTCATCTTTTATAAGCACAAAATGAGTCAGTCTTAATTATCATTTTCAATTTTTTAATTTTTCAGTATATTTTTAAATTCAGGTACCATATTAATTTATTATGTATTATATTTATGTATTTCACTAAAATTTGCGTAATACCAAAATTTAAGTGAAAGTGGCGCGGGTCCTCTGTCTGGACAATATGGGCAAAGAATTGTATAATCACGTACGATGTCAAACAGTGACTGATTCTCTTGAAAAGGAAACCCTGTTGCTAGAATTTATTTTTTTAAAAAAAGACTTTTCCTCCGTGGGCATTTGTTTAATGAAATATGGAAGGTACCTAATTTGTCTATAAGTTTCAACCGTCTGTGCTCATTAATTTTTCTTCCAAAATCTGTACCATCCTAACTTTAGTTTCGACTTTTTTTGGATTTACAAATCTTGGTAGAGATTTTATTTCAAAAGAAATTAATTAGAAGGTGTAGTTAGTTTTGTGTTTAATATTTTAAAATATATGCTAGCTAATTAGAATGATGATTGCCATACAAATCTCTATAAAGGCTATATATTATTATT